>CM039130.1:22205445-22748439 GCA_022036555.1 Microstegium vimineum | reverse complement strand
TCAGTAGTGCAACGAGCTCCCAGACATAGCCGACGGCGACGTGGTTACCGCGTCCCTGTCAGGGATGACTTGCGAGTCCCTAGTCCATAAACAAGGGCGCAAGAAGCCCAAGACAACCAAGGAACTACTCGATGTTACCACAAACCACGCCTCAGGCGAGGAGGCCGTCGGCGCCGTGTTCCAGGAGCAGGTGTGATGAGGTGGAAGCCAAAGGACCCTCGACTCGTCCTCACAAGAAGGGGCACAACTAGCCATGGTACGACCCGTCACTCGTCGCGGCGGCAGAGAAAGGCGAGGGGCAGCAGGACAGGCCGGCTAACGACCACTTCGAAAAAATGCTGGAATGGCCATGCCCGAACCATGTGACCCCTATCAAACACCTCCTCAAGGACTCCAACCTCATGAAAAAGTTCCTCGGTGGCAGTGGGAAGAAAAAGAGATGGGCAAAGAAGAAAGAGGACGAGGGAGAAGACGGCGGAGGAAAGGACAACGACTACGTCCTGGCGGACGATACGCTGATGATCTTCAGCGGCCCGGCGTCATGCAGCTCCAAGAGTCAGCAAAAGGTCACCCATCAAGAGGTATACACAACCACCCCGTTGTTCCCACCTTCCTCATGTGGTCGGAGTCTCCTATTACTTTCAATCTTAATGATCATCCTGAATATGTACCGTATCCTGGCCGATATCCATTAGTTGTCGATCCCATCGTTGGCACGAAGCACCTCACCAAAGTCCTAATGGACGGCGGGAGTGGGCTCAACATCCTTTATGTTGAGACCCTCGACGCGATGAGAATACCACAGTCACGTTTGCGCCCCTCGGGGGCTCCGTTTTTCGGGGTGATCCCAGGCAAGAAGGCAGACCCCATTGGCCGGATCGACCTGCCTGTCACCTTCGGCGGTCCGGGCAATTTCCGTAAGGAAATACTGACGTTCGAGGTCGTCAGATTCAGGGGGACTTACCACGCCATACTCGGACGACCATGCTACGCGAAGTTCATGGCAATCCCAAACTATACCTACTTAAAGCTGAAGATGCCGGGTCCGAAGGGCGTCATCATGGTAGGCGCGGAGCCCCGGTGCGCGTACGAGTGCGACGTCGAGTGTTGCACGTACGCGTCGGCGCTCGTGGCCTCAAAACAACTCGCGGCTGAATTGGAAGCCGAGGCTAGCACGTCGCGGGGAGAAACCCCGAACACCAAGAAGATTGGCTCGTTTGAGTCCATGGAGGCCACGAAAATAGTCGTTCTCGACACCCGGGACGGGGAGGGGAGGGCCGTCCACATCAACTCCTCCCTCTCTCCCAAATAGGAAGGCGAGCTCGTCGACTACCTTCGCGTGAACATCGACGTATTCGCGTGGAGGCCCTTGGATATGTCGGGCATACCCAGGGATGTCGCCGAGCACTTCTTTCATGTCAAGCCGGGGTCCAGACCGGTTAAACAACGATTGCGCCGCTTCGACGAAGAAAAGCACGCCGCGATCGGAGAGGAGATCAAAAAGCTCCTCGTCGCGGGTTTCATCAAAGAAGTGCACCACCCCGAGTGGCTTGCCAATCCTGTACTGGTACGAAAGAAGAATGGGAAATGGAGAATGTGTGTCGACTACATGAGTCTCAAAAAGGTCTATCCAAAGGACCCACATCCGATGCCCCGTATCGATCAAATAGTTGACGCGACATCAGGGTGCAAACTCCTTTGTTTTCTTGATGCGTACTCCGGGTACCATCAAATCAAAATGAACGAGTCGGACCAGCTCGCGACGTCGTTTATCACCCCGTTCGGATCGTTCTGCTACGTCACCATGCCTTTTGGGCTCCGAAACGCTGGGGCAACTTTTCAGCGGACCATGATCCAATGCTTAGACGAACTTGTGAGTAAAACCGTTGAGGTTTACGTGGATGACATCGTCGTCAAGTCCAAACACGCTAGCGAACTCGTGGCTGACCTTGCCCTCACATTCGCGAAGCTAAAAAAGAACAACATCAAGCTTAACCCCGAGAAGTGCATCTTCGGAGTCCCAAAACGCATCCTCCTGGGCTTCGTTGTCTCTAAAAGGGGGATTGAGGCTGACCCCGAGAAGATCACCGCCATTGAAAAAATGGGGCCGATCCATAACATGAAGGGGGTACAAAGGGTCACAGGTTGTCTCACGTCGCTCAGCCGGTTCACCTCGCGCCTCGGCGAAAGGAGCCTGCCTCTTTACAAACTCCTGAAGAAATCCGAGCGATTCGCATGGGCACCCGAGGCCCAGGCAGCCCTCGACCACATCAAGCAGCTGTTGTCAAATGCGTCTATCCTGGTCTCGCCCGACAAAGAGGAAAAACTCCTGTTATACATCTCCGCCACGAGGCAGGTGGTGAGCACTGTCCTAGTCGTGGAAAGAGAGGAAGAAGGGAACGCGCTCAAAGTACAAAGACCCGTGTATTTTGTTAGCGAAGTGTTGAGCGACTCGAAGACCCAGTATTCCCATCTGCAAAAACTGGTGTACGCGGTGGTCGTGACTAAAAGAAAGCTGCTGCATTACTTTGGGTCACACGAAATCATAGTTGTAAGCAATCCGTCATTGGGAGAGGTCATCCTGAACAAAGATGCCGCCCATCGTATCGCTAAATGGGCACTGGAGCTGATGGATAAACACATCACCTACGCCCCGCGGAGCGCCATCAAGTCACAGGTCCTGTCTGACTTCATCGTGGAGTGGACGGATGCAACCCTCACTGCTCCGGCTATCGAGCAGGAGTATTGGACTTTGTACTTTGATGGCTCCCTCATGAAAACCGGTGCAGGCGCTGGGATCGTCTTGACATCACCCTGCGAGGTGACAATGAGGTACATGGTACGTCTACTGTTCCTGGCGTCCAACAACGAGGCAAAGTACGAAGCCTTGCTTAGCGGACTATGGATTGCGATCGATCTGGGGATAAGGCAGCTCGACGCTCGCGGCAACTCCCAGCTAGTAGTCAACTAGGTCATGAAGCAATCCAACGGCGTCGACTCGCGTATGGCCACGTATTGCCAAGAGGTACGAAAACTTGAGTCCAAGTTTGATGGCCTCGAGCTCAATCACGTGCCACGATGATAGAATGAAGAGGCCGACTCCCTGGCCAGGGCGGCCTCAGGCGGGAGCCCGCGCCTCCCGGAGTGTTTGCAAGTGATCAGTTAAAGCCATCTATTAACACCGGAGAAACGGAATCCTCCAGCGCTAGCTCTCCAGCGACCTCGAGAGCCCCCGAGGCCTCGACTGCAGGTGATGACGAAACCGCTGAAGCGATGAACATAGAGCAGGAGGGGTTGACGTCGGAAGAGAAAGACTGGAGGCAACCATACATAGGTCGCCTAGCCAACGGCGACCTCCCCACGGGCCAGGCGGAGGCCAAACGGCTCGCTAGGCGAGCCAAGGCGTTCACCCTTGTCAACAATGTGCTTTACAAGCGAAGCACAACCGGTGTCCTACTATGTTGCATCCCAACCGAGCAAGGGAAAGAACTGTTGCGAGACATCCATCAGGGAGCCTGCGGACATCACATGGGAGCTAAAACCCTTGTAGGGAACGCTTTCCGACAAGGCTTCTACTGGCCGATGGTTGTGGCCGACGCCCAAGCTCTGGTCCGCGCCTGCGAGGGTTGCCAATTCTTCGCCAAGCAGATCCACATGCCTACTCAGGCACTCCAAACATCCCCCTTATGTGGTCATTCGCAGTTTGGGGCTCGATAGGGTTGGAAAATTCGAGAAGGCACCCGGGGGCTACACCCACCTGCTGGTTGCCATAGACAAGTTCACCAAATGGATTGAGTTGCGCCCCATCACTAACATTAGGGCCGAGGAAACCGTTAGTTTCCTCACCAACATCATCCATTGTTTCAGAGTGCCCAATTCCATTATCACCGATAACGAAACTAACTTCACGGCAGGGGAGTTCCTAGAATGGTGCGACGAGCACCACATACGGGTTGATTGGGCCTCCGTCGCGCACCTGGAATCTAACGGGTAGGTGGAACGCGCCAACGAGCTCATCCTACAGGGGATCAAGCCGATAGTTTCGATCGGTTGAATAAATACGGCAAAAATGGCTCCAAGAGCTCCCTGCTGTCCTGTGGAGTCTCAGAACGACACGAAGCAGGGCCACCGGCTTTTCGCCATTCTTCTTGGTCTATGGCTCAGAGGTCGTCTACCCACCGACCTCGAGTACAGGTCCCCTAGGGTGGAGGCTTATGACCCTAAGAAGGCAGAAACCTTCTTGGAAGACGCCATCGACCAGGTCGACGAGGCCAGGGACGCCTCCCTCCTACACTCAGCCAAGTACCAACAGGCGCTATGGCGATACCACGACCGACGTGTCCGCCCAAGGGATTTCCAGCCAGGGGACTTAGTACTCCAAAAAATCCAAAGCAACAAGGAACGACGTAAGCTCACATCACCCTGGGAAGGACCCAACAGTGTCCACGAAGCGATAAGGCTAGGAGCTTACCGACTCAAAACTTTCGCCGGCAAGGTCTTCACCAACGCCTGGAACATACAACAGCTACGTCGTTTCTACCCCTAAAAAATCCCTCATTACAACATTCCAATCGAAATTTGTTCTCTTTTATGCATCACAAAAGTCTTGGGTAAGAGCTCCTCTTTTATGCACGGCATACAAAGAAACCCCTCACCTGGGGGCCACCAGATAGATGCAAAATAAAAGAAAAATTTGAATAAATGTACATGACCCGAGTTCATTACAACCATCAAAAGCAAAAGGGCCAAAGCCTGGAATAAGTGGCCTAATACTATGGCCTCATCTTATGGACGCGATAGACAGCCACGTCATCAAGATTCCTAGCCCAGAGCACGAAATCATGGCGAAGGCGACACTTCGGGCTACAGTACATAATGATCCCGGCCAAACCCTCGCTCGCTGGCCCAAAGCGCCTGCAAAACTCCCAAGCATAGACAGGGGGGTCGTTGGCGTCTAGCTCCGGCACATCCCACGGGCACCAAATCCCCCTTCGCCACGCGATGACACGAAGATCCCCGCGGAAGTAGGAACAGAGTGTGGCCAGGCCATGGTTGCCCCATCTACCATTCGGGAGCGCGCCGTTGGTGACCTGGTTGAGGAGAGCGAGAGCTTCAAGTTCCGCCGGATCTGCGAGGTATAGTATCATTGATCGAAAGTACATCGCCCCGACATCCCCAGCCTGGAATGCAAGATTGATGAACCCCCAGCCGGAGGGGTCCTCTCCCCATATCATCAGCCTCTCCACGCCACGAAAGCACAAGGCCTCCCGATGGCCGACCTCAAAAAATCGCTCCTCGAGAATCAACCCCCGATCCTTGCAGCAAGACCTACAAAAGCGCCGCATCTCCCGAAGAGACAAAAACCGAGCCATCGCGCCATCGTCGCAGATCCTTCGAAAAGCACCACAGACCTGGAGAAGGCACATGTAGTCGTGATAACTACCTCCATGGTCGATGGCGAGAAGAAGGATCTGGAAGAGAACCTCCTTCGACAGCATCAGCGGAGCGTTAAACGCCATGGCAAGGTGAGCGTGACCGGCGTCCATCCCACAGGCGAGGGTGATGCGCTTCCCGCAATCCCTCTTGGCAACGGCAACAACGAGGCCTCTCTTCTCTTAGTACTAGTTGGCAAAGGAGGAAGAGACTGAGGAGAGCCGCAGAGAGTTATTGCTCCAGGCCTCCCAGCCTATATATATAGAGCCAAGCCGCTGCCCCTCCATCTTCCACACACACACCCCTTGGGTCATAAAAAATATAAAAAAAATACAAGTCCTCGAAACCACAAAGGCGCGACCCTTCATTTTCTAGGCGCGAACCGTCAAGTGACATGTGGACCATTCACCAAGCAACCGACTATTACATGGGCCCACAGACTGCAAGCGGCGCCGAGAACAAGCACGTATCACAGGCAGCATAACGGGCCCACCACAGCCAACAAAAGAGGTGAGAACGGACGGTAAGTGAGTCCATCTAAAGAATGTTCAATTCTCTTTATTCCCATTGTGCAAAATGCAGGGACAACAACGGGGTAACAGTTGAAAGACCGTCTTTCACCCGTCATACTCATGTAACAAATGAGGTAAATAGGCCGAGGGATCTTGGCTGGCCCAAAACATTACGGATTCGACAACCTCCCCGGCCAAAATCGAAGAGTGAGGGACGTTGCCAAACGGGCCCTAGCGGCTGAAACGTAGATGTTTTCATGTCGAACGTGCTTGGTAAACGTGTTTAGGCTTTGACAGATAACAGAATATGTGGTAAACCCCATGAGGGGTGGCAACGAGCCCTCGGAGCCCAGCGAATGGATTCGAGTACTATACGTATCGACTGTCGAAGATTAGAGATCGTTCCACGATGGACCTCTGCCGGTGCGCGCCTCCGCGGAAGAGGACCCGGGGTCTCCCCTAAACTACCCGATTGCAGCTCGCCGAGCACTCGATCTCGGCCATCGAGGTAAGATACGAGACCGCTAACTTCCACATCCTAGATCATGGGGGTGCGAGGAAGAAACGCGGAGCCACACGATGATGGCCCCCAAACGCATGATCCAACAGATACGATAAGCAACGAACGAAGGCTTAAGGAACAGATGTGATAGTTAAAAGACGACGATTACAAAAGCTTAAGAGAGGGGCTCATCAGGCCCAGTCCATACAGGCAAGGTAAAGCACCGCGACTAGCGCAACATAACCAACTAACAAGCTACTGGACCTCCGCCAGGAAATCCTCCACGGGCACAACGTCAACGACGGCCTCGGCAGCATCAGAAAGACGCTCGATGAGATGGACATACTGGTCGATGCTATGCCCATGCGGGAACCCGGCGGCATCCACCATGTTCGTCCTAGAGCGGACCTCAGCCATGGAGAACGTGACTCCAGCACCACGGAAGATGGCACGCGCGATGACATGGCGGATGCGTGCAGGAATGGCCTGGAGACGCTCAATCGCGGTGCTCCCAGGTGCACGAAGAAAGTCAGCGACGTCGTTCGCCGCGGAACGGAGCGCCCGCAGCTCCTCCTCCAGCGCTATGAAAGGGAAACGATGCGTTACATCGTGAGCAGGTCATGATGAAATGTAGGTAGGAGAAAGGCGGCCGAGCTTACCCATGACACGCCTATCAGCCTCGGCCAGCTGATCGCGAAGATTGTAGCCCGCCTGGACAGACCCTAATAGGCTCTGGCGGAAACCTTCCAGCATCCGGTAAAGCAGCTCCGTGTCCCAAATATGACAAAGATTCTGCATTGGACGCCTAAGCAGCTCCTCCAGCAGGCTCCTGAACCTGTGCGCGGGAGGCGCCGGCGCAGGCCCTGAAGGGGCCGGAGCTCCGACCGGACGAGAAACACCCCCTGGGCCAGCTAGAGGCGTCGGTCGAGGCAACATAACCATGTCAGAGGGCACTGCCCACACCTCAAAGCCACGGGGAAGTGAGGCATCGTAGGCCGTGTAAGGCCTCCTAATCAAAGAAAAAGGATCAGTAAATATGAGAGTAATGACAAGAAATTAAGGATGATGCGACACAGGTACCATCTCGGCTCGGTCATCCGACGACGAAGGCTCCGAGGATCAGACACGCCACTCTCCATGAGTCGCCCAAACCATTCGGCCTGTCATGGCTACGCTTCAGTCGCTGACAGCGCACTACCACAACCTCGACCATGGATCAGTCGCAAACTGATCTGTGTGGCCCGACCAAAAGGCATCAGCGCACGCCCGGGCGCTTCTGTGTCGTAGAAAATCACCGTACGTAGAGGGCTCGTTAATGGGCGCGTGGAGAAGCGCGATAGCCATCCCGCTGTGTCTAATCATGATGGATGAGCCAACGCAGCAATAGCAGGAGCGTACGATACGTGGCGATGAGCAAGAGGCGAACAAGTTTCAGGGCTCGGTGGCAAGTGGTAAACAGCATCATGACCAAATAGTGCAAGCAGCGGCAGTAGACTGTCAGTACAAAAACCAAATCCGATCCAACCTGAGAAACACACGCCATCGGAAGATTGCGATTGAGATCAAAGCGTATCCAACGTCCGCGACCGGAGCGTTGAGATCAACACGACGAATCAAAAGCCTGCGCAAGAACTACGCTCTCACCCAGGCTCGGGGGCTACACCCGGCGGGTGCACTCGCGCGTACCCTCTTGGCGAAGGATAAAACAAATAACCCATCAAAGCATGCAAAGCCTCAGCAAGCTAATCAAAAACCCTTCCTAAGGCTCGGGGGCTACTGTCCGGTACCTAATTTAACGGTACATTTTCAAAAATAATCAACAACCATCTGAGGGGGAGCGAGAAGCCCATCGAAGGCAAACCGTCACGGCCCATCGGCCCGCAGGACGAAAAGCGCGGGGGTCGCCACCTAGTCGGCCCACGAAGGCAAACAAGCCCCGGGCAGACGTGCCTTGGGCGGGCTTGACTCCGCCTCGCCCGACGTCCTAAGGAAAGACGTGCCCATATCTCCCTCCACATCGGCATTCCCTGGCTTAAACCAATCCGTGCCTTCACGACAAGGCCGTTGATTCCAGGAGACGTGTCAACAGTAGAGGAAAGACCTCTTTACCCCTATACGAAGGGATAAGGTCGCTAGTCCTTAGCTGCTGACGCCGCGCTCTCTATAAGATAAGAATGGAGGTACAGAACCATGTATAATCGTACACCCCGTATAATCTGAGGCTCATGATAACACCCTGGCTCCTGCCCAAACGAAGACATGTCAAGTTCCCCAATCGGGATGGGACGAAGCAAGGCACCTGGACAAGACGGAATCATGCCTCTCGCAAGGCGAAGATAGCCTCACACATCCCCAACCCCTATAGGAGCTCATCGAACGAGAGTACAATGGGTACAGTGGGACCCTCTGAATAACGGAGTCCATTGGCCAAGCGTGGAGGAATCTCACGGTACGCAAAAAGAATTGGGGGAAGGTACAAATGGTGTACCAACCAACAGAGTTGTAGGCATCCATGCCTCTATCCACTACGGGCTTAACTGGACCCCCGCCCCCCGTATTCTCCGGCGAAGCGGTGGAAGGCCGACACGACACCCAGCCTCCGACCAAGTACGAAGACAATAAGAATATAGTATTATGGGTACTCCGCATCCTTCTCAGAGAAGGCAAAGGCACTGCCTCTCAGGAATATACTCCTCGGTGCACACTTGTAACTCCCCCATCCTCCTTGCTACTATAAAAGGAGGGTGAGGGGGGACGACGACGACAATCAGACAATCGGACAATCGAAGAACAACAAGCATAGAGCTAGAACACACTCATACACCAATGCACTCAGAGACTTGGGGCTCATACCCCCTCTCTCGACCAAGCTTGTAACCCCCTCCAAGCAGAGATAAGGAACACGAGCAGCTACACACTAGACGTAGGGATTTCTTGCCCGAACTAGTATAATCCTCTTGTCTCTTTGTCTCACCATTCGGAACCCGACACGCGTACAAATTTACTTGTTAGTAGTTTCTAAACACCGACACGAACAGAGAGCCTGCAAGGCTTAAACCGACGGACGCGTGTGACACGAAGCCGACGGACGCAGGCGAGCGTCCGATGCAAAACCCACCCGCGCAGACAGAGTGGCAACGAACGCTGGGTGACTCGGGCCCTAGTGTCCGATGCAAAATCGCAAAGCGTTCGACGCTCACGAACAGAACACAGTAAACGCAAAAACGATTTTCTCTTCTCCAAATCTTTCCGAAACCTAACCAAATGATCATCAACTGCAACCAAACTTGTAGGCATGATCCTAGTGCAGTTGGGGAGCTATCCCAAAAAAATCATCACTCAA
Organism: Microstegium vimineum; assembly: GCA_022036555.1. Classification (NCBI taxonomy): domain Eukaryota; kingdom Viridiplantae; phylum Streptophyta; class Magnoliopsida; order Poales; family Poaceae; genus Microstegium; species Microstegium vimineum. Next base: position 22,738,649 of record CM039130.1, on the reverse strand, counting down.
TTTGGTTCGGATTAATGGGAAGAGGAGGATTTCGAGGAAAACTCAAGAAACGATGAACTTGGCAAAGAAATTGCCCGATCTACGCACTCGTGAGGTTTGAGGAGAACTCCTTCGGTGCAAAGATGTGTCTCACGATTACAAGCAACTTGGTTCAAACGGATTTGCAAGAACTACTCTCAATCAAAAGATCTCATCTCGGGATCAAACAGGAGCCAAAAGCAAAACGCGAAGAACACAAGAAAACAAGGGACACGATCATGAAATCAAAGCCACCATGGCTTACGGAGGGTAAGGCCTCCGATTCCCACCCAAAACCAAGTGCAAGTTCTTACAGAGATTGAAGATGTTGACACAAAAGAGTCAGATCTGTGAACACCTCGGGCTATTACCCAAAGCTCGATGTCGAGGGCGTGCCAGTCGATTTGACCAATCAATCGACAAGGATGATAACTATGACAAACTGAACGAGACGACAGCGATGCGCCCGGACGTCAAGGCTCAGATTGATCACGGATAACTAGAGCAGAGCTAGACGAGGCAAACAACGATGCGCCCGGATTGCCAAAGCCTAGAGGTACTCCCACGCGGAACTTAGCAAGGATTTTGACGGAGATCAGGGTGATGCAGCCCGTCGAAAGCTTGAAGAACTCGTTGATAACTATAACTAATGCATAAAAGGGTAAATTGCGGTAAAAGTAGGATAAAAAGTAGAATTGGTTTGTTTTTGAATTGGATTGATTGTTTATTCCATAGCCCTCGGGCACATATTTATACTCCCGCATGGAGAGTTGTACAGAGACACGACATGTATCCTTCCTAAAACAAACTCCTACTTTAAAGGAAACTGACTCACGCAGGAGCCGGATAACAATATTTATCTCCTAAACAAACACACCTATTTTAAAGGAAAATAAACGACTCATGCAAGAGTCGGACTCAAACTACTATAATAATACTGGTATAAAACACCAGTTTCCTTGTACCTTTCCTCGATGGAAGCCTTCCATCGGCAGATCCCTGCAACTTCCTTCTTTGGCCACCGGTAGTCTTCTGCTGCCACCAAGTGCTAAGTCACGCCCATCGGCATCGGTAATACTTTCCCGATCGGCAATCGGCAGCATCTTCCTCATCGGCAATCGGTAATGAACCCTTATCGGCAATCGGCAATCATCTTCCATCGGCAATCGGCAACGAGCCCTTGTTGGCAATCGGCAACAAGCCCTTATCGGCAATCGGCAATGACCCTTCATCGGCAGTTGGCAATGACCCCTCATCGGCAATCAGCAAGGACTCTTCATCGGCAATCAGTTTTAGCAAGACTTCACCGATCTTGCCGGTAAAGCTCATCAGCTTCTATCGGCAAAACACTTAGTCTTCCCGCGGCACCCTTCCATCGGCACTATCAACTCCTGATACCGATGGAGAACGACCGCTGACCAGTCAAGCCTCAGCCCATTTGACACGTGCCAAAAAACGGTGTCAACACATGCCCCCCAGTTTCGGAGCGTATAACTTTACGTGCCGAAATTCTCTCCACTGTAGCCGTTGCTGCAGCCGTTGCTGTAGCCGTTACCCCGAGATAGGCGTACGGTTTCCTCGATCCCCTCGTGTGGAACTGTAATTTAATAATAAAATCCCTCAATTGTAGCACAAATAGTTACAGACCACCTCGATCACCGCGCGTATCTACCGCGGGCTTCTCCACATTCCTGCGCAATAGGAAACAGAACCCCAAAATGCCCTGAGCAGGCTTATAAAAGTTACCGGGGTCCATGCTACTTTTCACCCTGAGTCCACTTTCACTTTCACCTTTCTACCATCGTCTTCAACCTCCAGCCGCTCCGAAGAACACGAACTCGAGCAACAGTACTCTCCCGCAATCCAAGGACAAACTGCAGGTACTCTTTCGACTCCGATGGCAATCCAAGTTGACATCCCCAAGGTGAGACCTATCTCCTTCCCAATCCAACCTCTTGCTGGTACTTTTCTCGCACAAATCTAGATTTATCCCCGTTCCTTCTCTGATTTTTCCTCCTCTTTTTTTCAAACTCTAGGAGCTGTACAACAAAGTAGTGATTCCACTTACTGGTTCCACCTTTAGCTGTTTAGGCCCCATGGGCAATCCAGATCCCAGTTACATAATCAACGCAGAAACCAACCGAATTCCCTTCAGATCTGAATGTTTCGGTTTAGGGCTGTGGAAGGACGCTTTCCGATCATGGCCCAAGCCCACTAAGGGGTGGAAAAATTGGTACCTCAGGGTTGCTGGGGCGCAGCAAATCTATTGGCAAGAACGCAATCTGGACCAGTGCATCCGGCTTTCCATTGCCGACATAGAGAGAAACGAGAACATGCTGATAGCCGCCTCCTATTTCTGGTCGGACACCATGAACGCCTTCTTATTCCGACATGGACCAGCCACCCCCACTCTTGCCGATGTCCACATGTTGACTGGTCTGGACATATCTTCTGCCGATACCTTTACCTTGTTCAACAGGAAAGCCGAGCACAGAGTAAATACCCGGAACATCGGCGGTTGGACGGGTTACATTCAGGAATACCAAAAAACGGGATCGGTAAACCAGAGAGAGCATGCCACTTTCCTGAACATGTGGCTAGACAAATTCATCTTCTGCGGCAGGGCAGTTGGACCCACTACCATGTACCTCCCAGCAGCTGAGCTGCTTGCCGAGGGGACAAGGCTTCCCTTGGGCAAATATCTTCTAGGATTGGTATATCGTCTCCTCCATCAAGTATCCCAGAAGTTACTGCTAAGTGAGCACATCGGCAATCTTGGAGGCCCCTGGTGGTTTATCAACATGTGGCTGCACGCACATATGCAGAAAGCGCTCCAGCTTGACTTGTTCGCTCAGCGTTTCCCGAGAGACATACCAGAAGACCACCAGTGCGGGGAGGATGAATCGGCAACTCGCCCTCCACTCAACTTTGGAGAGGCCACTATTGTGCTGCCAGGGACCGATGCCGATGCGGAGCAATTCGGTCTCTTCTTTCAGAAGTTTTACAATGGAATTCCTGCCACAGAACGGCTCTGGTGGCCATATGCCGATGTAGATAACCAGTTCCCATTGCTATTTAATCTTACCGATGGGAATGTACCTGAAAACCAGATAATGATGAAGGCCAGCATCACTCCTCGAGCTATCCCAGTGAACATATTTGGATCGGGAAAGAACGCCCCTCCATCATTTGAGTTTTATTACCCATCGGTAGCGGCAAGACAACTGGCGTTTGGCCAACTGCCGATCAAGCTTTGTTACTCCAAGTAGTGCAGCCCAGGCAGACATTCTCCAGCGCTCTGAACTGGAACAAGGTTGTCAACCTCCCTGCCGATGCCGATATATCAGATCTTGACTTGTCCTCCTAGTCACCAACCTCCTTTATCACAAACGAGTACAAGTCCTGGTGGCAAGAATGGAGGTGTCAACTGTTCGCCAAATCGTCCCCGACGACGCAGTAAGTCCTCATCCCGATGCATTACTATCGACACATGATCGATGCTGATCATATCATCCCCGACGACGCAGTAAGTCCTCATCCCGATGCATTCCTCATTTCTACCTTCGCCATCGGTATTTGACCTTCTTGCGTTTGACAGGTTGATGACCTGATTCCTCCGATGAGCAAGAGCGGCAAGCCCTTCAAGCTTCGAATAATGAGTCCCGTATCACTCATCGGCCACAAAGCTCCCTCGTTAGTTGCCTTCATCCCACGATAGGTACCCACACCGACACCTGCAAAAGCCAAGGCTACATCGGCCGCTGCTGCTGCCCTGATGCGGGTGTTTGCAGTAAACTCATCTTCACTCATACCAATTATATACTGTTTAATCGGCAACATTTACTTCATATAACGTGCATTGAATATTTTCAGGCCATGAGGTCATCGGCAACTGCCCCAAGCAAACGAGCACCTCCAAGTTCGGCTGCCGATGCCCCCCAGTCCTCGTCTAAGCGGGCTGGATCTCCTGCTGCTGCGCCAAGGAAGAAGAGACGCTTGAGGCTGGCTAGCCCATCTTCGTCATCGGCACACGTTGCACCACCAACTATCGGCGCGTCATCTGCAGAAACTCCAACGGCTCCTATCCCAGATCAGCCGATGGACGACGTCATCGGTCAGGAAACAATTCCATCCGCTGCAGCGGCAGAGGCGGAATCGGCATCGGCACCATCAGCCGAAGCTCCTAACGAAGAAACCCCCATAATGGCGGCGGAAGTCACATCGGCATCGGTATCGGTACCATCAGCCGATATACCTGATGAGGTGGTCGTACCTACAGCAGCCGAAGCAACATTATCGGCGTCGTCAGCCGAAGTTGCTGATGAGACAGCTCCGTTCGTTGTAGCGGCAGAGGCAACATTGGCATCGGTACCAACCGAAGATCCCGATGAAGGAGCAGTATCACCGCCACAACCAAGTGCTATGCCAGAAGCAACGCCAGTGACGGCACCACCATCACCAACGGCGTCGACTGCTCCTTTGGCAACCGCTGTCGATGTCCAAGATGAGGCTGGGCCATCTAGAATGCCAAGTCCTGGGCAAGAAATTCGTTTCAAGATGGTAAGTTAATCACTTGAAAATTCTAGTATAATCCTTCGATCGGCATATTATAACCCTTCTGTTTTCAGGCCCAAGATTCTCCAGATAGTCTTTTCTCCTTCAGCCTCAACCCACAGGAAGAAGACAGACGCCAAGACCCCCTCCAAGCAGACAGCCTGTTTTCCTTCTCAGTTGAAATACCCGATGATGAAGAGGAAGAGAGCTCTGTCCCAGCTCTATCACCAGAGACCAAGACCAAGCTTGAGGCACTGCTTTCTTTGCTACTACAAGACACATCCCAACTTGTCCAGGACTCATCGGCGGCAAGGATTATATTCAAAGATATCCAAAGCCATCTTTCCGCCGATGCAGCAGAAACCCTCCTCCAGGCAGCTTCTATTGACATCAAACAGCTCCAGTACCAGAGGCTTATTTGTCGCATTGCCAATAGAGCGGCCCAAGCCAAGAGCGAGGAAGAGAAGCTCAAATTCAAACACCTTGCCGATGAGAAGCACAGAAGCATTGGGCAAGCCAAAGTTTCCATCGGCAACCTGGACCAAGAGATCTCTCGACTGTCGGCAAGGAGGGAGGAGCTACTGGCGGAGCTACACAAGGTTGAGGGGGATATGACTGCAGCCAACCAGCAGAAAACTCAACTGTCCGACTCCATCAAGGTTCTGCAGCAAGAAAGGGACCAGCACGCTCGGCAAGCCATCTTGTGGAAGAAGAAGATCAAGCCAGTTGAGGGCTCTACCGATGCTGACGCCAAGGAGATGGACGAGATAGAACAAATTCGCCTGCGTGCGATATCAGTCATTCACTCCTTGCTGTAATCTGTGTATAGGCAACAATGTACCTCTGATACTTGACTCTGGGCCTTGTAATATAATGTTTGCATGTTTTTACCGATGTATTGCAATTCCTTTTCATCGGCATCCAAACGAGCATGTCATGTGTCAACTCCTTCGAGAGTTTCTGGAATGTATGCCTTGCTGGAGGCAGACTGTCTTATCCAATAGGAACTGATTAGAAAACACTCCCAGACCTAGAATTCAACCCTGATCGGTAAGATCGATTTCCACGCTAGAGTACCATCGGCGAACTCGCTCACCCAGTCATCGGCAACCATCACCGATACCATAACTCATCAAGTCGGCTAAAATCATGAGTAGTCCCAACTTATTAACAGACCCTGGCACCTAGCCCGACTGTAACAATAGTCGGCAATGAAGCTCCATGCTTCCATCGGATCAGAACTAGGACAATGCCGACAGACCCACCAAAGAGCACGAGGAGTAGCTTCCAGAATACGTGCAACATACACTGAGTTATCATGCGCAAGCGCAGCAGAATCATTCTCACAACCGTCTTCTGGCAACTAACGCATTTATCGGCAGCACGGCATCTCTACATGCAAACCATCCGTAGGTGTCCCCAAGTATAATAATTGAAACTGCCAGTTTGCCGATTGCAGCCCCCAAACCCGCAGGTCCAAGATTGACCTTGATTAGACCATCGGCACAATATTGCTGTCTGTCGATGGATCTCCATCCTTGCACTTTGGCCTCCACTGCTTCTCCCTTGAAGGTTCTGCATCATCGTACAGGTCCTTGCAACGTCGGCGCTGAATTCTTCTCTTTTGGGTTTTGGTCAGACCTTTAGGGCACCACTGAGGGAGTCTGGTTTTCTGGACAGGCTGGTGTTGCCTTTCATTACTTACATCGGCATTTCTTCCGACGTTTGAATTTCTGGAGAGCACTTCTTCATCGGGTGTTTTTGTCTTGGCCAGCTCCTTACTCTCCCCTTGATCAACCTGCCCGCCAAGCCTGCTATGGGCAGTAAGCTTGCCCCCCAGTTGGCCATGTATCGACCTCCCCTCTCTAAACGGCTCGGCGCGCCTAGATGCCTGATCATCCAAACACGGCTTCCCTGACTGACCGGCAGTGTGATACCCGTTGTATTCAGGACAGTCATCGGCAGTGGGTAGCTTGATGCCTTCCTCCCAATAGTAGATGAAGAAGGGACACCTCCAATGATTTTTCCGACGAAGCCACTCCCGATGTTCTTTTTCTTCCTGCCGATGCCGTTCATCTCGTGGTTGCCGATAGTTATGCCTTGGTGGCTTGTGCGTGATCACTATACCAGGAGCCCTGCTGACACAGGCACCTTTATCGGCAATTCTCCCGCCCTTTCTATCATCGGCAAACTTTCCGATGTCATGCTCAGCCACTTGATGATCAGGATCTACCGATGTGCTCTTCCTAGCAGCGTCCGATGTCAGCACCTTAGTTTTTCCACCGGCTTCCACCATATTATTTGGAAACGGGCGCTGATCAATTTCCATCGGTTCTTGGATTTTAGAATTTTCAAATTGGATTCGTCTAGAGTTAATTTCTGACTACAATTGCTGCTTGAACACTCTGCAGTCGGCGGTACTGTGAGAAGTTGTATTGTGCCACTTGCAGTACCTGGTCTCCCTGAGCTCCTCGGCCGATGGAATTACCTGATTAGGGGCTAGCTTAATTCGCCCTTCCCGAAGCAATAAGTCAAATATCCCATCGGCCTTCGTGACATCGAAGGTGAACTTTCCAGTCCCTTTCTGGTCGAGCACACAAGGCACCGGCTCTTCATCTTTCACCCATTCAGAAGTACCGATGTTCATTTCTTCATCTGACTCGGAGTTCTCTTGTTCAACAAAAAGCACTTTTCCGCTCCAAGTCTTCTCGGGTTTAAATAATTTAACATCTTGATCGGCATCCGTGACATTGAAAGTGAATTTCTCTAATTCAGTATCGCCGATACTTGGCTCTCCGTCTGAGTCTGAAGCCTCCACTTCCTTGGTCGAAAACACCTTCGTATCCGGATCTTGCCAACGCGCAGACTCGCTCGCTGGTTGGGCAGATGGATGCATTTCTTCATATTTTTGTAGAGAGCAAGTCGGAGCAATTGACACTTCAGCAGCACCAATCCGTTGAATATTATGCATCGGCTAGTCAACCGATGAGCACTTCTGGACGCCTACTGTCTGAGTGGATTGGTGCATCTCCCCAGGTCTTTGCATTAAACCGGTCGGGACGACTAGCTCATCGACAGTACCAACCCGTGGAATACTGTGCATCGGTTGATTGATCGATGGGCCACTCTGGAGGTCCACTAGTTGATGTACTTCATATCCCTGTGGCGAGCAACTCAGGGCAACCGATACATCAATAACACCAATCTGCTGAATATTGCACATTGGCTGATTAACCGATGAACCATTCTGGATGCCTTTCGGCCGAGCATGTTGTTCTGTCTCTCCAGATCTTGACGTCAAAGCGCTTGTGACGATTGGCGTGTGTACAACACTAGTCATAATAACACTGTGCATCGGCCTTGCTGCCGATGAGTAATCTTGCACCGTTGCTAGCTTGTGCTGTGGTGTTATATTGATTGCGTCCATCGGTTGTTGTACCGATGTCTCATTGTACACTCTTTCCTGCGAGCATTGCAGTGTAGTACTTATCAGTCGATGTACCGATACTTCATTCGGATGACTCGCTGGACGAAGCTGTGGAACCCCTGTCATCTGGTGCTCAAGCTGCACATATTGCTGCTGAATCGATGATTGACTGATCCAACTCGCGTTAGGTGTCATCGGTACGTGATTTACCGATGGCTGATAACCAGCTGACTCTTGCAACCCTGGTACCTTCGAATGATAGCGTTGATCTGTAAGTACCATAGGTTGAGCAATTATTGCCAATGTAGGTCGACTGGCATTTAACACGCTTTGCATCGGCCAGGAATTCACCATTTGTTGATCATCAGCTGAGATTTGTCGTTCTTGTACCCTTGAATAATCGCCTTGACCTGTGGGTACCACATCTTGGGCGGTCATTGCCGATGCAGATTGACTGGCAATCGGCACACCTCGTTGCATCGGCCAAGCAGTTGCCGATGACGGATAACCAGCTGAGGTTTGCAACTCTTGTACTCTGGGATGATAACTTTGATTTGTAGGTACCAAGGGTTGAGCAGCTACGGCCGATGCGGGCTGACTGACACCTTGTTGCATCGGCCAAGAATTTGCCGATAAAGGCTGATTAACCGTTGGCATGTTTTGTCGCATCGGCCAAGCATTTGCCGATAGCTGATAATCGGCTAGCGCTTGTTCTTGTTGTACCCTTGGATGATTGCTTGGACTTACGGGTACTACAACTTGAGCGGTGGTTGCCGATACAGGTTGATTGACAATCGGCGTACCTTGTTGCATCGGCCAGGAAGTCGCTGACAACTGATAGCCAGCCGAAGCTTGTCCTTGCGGCGCCGGATAATTCATTGCCACCATGGGTTGCCATGCAGCAGCTGGGCTTTGTTGCGTCGGCAAGTGACTTACCGATGGCTGGGTGTACGGTACTCTGGGTATTGCCGTGTGTAGATTCCCTGTCGGCAACTGCACCGTTGGAGGAGACGTAGTATACTGCATCACTGGAACCATCGGCTGTACGGGTGTTGCCGATTCCATAGGAACCTCCCTCCTGCATGGTTAACTTGGACCAATCTGGAATCAGCAGACATACTTGGAGACATACCGTACCCCCAGCAGTTGGCAGAAGTTGGCTGACTCTGGATTACAGGTCCAGATATTGTTGAAGCCACCAGATTTGCGTTCATCTGAATAATGCTTGCTGGGCTCAATCTTGGTGGCATGATCTCATCAGCGGATTGGTTCAAAATCGGTGAAGACACCCTTGGAACCGCCGATGGAGTCGCAACAGATGCCGATCCGAGTCGATGCTCTGGACCAACATAATATGGTGCCTGCCCCTTAAAAGTTTGCTTGACGGCATTGCATACAGCATCGGACAACACATTGGATTGGCTAATAAATGCATTATTGAAAGCAGAATTAACCATCTCTTGTATGTTACTAGGATCGGCGTTGAAAGTGGTCTGCCGCGGAGACGACGGATCTTGCTTCTGTATTGCTTCGCCGATCCCGTTTAGGCTGAAGGATCTAAGATACGAGCGCTTGTATTCCTCCATCGCCTGCTCCAGAGCCTGTTTCTGATGACCTGTCAGATCTGCTGTGGAGACTTCAATGACACTCCTGGGATTAGTCATGATAAATATATTTATATAATCGTGTCCCACTGGGCGTGCCAAAAGAGGTGTTGACACAAAAAGCGTCAGATCTGTGAACACCTCGGGCTATTACCCAAAGCTCGATGTCGAGGGCGTGCCAGTCGATTTGACCAATCAATCGACAAGGATGATAACTATGACAAACTGAATGAGACGACAGCGATGCGCCCGGACGTCAAGGCTCAGATTGATCACGGATAACTAGAGCAGAGCTAGACGAGGCAAACAGCGATGCGCCCGGATTGCCAAAGCCTAGAGGTACTCCCACGCGGAACTTAGCAAGGATTTTGATGGAGATCAGGGTGATGCAGCCCGTCGAAAGCTTGAAGAACTTGTTGATAACTATAACTAATGCATAAAAGGGTAAATTGCGGTAAAAGTAGGATAAAAAGTAGAATTGGTTTGTTTTTGAATTGGATTGATTGTTTATTCCATAGCCCTCAGGCACATATTTATACTCCCGCATGGAGAGTTGTACAGAGACACGACACGTATCCTTCTAAAACAAACTCCTACTTTAAAGGAAACTGACTCACGCAGGAGCCGGATAACAATATTTATCTCCTAAACAAACACACCTATTTTAAAGGAAAATAAACGACTCATGCAAGAGTCGGACTCAAACTACTATAATAATACTGGTATAAAACACCAGTTTCCTTGTACCTTTCCTCGATGGAAGCCTTCCATCGGCAGATCCCTGTAACTTCCTTCTTTGGCCACCGGTAGTCTTCTGCTGCCACCAAGTGCTAAGTCATGCCCATCGGCATCGGTAATACTTTCCCGATCGGCAATCGGCAACATCTTCCTCATCGGCAATCGGTAATGAACCCTTATCGGCAATCGGCAATCATCTTCCATCGGCAATCGGCAACGAGCCCTTGTTGGCAATCGGCAACAAGCCCTTATCGGCAATCGGCAATGACCCTTCATCGGCAGTTGGCAATGACCCCTCATCGGCAATCAGCAAGGACTCTTCATCGGCAATCAGTTTTAGCAAGACTTCACCGATCTTGCCGGTAAAGCTCATCAGCTTCTATCGGCAAAACACTTAGTCTTCCCGCGGCACCCTTCCATCGGCACTATCAACTCCTGATACCGATGGAGAACGGTCGCTGACCAGTCAAGCCTCAGCCCATTTGACACATGCCAAAAAACGGTGTCAACAGAAGAAATCAACCTAGGGACCTCATAAACTAGAGAGAGACTAGAGAGAGTTGGAGGATTAAGTGTTCAAGAGGTGGGATGAGGGATACCCCTTCATCCCCTACTTAACGGTCGCTATTTCCCAAAGACCCCCTAGATACATGACCCAATTACCTAGTCCTGAGACACTGTAATCCAAGTCGGGTAACTCCCAGCCACTTGTTTGAATGGACGGCCCAGCTTCCTGCCAGGATTTGTCGTCGCCTCGACACAACCTCCAGGATTCCGCCGCATGCCATCCCCGCTTCCTTGGAAGCTCCGCCCGGGTTTTGAGGCCCAAACCCGCGAAACCCTCCCATGAGCCTCCGCTCGACCCGCTTGTCCACCGTCTTGACTCGGTCGACTCAGTCTACCTCCATGTCTTGTTGCGCCCGCCGGTGCCAAGTACTAGCCACCTCAGCTAGTCCGCCGGCGCTCATGGTCCCTCAGCCCGAGCCCCGCTTCCGACCTTCAGCGCTCTCAGTCCATCGGCATGGCAAGCCTCTACTCGACCTTCTCCATGCCATTGACCACTGTCTTCGGGCATAGCACCTTCACACCACAAGCCGATAGACAGGCACACATTTGGTTTCGCAAAGGATTAGTAGAAACCACTTAAACTGAAATACTCACATGTTGAGCAATCACTCATCATCAAAACTGAACTACATGGGCACATATCAACCATGTGTTTGCAGGAGATATCTGCAATACTCAACCGCTTGTCGGAGAAGCGCCTGATGTATTCTTGGAGGCTTTCATTGCTCCTTTGACGGACATTCTCCAAGTCATAGGGCGTCCCCGGCTGGACGCATGTAGCTTTGTATGTCTTGATGAAGACTTCCTTGAGTTCCTCCCAGCTATCGATGGTGCCTTCTGGGATCTTCTGGAGCCAACTATTGGTGGAGGTCGACAACATCACGGGTAAGTAATTGGCCATTACGTCTTGATTTCCCCTAGCGGCGTACACACCGATCTCATAGGTGGTCGCCCATTGTTCTGGGTTTGCCTTGCCATCGTATTTCTCCACAGACATGACCCTAAAATTCTGGGGCCACCTGATGGCGCGGAGACGAGCGAGAAAGGGCACGGTCCCCTTGTGGCTCGGGGTGCCGGTGTCGGTGTTCGATCGCGTTGGGGCTTATCATACTCTTGGTCGTCATGTTATGGGGATCTTGGTCGGTGCTGCCTCTGAGGGCTTCGTGGGTGGTTCTTGCTGTGAGACTAGCCGGAGAATTCGGGTGGGGTGCCCATCTTGTTGACCTGGACCGCAGCCGCCATGATGTGGGCCTCGATTTTCTCGATCTCGTGTGTGCCGAGAAGCTTGGACAACTCGCAGGCAGCTACTGCCATATTGGCGCTGGGGGTCGGGTACAACGGGACATCGCCCATCTGGTCGAAGTCATGCTAGAGGTTGCGTCGTGGTGGGCGATTGTGATCCCTTTGCTCACGCTCGCGCTGTTCCCGTGTCAGGCGTTCCTATTCGCGATGCTCCTGGTCGAGACTCTCCCATTCATGGCGTTCCAAATCGCGCCTCTACGCGCATTCGGTGTTGTGCTGTTCTCGGGCGATGCGTTCGGCGTCCGTCTCGTTGTCGCGGGCGACGCTATCGGTGGAAACTTGAAAAATATCCCTCTGAAGCCCGGAGGGAACTCTGAGAAGTCGCTCATCAATCCGGAGGGGTCGACGGTTCGGTTCTCGCGAGGGAATCGGGCGAGATCGTGCCGTCGCGGGACATCGCCTGCTCGGAGTCGCTGGGGATTGCGGAGATAATGACCGTATTGACGACCGACGCTACCGAGACCTGGTCAGAGATCAAATGGAGTGCCTCGCGCTGGAAGACGGCCGCCTGATTATAGAGTTTGTAAGGCATCGCTGGAGCAGGGCAGGCACCCCTAGTCAGCACGGCCGTGGCCTTCGATGGAGTACGGTGGCGGTGCGGCCAGTGACCATGATGGTTGGAGAGTCGGCGTCGAGTTGTTTGGACAAGGTCGATGCAGTCGATGATGTCGGCGTTGGAATGGTCGATGGCGTTGATTAGATCGTCAACCCTAACGGCCCTTCGCGGGTGGTACTTCGGCATGGCGGGGCGACGTGCAGGTGGTGGCGCGTCTGACCCGCGCGGTGTAGATCCGATGGTCCAGGATATGGATCCGATCTGGAGCATAGTGTCGACCATCGGGAGGACCATCGAATTAGGAAAGGTGACCGCTTGACAAGCCATGGAGTTGTTGCACACACCCCCTACCTGGTGCGCCAACTGTCAACGAAATATGCATTGTAGTCTACCTAGGGGGTACCCTACGGTAGTAGATTGTAGGCGGCGGTGTGGCGACGGCGATCAAGCGTAACACAGAGAGCGTAGACACGGCGATTTATACAGGTTCAGGTCGGCAAATCGCCGTAATACCCTATGTCCTATGTTTTGGTGGCTGGATTGATATGAGTATTAGGTTACACGAGGTGTAGATGAGATCTTTCGAGGGGATCCCTGCTCGCCTTATATAGCCCGGGAGCAGGGTTACAGTTTCCATATCCTAACAGATTACGATCATTCCCTTAAGGCAAGGGATCCGAGTCTACCTACTAGGATCTTTCTTGGCGAGCAAGACTTCTTTGGAGTCCCTGGCGAGCACGACGGGCTGGTCGCGTGCTGCAGGGCCTCGCGAGCTGGGTCGTCTTCTGGTCGGTAGGCCCATAAGGTCCCTGGGGATATGCCGAGGTAATATCCCCAACAGTTACCAAGGAGGTAGAGTGTGATACTTGTGTCATTCACATGTCTAGTCTTGTTACTCTCTAGGACAAGTATAGCACTCTACTTGAGGAGCATAGTGAGCCGAAGGCTAGGCCTAGCTTACTTGGTGCGTGCAAGCTTTTTGAAGGCTTGCATTCTGAGCTGGCATAGAAGGTTGCTAGGATTGCTATGCTAGAGAAGGTTAGCTCAAATAGCACCCGAGAGTCGGATCATGTTGAGCTTTGGAGCTTGAGATTGCATCATGCAGACACGACAAGATGCATACCGAGGAGGACAACACATTCCTTCAGTCTGTCTTGGAATGTGTGTCTTGTGGAGAGCCACAGTTGGGGATGCTGCTTAGCTAGTGCAGGCGGGCTGGTAGCATGGGAGTAGGCTTTGCTATAGGTGGGAAGGACGTTAGCATGTTCGGTAAGATCAAGGAGTGCAGTGGTTTGAACGCCAATGAGAAATCCACCACCATTCCTAAGCATACCAAGTTCACTCCACTTAAGCCTACTGACCTTTCTGAGTTTCCTGTGAGAGATGGTGTGTTTGAAGAGCCACCCAAAACCACTCCACAGAAGCAAGTGTGTATTCCCAAACCGAACCACTTTCGGAACCCACTTGACACTTTGCCCGACATCTCTAGTGACCCCCTTCCTAAGAACAAGCCAGCCAAAACCACCCAACCCAACAAGAGAGTGCCTACCAAGAGTGTGGTGAGGTACCATTATGAGTATTGTGAGCGGGATGGGCACTTGGCTAAGTTTTGCTATAGGAGGAAGAGAGATGAAAGGCGGTAGGTTAAGTTGAACAACCAGGACATGTACCACCCACCGGTTGGGGTGCGTGAACCAGAAGTTTGGAGGCATACTACTAGGCCTAGAGGTGCAATGCCTCAAGGTGCTAGGCCTCAGGAGGGGAGACCATGCAGTGGTCGTGCCCGGCGAGGTACCAGTCGTAACCCATAGGACCACGGGCCTCATGGCGGTGGCTTCACTCCCCACACGTTTAGCGAACCACCTTTTTCCTATGGTGGTGATCGCTACCCCCCTATGGGAAGGTAGATGTTTTGCATGCATCCTAACCCTTTCTTTGGGCAAATGAACCAACACTGGTATCCTTCACAGTTTACTAACCCCAGTGTTGTTTCGTTTGCTCACCCTATGTCTTTCTATTGATGTAGGAAGGAGGACTGGAGGAGACTTGGCTTGTGGATTCTAGATGTTCACGCCATATGACTGAAAGTGCCAAGTGGTTCTCTAGCCTCGACCCCGTGCGCCACACCGATACATCACATTTGGGGATAAGAGTAGAGGTAAGGTTGTGTCCCGAGGGTCAATCCGTGTCAACTCGTCTTTTGTCCTCAAGGATGTTGCACTAGTTGAGAATTTGCATTTTAATCTCTTGTCTGTTTTGCAACTCATTGATGACAGTTTTGAAGTGAATTTCAAAGTTGCCTTTTCTCGGATTCTTGACTCTCAGGGTGATCTTGTTTGCCAGATTTTTCCCTTCGGGAAGGTTTTTTGGGCAGATTTTTCTATCTCTTCCGGACCTTCTCGTTGTCTTTTTGCCGGTTCTTCTTCTGATCTTTGGATGTGGCATAGGAGACTAGGACATCTTAGCTTTGACTTGCTTGCAATGCTTAGCTCGATGGACCTTATCCAAGGATTGCCAAAGCTGAAGTTCGAGAAGGACTTGTGTCGGTGTTAAGAAACTACCAACGAGTAAATTTGTACGCGTGTTGGGTTCCGAATGGACAAAGAGACAAGAGGTTTATACTGGTTCGGGCAAGAAATCCCTATGTCCAGTGCGAGGCTGCTCGTGTTCCTTATCTCTACTTAAAGGGGGTATACAAGCTGGGTCGAGAGAGGGAGCGCGAGTCCTAGGTCTCTGAATGCTTCGGTGAGTGGATGTGTTCTCGTTCGTTCGTCTCTACGTTGTCCCCATCACCCTCCTTTTATAGTTGCAAGGAGGATAGGGAAGGTTACAATCATGGGTCGAGAGGAATCTATGTGGGGTGTTGTGCCTCATCCTCGTCTTCTTCAAGAAGGATGGTAGACACTTCGTAATACTATATTCCTATTGCCTTTGTACATAGTCAGGGACTTGGTATCGTGTTGACCCCTCGTTGCGTTGCTGGATGGGGTTCTGGTTGAGCCTGCAATCCGGTGGAGGTATGGTCGTCTGTTGTACCGTCGATGTAGGGGCTGGGTCATGGCCATCCTTCCGCGGGTACACCGTTGTACCGCCTTTTAGTTCTTTTTGTTCCCGTCGACAGCAGGATTCCCTCCCGCCTGGTCAGCGGGAACCCATTCTTCTGAACACCCCTCGTACCTGATGTACTTTCCGTTTAGAGAGTTTCTGTAGGGGTCAGGGTTACCCGAGACTGACTTTGTTCATAAGAGAGGCATGATTTATTTTCGTCCAAGAACCCTGCCCCGTCCTGTCTCCTGATTGGGAACATGACATGTCCCAATTCGGGCAGGGATCAGAGCGTTATCCTGAGCCTCGGATTACACGGGGTGTACGATCCACCGTGGGTTCTGTGACCCTGTTCTTGTCCTGTGAAGGGTGTGACGTCAGCGTACAGAGACCAGCGACTCCTTCTCCTCGTGTAGGGGCAAGTGGATTGTTCCCTACTCTAGGGGTCTCATCCTTGTCCTTTGTGGCTGTAGCCTCGCCGGTTCGGGATAGTGGGGCGTTGGTATGGGCCGAGACGTGGGCACGTCTTCCGAGTCACGAGGTCGTCCTGCTTTTGACATCAGGCGAGGCGGAGTCACATCTTTCCAGGGAAAGTCCGCCTCCCGGGTCGGTTGGATTATGACCCTCGCACCTCTTCCTTCGCGGGCCCTCAGTTAGGGGCCACGACTCCAATCGTAATGGGCCTCATATCCTCTTTCGGGGGACGATTACCAGGCTTTTGGCCGTTGGTTATTTTTTGAAAGTTTTCCGTTAAATTAGGTATCCGACAGTAGCCCCCGAGCCTTAGGAAGGGTTTTTTTATTACCTTGTTGAGTCTTTCGCGTTCCATTTCGCCGTTGTGGTTATTTTTCGCCGAGAGGGTACGCGCGAGCGCACCCGCCGGGTGTAGCCCCGAACCTGGGTGAGAGCGTAGCTCTTGCGCAGGCTTTGATATGTAGCCTTGTCGTCTTCGTCTTCACGCTCCGGTCTTCAAACGGAGGATACGCTTTGATTACCTAGAGTCACAATTTTTTGGTTGTGTATGTGGCTCAGATTGGGAGCGGATTTGGTTTTCGTTCTGACGGCTCGTTGCCACCGCTGATAACACTGTTTAGTCATGATGTTGTATGCCACTTGCCGTAGAGTCTCGTGACTCGTCCACCTCTTGTCTTTCACCATGTATCGGATTCCCCTTCTGTCAAGGCCTGGGCTCGTCCTTCATGATCAGATGTAGCGGAGTGGTCGTCGCGCCTCTCTACGCATCCATTAACGAGCTCTCTGTCTCTAGGGCGTATGGTGATTTTCTACGGCATGTAGCCCCAGGTGTATGTCGGCACGTTGCCTTTTTGTTACTAGCGTAGCTTTCTTCGGGCGTGATCTCGTGTCGCTTGGTCGGACCATACGGATCAGTTTGTGCCTGGATCGGGGCCGAGGCCGTGGTAGTGCGCTGTCAGCGACTGGGACACAGCTACATCGAGCCTATGGGTTAGGGCGTCTTGCGCCGCTCCCTATTCTGGTGGCGTTTGTCGGCGCTCCGCGTGTCACATGCCTAATGTGGTTGACGCTTCGGCCGACTCACCATGACAAGACAAGGCATTGCATCCCTTACGCTTCTCTGACTACTTCGTAAGCCAAAAAAATGGTCATGGTGGGCCCTCTCTAGATACGGAGTTATTTTTCTTCGTCGACTCCGCTCCTTACCGGGCCTATTTAAAGTGGTGCGTCGGCTGGGTTGACCCGCTCCACTCCACTCCTTCGCTCTCAGTCTCCTGCTTAAGCCTCCTCCTCCTTGGGTTGTCGTTCGTTGAGCCAAGGATCGTAGCAAGCGTCCCATGGAAGGTGGTTCTGGGGAGCGTGCGTCTGACCCTCGGAGTCTTCGTCATCGGATGGTCGAGGAGGGATGGTACCAGTGTTGTCTCCATTGATTTCTCCCTCTTATCCTATTCACGTGCTTACTGTGTTTTGTTCGTTGACTAGGGTGATCTCGTCGACCCACAACGCCTCCCTTCCGCCTGGCTTTCAGGCGTGGGTGGCACCATCTCATGTGCTCGCGCTGACCCGTCCGGTGTCCGGCGCGGGCTCGGGAGCCGCTTTTCGTTCGGTCGCGGTCCCGGCCCCGCTGAAGCCTGTGCCGGCGCCTCCTGCGCGCAGGTATCGCAGCGTGCTAGAGTAGCTGCTCAGTCATCCGATGCTGAACCTTCGCCAGGTTCAGGACATGAAGCTGCTCTGGCGGATGCTTGAAGGCCTTCGCCAGAGTCTATTGGAGTTCGCGCAGGCAGGCTCCCGTCTCTGCGATCAGCTGGCCGAGGCCGACGGGCGCGTCGTGGGTAAGCGACGCTGCTCTTTTTGGGTTTCGTTTAATTATGGTCCATTTGTGATGCGTCACATTGTCTCCTTTTTTGTAGCGTTGGAGGAGGAGTTGCAGGCTCTTCGTTCTACTGCGAACGATGTCACCGGCCTCCTCCGTGCGTCCGAGGACACCGTGGTCGAGCGTCTCCAGGCCGCTCATGCGCGTGTTCACGACGGCATCATGCGTGCCGTCTTCCGTGGGGCCGGAGTGGCATTCGCCATGGCTGAGGTCCGTTCCGAGACAGACATGGTGGATGTCGTCGGGTTCCCGCACGTGCAGAGCGTCGACCAGTACACCGGCCTCATCGAGCGGCTCTCCAGTGCAGCGGAGGCCGTTGTCGATGTCGTACCTGCGGAGGTCCTGGCAGAGCGGCCGAGGGCGGAGACCCCGTGACTGTTTGTTAGTTTCTTGTTAAGTTGGATGCATCGCGCCGGTCGGGGCGCTTTATTTTGTTTGTATGGACAGGGCCTGCTGAACCCCTTTTAAGCTTCTGTAAGCGTCGTCGTTTTAGTTATCGCTTTCGTATCTTAGTTTTTTGTTTATCACTTATCGTGTTTAACGGTTTGATCATGCGTTGGGGCCATCATCGTGCGGTTCCCAAGTTTCTTCCTCGCACCCCCATGATCTGGGATGTGGAAGTGAGCGGCCTCGTGTCTTTCCTCGATGGATGAGATCGAGCGCTCGGCGAGCTACAATCGGGTGGTTTAGGGGAGACTCCGAGTCCTCATCCGTGGAGGCTCGCACCGGCATAGGTCCGCTGGGGACTGATCTCTGTTCTCAACAGTCGATACGTATAGTATCCGGATCCGTTCGTTGGGAGCCGAGGGCCCGACGCCACCCCTCGAGGGGTTTACCACATATTCTGTTATCTGTTGAAGCCTAAACACATTTACCAAGCGCGTTCGATGTGAAGAGGTCTACGTTTCGGCCGCTGGAGCCCACTTAGCAACGTCCCTCACTCTTCGGTTTTGGCTGGGGAGGCTGTCGAACCTAAGAGGCCAGCCTACGGTCCCACGGCTCCTGTTGGCTCATCTGGTACATGAGTATGGTAGGTGAGACGGTCTTTTGACCGTTACGAAGGTTTCTTGCCACCGTTGTTGTCCCTGCATTTCGAACAAGAGGGGATATAGAAAAATGAACTTTCTTTGGATGGGTATTCTTATTGGCCGTTCTCACCTCTTTCGCCAACCATGGTGGACTGGTTATGTTATTGTGGCGTCTGTCTTGTCTGTTTTCGGGAAGCTGATGCTTGTTGTTCGCGACCCGTAGGTCCTTATAGTAGCCAGCGCTTGGTTCGGATGAGTGGCCCATGTGTTGTTGGCGGTTTGCTGATGTTGTTCACGCCCGGAATGCGAAGGGTTGCGGTTTTACAACCCAAAGAGCACGTGCAGGGAGTGAAGAGTTGTATTTTCGTGACCCAAGGGACGCGCGCGTGGAAAGCGAAGGGACGACAACTCTGAGTTATATATCTTGGTGAACCGAAGTGACTTTCAGCCGCGTTCTCCAGTCTTTTCTCATTTACCAACCACGAGGGGCAAGCAAAAAGGGCTTCTTCATCGCCAAAAAGGATCCCTGGAGGCACGCTAATCTTGCTTGAGGGATGGATGCTGACCACGCTCGCCTCGCCATGGCGTTCGGTGCTCTGTTGATGCTGCCAGAAGATCTTCTCCTCCAGATCTCTCTTCGCGTCATCGACCATGGTGACAATGTCTTCGAGTACCTGAATCGACGTCGAGTCTGCCGTGTCTTCCTAAGGATTTGCGACAACGGCGCCATGATTCGGCTCCTATCCCTTCGATAGATTCAGTATTACTGTCAGCCTAATCGTCGACTGCTGGAAACCAACCTTGAGCAGCGCTTCTTTGGGGCCAACCATCGGGAGGCTTTGTGCTTTCGTGGGGTGGAAAGGTTGATGTTGTGGGGACTGGACCCCGCCGGCCAGGCGCTCATCGGCCAGGTGGTCGCGGCTGGAGATGACGGCGCGATGTACTTCAGGGCCATGGTGTTGTACTGCGCGGATCCGGCAGACCCTGAAGCCCTCGTCCTCATCGACCGAATCAGCGACGGCGCATTGCCGGATGGCCGGTGGAGCAACCGTGGCTTAGGTCGGCTTCGCTACTACTCCCGTGGAAATCTTCACGTCATCGGGCGACGGAGAAGGATTCCCTACCCGGAAGACATGCCGGGGTTAGTCGTCGGCGATCCCCATGTTTCCATTTGGGAGGAGTGTAGACGCTTTGGGCCGCCAGGTAGCGGCCTGGCTGGGATCATCAGGTACTGTAGCCCGGAGTGTCGCATCCGTCATGAGTTCGAGCTCTGGACTAGGGATGTTAGCGATATGGTCGCCTATCGCATCGGTAGGATGAGGATGCAATATTGAATAATTTATCCGGGTTGTGGTCCTTTCACTTTTGATGTTTGGAATGGTTGTCGTGGACTTGGGTCATGTGTATTTGTTCAGATTTTTTTTACTTCGTACGTATTGTGTAGCCCCCGAGTAAGAGGTTTCCTTGTATGTCGTCTGTGGAAGAAAATCTCTTACCCAAGACTGGTTATAGGTCTTCTTCGGAAAAACGGGGCGCCACGTTTGTATAATACGTGAAAGAAAAAATTTCGGCTGGACTGCTGCAACGAGGAGTTTTTAAGGGTAGAAGCAACGTAGCTGTTGTATGTTCCAGGCGTTGGCGAAGACTTTGCCAGCGAAGGTCTTGAGTCAGTATGCCCCTGGTCTTACTACCTCGTGGACGATGTTGGGTCCTTCCCAAGGCGACGTGGGCTTCCGCCGCTCCTTGTTGCTTTGGATTCTTCGGAGCACTAAGTCCCCCGGCTAGAAACCCCTTGGTTGGACACGTCGGTCGTGGTATCGCCGTAGCGCCTGCTGATACTTGGCCAAGTGTAGGAGGGCGGCATCCCTGGCTTCGTCGACCTGGTCTATGGCGTCCTCTAGGAAGGTTTCCGCTTTCCCCGGGTCATAGGCCTCCACCCTTGGGGACCTGTACTTGAGATCAGTGGGTAGGACAGCCTCTGAGCCATAGATTAGGAAGAATGGCGAGAAACCAGTGGCCCTGCTCCGCGTCGTCCTGAGGCTCCAGAGAAAGGAGGGGAGCTCCTGGAGCCACCTTCGGACATATTTGTGCAGTCGGTCCAAAATCCTTTACTTTATTCCTTGCAGGATGAGCCCGTTGGCACGTTCCACCTGCCCATTGTATTCTAGGTGTGCGACGGAGGCCCAGTCAACCCTTATGTGGTGTTCGTCACACCACTCTAAGAACTCATTTGCGGTGAAATTTGTCCCGTTATCGGTGATGATGGAGTTGGGTATTCCAAATCGATGGATGATGTTGGTGAAAAAATTGACGGTTTCTTCGGCTCTAATGTTAGTGATAGGGCGTACCTCAATCCACTTAGTGAACTTGTCTATAGCGACCAGCAGGTGAGTGTAGGCCCCGGGTGCTTTCTCAAATTGATCGACCATGTCGAGCCCCCAAACTGCGAATGGCCACGTAAGGGGAATGGTTTGAAGTGTCTGAGCGGGCATGTGGATCTGTTTGGCAAAGAACTGGCAGCCCCCACAGGCGCGGACTAAGGCTTGTGCGTCGGCCACGGACGTCGGCCAGTAGAAACCTTGTCAAAACGCGTTTCCTACAAGGGTCTTGGCTCCCGCGTGATGCCCACAGTCCCTCTGGTGGATATCTTGCAACAGCTTCCTTCCCTGCTCGGCTGGGACGCAACGTTGCAGAACACCTTTCGCACTTCGCTTGTAGAGTTTATTTTCGACAAGAACGAACACCTTGGCCCGTCGGGCGAGCCGTTTAGCTTCCACTTGGTTCGCTGGGAGCTCGCCTCTCGCTAGGCGATCCACGTATGGTTTTCTCTAGTCCCTTTCTTCGGGCGCCGCCTCTTCCCGCTCTATGTTCATTGCTTCCGCTGCTCCGTTGTCATGAGTCGTTGAGGCCTCAGTGGCCCTCGAGACTGCCGAGGAGCTCGTGCCGGGAGAGCTGGATGTCTCTAATTCCCCGATGCCAATGGACGGCTTCGGTTGATCATTCGCGAACACCCCGGAGGGCGCGGGCTCTCGCCCCGAGGCCACTCTAGCCAGCGCGTCGGCTTCTTCATTCTGTCGTCTTGGTACGTGGTTGAGCTCGAGGCCATCAAACTTGGACTCAAGTTTTCGCACCTCTTGACAATATGCCACCATGCGGGAGTCGACGCAGTTAGACTGCTTCATGACCTGGTTGACTACCAGTTGGGAGTCTCCGCGGGCGTCGAGCCGCCTAATGCCCAGGTCGATCGCGATTCGCAGTCCGTTGAGCAGAGCTTCGTACTCTGCTTCGTTGTTGGACGCTGGGAACATCAAGCGCACATGTATCTCATCGTCACCCCGCGGGGCGATATCAGGACAATCCCTGCACCCGCGCCGGTTTTCATGAGGGACCCGTCGAAATACAGGGTCCAGTACTCCTGTTCAACAGCCGGGGTGGGGAGGGTCGCGTCTGTCCATTCTGCGATGAAGTCGGACAGGACCTGCGATTTTATGGCGCTTCGCGGGGCGTAGGTAATATTTTCATCCATTAGCTCTAACGCCCACTTGGCTATCCGGTGCGTTGCTCACAGCCGTTACCTCGTGGGATCCGAAATAATGCAACAGCTTTCTCTTGGTCATGACCACCACGTATACCAGTTTTTGTAAATGGGAGTACCGAGACTTCGAGTCGCTCAGTACTTCGCTTACGAAATATATGGGCCTTTGTACTTTAAGTGCGTGCCCTTCCTCTTCTCTTTCCACAACGAGGACAGTGCTCACCACCTGCCTCGTGGCAGAGATGTATAGTAGGAGTTTCTCCTCGTCGTTGGGCGAGACTAGGATGGGCGCGTTGGTTAATAGTTGCTTGATGTGATCAAGGGCCGCTTGGGCTTCGGTCGTCCAGGCGAATCGTTCGGATTTTTTCAAGAGCTTGTACAGGGGCAGGATTTTTTCGCCCAGTCGGGAAATGAAACGGCTAAGCGACGCGAGGCATCCTGTGACCCTCTGTACCCCCTTTATGTTATGGATTGGCCCCATTTTTCGATGGCGGTGATCTTTTCGGGATTAGCCTCGATTCCCCTTTTGGAGACAACGAAACCTAGGAGCATGCCCTTAGGGACCCCGAAGACGCATTTCTCCGGGTTAAGTTTGATTGTGTTCTTTTTGAGTTTCGCGAATGTGAGGGCAAGGTTGGCCACGAGTCCACAAGCGTGCTGGGACTTAAACGACGATGTCATCTACGTAGACCTCAACGGTGTTGCTCACGAGTTCGTCGAAACATCGGATCATGGTTCGCTGAAAAGTCGCCCCAGCGTTGCGAAGCTCGAAAGGCATGGTGACGTAGCAAAAGGATCCGAATGGGGTGATGAACGACGTCGCGAGCTGGTCTGATTCGTTCATCTTGATTTGGTGGTACCCCGAGTACGCGTCGAGGAAACAAAGGAGTTCGCATCCTGATGTTGCGTCAACTATTTGGTCTATCTAACGGGATTATGGTCAAGTCAATAAAAAAATATTGAGGTCGAGGATGGTGTATATCTTCTTCCTATTTTTCTATTTTTTTGGGCAATGTTTTGCTTTCTATGCAAAGAGTCAATATGATCACTTACCAAGTTTATTGTTGCCATGCTTTTCTATATAAGCTACTGCGTGTAAGTGTAACAGTAGCTTGTGTCTTGGTAAATGTTTGCATGAATGTTGTATTTACCCACAGTTTATAAATTATATATTAAATTTGGTAATATACTGGTATGTACAAGGTAAGGATAGCATAAGTTGTATGCAACTTTTGTAAAATGCATTACCTATCCACAAAAAATTGTGGTAATTCATGGATAGTTTGATTTTTTAATATTAGCTGAATATCAACTAATGAAGATACATTCAGCTGTCTTCAGAGTTCTCTTACCATGAGTATGAATGTGATTTGCTAGCTTATTCTAAGTATTTGTGCTTAGAGATTGCTGTTATTGCCATGAAAAATGTTTATTATTTGTCAAGCATGTGCCTACTCTTCTTGTTTTTATAAAAAAATGTGCGCACAATTAGGCCTCTCAAATTTACCTTAAATATACCAAGCTACAATTACTTTTCATTATTAAATTTATTTATTTTCCTTTGTTTCCGCATACTCATGAGTTCAGATTTTCCGCATACTCAATACTATTGAGAATACTAATAGCATCTAATGCTACATGTGTATTTCCTTATCTTTTTCATCCATCTAGATTTGAACTGATTTTCCCTCCCTCCAGCGATCGCGCAAAGGATCTTCTTTGAAGCATTACCAAATTCAGACACATCGTTTCTACCATGGGAACTTCTGCAAGAGCAGGGTGTGATCATTTCTTTTTCCTTTATTTTTCTATCATAATATCAGATAGTATAGAAAGAAAATTCTGAGACTGCCAGGCTACAGATGTTTTTAGGCCTGTCGAAATATTTGAACAGTCTATTCTTTTTAATTTTTTATGGATCTTAATGTGGCTTGCACTTCAAATTTGATAGAATTAATTGATTGTACCTTTCATATGGATTGTGGTTTTTAAGTGACATTAGAAAATATAATGATTAGTTAGGACGATGTGTATGTGAGCTGTACATTTATTTTGATTTTTTCATGCAGAATCTCAAGTATTTTCCAAACTTTTAATGTGCATGGGACCTGTACATTTGTTTTGATTTTTTTATCAGAACCTCATGGATTACTTTTTTCAATCTAAGCAGGGATAAAGCCTATGTATGCTTCTTTTACTCCTGTGGTCCTTGTCAATTATTTGCGGTTATCTTACTTTTTTGTTGATTGTACGAAGCTTTTGTGCTTGATTTGTTTTTGACAGGGAGCCACCTGAAATTAAGGAAAAGGAGCTTGCAAAAAGGTATGCATGAAATTTATTCTTTGCTCCAATGACTCTTCCTACAAACATATCAGATAACTTCTTGTTAAGGCTATTCAAAGTTTAATTGCTTTACTCTTCATGTTCATTAAAAAAAATTGGCACATGCATTTGTACGACTGGCCTGGTGGTGAGCTCAAGCAGACATTTGATCTAGGTGACACTAGACTTATTCCCCTTGAGCTTTTGAGCTGTCTTCGTTTCACTGTAAATGCTACCAAATTAATTTGGCATCAGTCTATATTTGTCCTTTTGAGTTGTCTTTGTTTCACTGTTAAATGCTATCAGAATAGTATTGTGTTTACAGAGCCTGTCTTTGTTTCACTGTCTTTGTTTCTCTGTTTGTTTGTTTCGCCTGCAGGTGAGGTTTTTACATGATCCATCAAAGGACACTGACTATGTTGGTTGTGATGAGATTTTTTAAGAGGTTTGTTTATGCTGCATGATAAGTTTTTTCCCACCTAATGAACTTGATTTTCCAACTTGCTTACATTCCTATGACTGCACTTGTAGCTTGCTATCTCTGTGAAGCCATTGAAGGTCCGCAACTGGATTCCACCTAAAATGCAAGGATTGATAACTGATTTTGTTATCTCTCTTAATGACCGTTATCTCTACTTGGTAAATTGACTTCATGGCAATATCAGGCGGTACAACATCGAGTATCCCTCAAAAACCTTTCTTCGTTGGACAAGTATGGGTTGGTGGTCTACTTCAAAATGGCAGTGATGTCGTCTATGACTATGTCACTGATGATGGTCAAGATGAATAGTATAATGTGCCTCACATAAAGGTAATCTCCTCTCTTGAAACCCTCTGAAACAAGAAGATTATAATTATTACAGCTAGGGTTTTTGTGTTTTTTATGGGTGGATCATTGTGGAGTTACCAAATACCAAACTACATCACATCCATTTCTACAAACTATGTTTTGCATTGTCACTAGAATACTAGCACACTTGGAATGCTAATGAACTATAGTTCTTCCTGAAATAATCAAGACAGACAAAACACAGTGGAATTTTATACTATACTATATTACTACACCATGCATTTCTATTTTTTTGCTATACTATATGATGAAGAAATGCCCATTTTTCTAACCCTTGGATCCGTACTGACAATGGTTGGCCAAAAGTTACATTTCAACATGTTGTTTTACATGTGTACAAAGCACTGAAATTTTAATTGTCATGTAGCCTGGTCAGAGGAGTACAAGGTGGCATGGGCACTAGCAAGGTATGCGGCAGGAAGGGAGAAGCACTCTCATGCACAAGATACTGCACTTTATAAATAAATTATCTTTCCACAAATTGTTTGTCAAAACCAAATATGTTATCATGACCTCCATCAAACTGACGGAAGGATAGAACATATATCTATCTTTGAATTGTTGTTTGATGTAGAAGAAATAAAATAAAATCAGATCACCATGTTTTTTATTTGTGATCTTACCATATATGTGAACAAGGTGTCAATATCTGTTACCCCTAATTTCAGATACTTCCCTTATGCGTACTCTCTCTGCTTATCCTTCATCATAACTATACCCATAATATTCCCTTACTGCATGTATTACATTTTTGGATCTTTAAAATATATCCTGTGCGTGTTTGACATGCTTAGGTGCTACTGATAACACATGTTGTGCTTGTTGACAACGTTGGATCATTGGTCACCAGAATTTAAGGTACAAATTTTGCCATGAGTTTATACTTGACTGTAGATATTCAAATTTTTATAGGATAATGCTTACAACTTACTCGGTCAGTTTGTTATCTTTTAACTTTGCCATTTGTATGCTAAAGTTCATTAGGAATTCTCCATGAATTTGTGAGCCAACGCGGTGAGTTTGTTATTTTTTTTAACTTTGTCATATGCATGTTGAAGTTCGTTAGGAATTCGTTGGGCTTTGGGCACAGAAGACTGATTTGGACAGACCTTGGGCAGGGCTTCCAATCTCAGTACCTCGTAAGGCTCAGGCCCTTTTTGATGTCGCTGTGAACGCCATTGTTGGAAATGGGGAACATATTCTGTTTTGGACCGACAGGTGGCTGGATGGTCGCAACATGGCTGAATTAGCACCTAATTTGGTCAAGACAGTGGCCAAAAGAACAGCCAAGCGGAGGACGGTGGCTCAAGCAATCCAGAACAGAAGATGGGTTGGTGGCATAAAAGGAGCTCTCACAATTGATGTTCTGATTGAATACCTCCATATTTGGGATTTTGTGGACGCCTTGCTCTTGCAGCCAGATGTACAAGACCGTTACATTTGGAAGTTATCTCAGGAAACCTATCTGATGTCCAGACCCTATTGTGAAAAACCAGCCAAATAAAGAATTTACAGCGTGGGGGTGCCCATGTTTTCCAAATCCTTCGCCAGGGTCCAAACTTGATGGTTCCCACAAAATAGGCTTCATACGCCGTTACATTTGGAAGTTATCTTAGGATGAGACATACAACAACAAATCTGCGTATGAAGCCTATTTTGTGGGAACCATCAAGTTTGGACCCTGGCGAAGGATTTGGAAAACATGGGCACCCCCACGCTGTAAATTCTTTATTTGGCTGGTTTTTCACAATAGGGTCTGGACATCAGATAGGTTGGCTAAACGAGGTCTCCCCCACCCGGATGCTTGTCCCTTTTGTGATCAGGCTGAGGAAACAATTCATCACATGCTGATCGAGTGTGTTTTCACTCGCCAAGTGTGGACCTTGATACTCCAGAAGCTTGGCCTGCTGTTTTTGGCTCCTGATCCTGGTGTGAGTCGCTTCTCGGGTTGGTGGAAAAAAGCTATTGCGGCTGCTCCTAAGGAAATGAGTAAGGGATTGAACTCTTTGATTATCTTGGAAGTTTGTGAGGTCTAGAAGCACCGTAATGGCTGTGTCTTCTAGAATTTAAGGCCGGATGTTCAGGTGGTTATAGGTGCTGTGTGTAAGAGGGTGGTCTGTGGTGTATGGCCGGGGCCTCCAAGCTCACACAGCTTTTATCTAGGTCGCTCCCACCTAATTTTTAGGTCTTGGGAGTTGTTGGTCGTCTTCTGGACAGTGTGTGGTGCGTTGAGGCAGCGGTCTCCGTAGTTTGTGTGTGTGGTGTGGTGCTCGGGTTGGGTCTCCTGGACCCGTGTACTTGTTTTTTCTATCTTAATGGAATGACGCGCAGTGTGTGGTTCGAAAAAAAAAAAGTTCGTAAGGAATTTTTGTGAATTTGTGGGTCAATGCTAGGCTTTCCTCTGCTCCTACTTTTGCTCACCAACCTGAGGTCTGACTTGTGCGAGGCTGGGGCCAATTAGCTGCCTCAAATCTTCAAGATCAACAAAATACTGAACTAACTTTAGAGAACTATTTTTACATTGTTCACGAGCACATCAAAACTGAATAACCTTCAGTTTGTTGGTTTCCTTTGCAGGTGTTAAGGCTCATAAACTGATTCTTTTGCTGCAAAGCTGATGCGTAAAAATAATCCCATTTGGCACAAGAAAGTTTAAGCTAAAATCGAGTAAGTTTTCTTTTGTACAGATTCTTTGTCAAACTCATGTCCAACAAATCTCTACTACTAAAAAGACTGACCATGTGTTTGGTCAATAAATCAAAATTTAGCAGGTTTGTTATTTTCTTCTTTCTTCAATAAATAATAATCTCATTGCCTGATCATGTGTTTCAAGCCTAAAGACTGAAGGAATGTTTATATTTTCAGATATGGTTTTCTATGTTGCAAGGGTAATGCAGATATAATATAGATGTCTAAAATAGGAGAGAGCTATGGAGTTTCAGATTCCAGAAAGCTAGATCACCAATTCGAGCTTCAGTTAGATGGATCAGTGTACTACATTAAGTATTTCCAAGTTTTTAATGCCCATATAACCATGTGCAGTGAGTGGCCCTGTTAATCA
The DNA here is from genome assembly GCA_022036555.1 of Microstegium vimineum. NCBI lineage: Eukaryota > Viridiplantae > Streptophyta > Magnoliopsida > Poales > Poaceae > Microstegium > Microstegium vimineum. Next base: position 22,709,695 of record CM039130.1, on the reverse strand, counting down.
CCTGTAGATGATGTGATCATAGTCACATAAAACGGGTTCACTACCTTCGACTTTCGACCCAGTTTGTTGATCCCGACCCAGGTTCACAGGTTCATTTTTGACAGAGTGTAAAAATCTCACGGAAATAGTGTACCACGTCCCGCGAGATCCAAGAGGATATGCAGGAGGATTTATGGATTCTTATTAAATTCAGATTTTATGGGAATTTGGTTTGGGTTACAATAGCATGGACTAGATATGAAAGAAAATACTACTGATTGTTATCTTTTATTTTTTCCGTCATATTTTGAGCATTTTTGGCAAAATATATGTGTGTTATGTTGCTAGACTCAATTTTTGGTTGGTTGTTTGCAGGAAAATATGTTTTTGGACCAAATGAAATATTCATGCATTACAACGAGAAAGGTCAAGAGTTGAAACGAACTAGGGAATAGCTCTTGATTTGTCCAAGCTCAAAATTGCAAGAAATGCTTATTAGTCAAAGGAAAACGTTAACTCATCATATATCATATGCAAATTATTATGTTTGTCAAGCAAAAAATATTATTAGTGACTCCACTAATTCATTTCGAAAACATGTTGATATTTCTTTTCATGCTTCTTTTATTGTGTTTGTTCTTTTCTGCTCTTATGTGACGTTATGCGATGAAATTTATGTGCATCCTTAAAATGAAGCCGTAGTGTTAGCACGAACATTATACTGGTATTCTAATTAGCCCATGGGACATGCACTAATCAACGTATTAGCAATTACCAAAACTAATCCCATCATCCTAATTACTAAATAATAATATAACATACTAAGGATTCTTAATTTACTTACTAATGATAAAGATTAGAAGATGCGGATCAACTGGTACGTGAGATTTTTTCGGAGCACAAAATCCGGCATCAGCATGAAATATTTCCTTTTCAATCTTATCAAATCCAATCGCTACACATCCATGGATGATCCCATCCCATTCTATCCAATTGAAGAAACCAAACACAGTGAGCACGGTCTTAATGGAATCCCTGGACTCTGATTAAAAAAAACATTTGCACAAATGCATAACCAGGCTTATGTGAGATGATCTCATGGCGAGAAATACGATACACGGATGAATACCACGCTGGACTGGAAATGATAGCATGCCATGCAACATCTCATCTAACAACAAACTCAACTAGAAAAACCACAAATTATATCTGATGCAAATACTTCACATTTCTTCCTTTTTTTCCACCCAGAGCTGGGGGTTAGGCGTTATTTATTGTCCCAACACAACAGGGACAGCAACCTCTGACTAATCTCCAAGGTACAGACAAGTTTACAGGTAGAAATATACACTATACAACACGTGCAATACTTCAATTCTTCAATCAATCAGATTGCTACACCATCTATCTGGAGTGCGGGTCACCAAAACCAATGAAGGCCTGCTGGTAACACAAGCCAATCTACATGTGTTCATCTGCGCCTCATGTGGATCTGCAATCCATGTGTCAAATAGAATTCGACTACTTTCATGTAACGTTGTCATTGTGCTCCCATCTTAGAAAATATCCCCGAGAAATTGGGCAGCTTATCTACATGCTTCAATGCTCGCTCTGCAACTTGTCTTGTCCTATAGTCACCATGCCTGAAGGCCTCCACCAAGGCTGTTCCAACATTTTGGTTTCCTGATATCTCATATGCTATTTCGTCCATCCTCAGAATTCTCTCCACTGCCCACACTGCTCTCTGACGCAGTGCCTCATTTCTGTTCTCACACAATACCTCAAGTATCGGGTTGATTCCTTCTGCATCACACAGCACCATGACACCTTGATCAATGTCCACTCCATCCTCCAGTAAAGTGGATAGCGCTGCTAGAGCAGCTTCGACTACTTTCTCATTATTATTATCCAAGCAAGCAACTAACTTCTCCACTGCTTTCCCCTCCAAGAGACAGAAGCTCTCCCTTGCAGAACAAATCCCACAGTGAACTCTACAAACCCCAGTTGCTACAGTCTTCTGGCTGAGGCATGGAAATATTGAAAAGCACAACCCTGGGTTGGGAGCAGGCAGTATCTTCGTAAGATGTTTTGACTGCTGCGAGAGTTTCTCTAGCGCAGTAGCAGAGACAATCTGGACAATGTCAAGCCCATTCATCTGAAGCAGATCAGTGAAGAGTGAAGTAAGATTGTAATCACGAGCAACAGCAATGATATCTGGATCATCATCCAAGACAAATGTGATCCGGGACACTATTCTAACTAGACCTTCGAGGAAAGGGTTAACAAAACGCCCCCCACGAATCTCCCCTTGTCGAATTTTTATAACTTTTAAAATGATTGTTGCAAATGCCCCATCTTGAAGAAGACGTCTGGTGAGGACTGAGTCCCGCATGGGAAGATCAGCTACGAGGCCAGCAGCAGCAGCTTGCTCTTCAGAAATACCATTGTTATCAACAATGACCTTGACCAAGCTACTGAGTTGACTAAAGTTTCCACGAAAAGCATCAGCAAGTTCTTGACCCATATAAGGTGATATGTTATTCAGGAGCTTGATGGAATTCATGCGTACTTCCCTTTGAGGTGCTTCAACAAACTGAATTAAACTAACAATAGCACCTGAACTTTTGATAGCATCAACTATATTTTGTACAGATGTTGAAGAATCAGTTAGACCAACAAGCACCTGGAGCAACTTACACTCAATTGCAGGTCCTGTGTTGCTTATGAGATGAAGCAGATTGTGAACAATGTCTTCAGACACTAAGGTCTGCCTATTATGATCAAGTGGAATGGACTCAAAACGTGCACCCGATGCCACAACATTTGCAAGAATGGTCGCTGAGACCTCCTTCAATCTCATTGGAAGCTGATTACTGCCAACAGTAAAGAGGTCTGTGATGAGAGGCGGAAGAATACCTGCTTCAATTAATATCTTTGCACTAGCATCATAAGATGAAATTTGGTTCAATGCCTTCAAAGCTGCTTCTCTGGACTCTCTATTCCCTTTTTTCATGATATTGACTAGTGTGGAGCCAGCCTTTTGTGCCACAAGTACCTTAACATCATTGCTTAAAACAAGCTCTCCAAGGTATGCAGCCATAGATAATTGCATGTCAGGTGAACCTGCAAACAGCACACAATAAGGGCAGCTCCAGTGTTGTTACTAAGATGGTGCAATGCAAAGAAGGGAGAGAGAGAGACAGCAGAGGTGCAGTACACTGCAGTGCAGCACCAGTGCTAGCCAAGAAATTTTTTGCACCGAAGCTAGAATAAGCAACTGGTTCCTAACATAAAGAATCATTTTCTTCTTGAGAAACCTGAAGAAGACAGGCACCAGCAGCCAGAGTACCAGGCAAGTAATAGGCACGTTGAAATAATCTTTACTTATTTATATATGATGGTGGGTCCCACATTTCTTTGCTATACATTAGAATGAGGTGTGGTAAGTCAGATACTCTGATGTGGCATCATCTTTCACAGTTCTATTTTCCAAAACATTAAAGTTGCTCTAAGCAACTGGATATTGAACACGACAATGATAGAAGAAAGCAATTGAATACCATATATATAACATGCTGATACTATGGGTGCGCTTACATCCATCATACAAAGTTCAATGTATAACTACTCAAAAAGTTGTTGCTTCACATCCACAAAAAATGAAATGGCTCCATAAAATGCATTGCAACAGATAGAACCTCAAGATACCAGTATAGAACAATTCCTCTCCATGTGCTGGAGCATACCACAAGTAAAATGTGAGAACTGAAACTTACAAAACTTAAACCCTAGTTTTCCACTTAGCTATCATGTTTTATTTTATTTACAAGAAATCTTCATATCTCTATATATATACTACCAAAAAGAGTCACCCGGACCCATCTGTCACTGCGTGGTGAAGCCGCCCACAGGATTTCCCCTCTGCACAAGCACTGTGGATAAAAAAAAGTTGCCTGCACTCCATCCCCACCACAAGTAGCATCACCCACACGCCTATTCCCCCGCTGTGCAATTCCAGCTCAGGCTTGCCATCCTCTTTCGCTGTGAACCTCCTCCCGGAGGCTGCCTCTGCAGACCTCTTTGATCCCAGCTCCACCATCGAGTGCCCAGCCGCCGAAGTGTTCGACTTCTCCATCTCGAGCCTCTACGACGGGTGCCTCCGCCGCTTGGATCCTTCTGCTGCAACACACTCCCGAAGGCCGCAGTGCCCCTTCGACCATGCCCCCTACGCCATCGAGTGCGCGGATGCTGAGGGGCTCGGCTTCTCCACCCCAAACCTCGACGACAGGTGCCACTGCCGCATTTCGGAGCCCACCATCTTTTACCTGCTCCAATACGAGGTGTCATTGTACCCTCACCGCCACCAACTGGGATTCCCCTGTGTCTGCGTGCTCGGCAACGGCTTCAAGCGATAAGCGCTCCGGGCAAAAGAGAATCGCTCGAGCCTCACCGCAAAGCCACGAATGTCCTTGCGGAGGGGCGGGGGTTTGGATGACTACGATTGGTTCACTATGTATTGCTTGACTCTTGTTGGATGTTGTGTGTTGCCTGATTGAATGTCATGTTAATCATGATTCTAATTTATCCTCTTTATTTAATTCTCTTTGGGATGCATATGGACTACCAATTCCAAGGAGCATGGCATAGATGCCAAGTTAACTATATTTGATGTTGTTGCTATGATAAAATAACTTGCTGAAGAACTTGAACTGTGTTGATGTATATTGTTGTGTGCCGAATATTGAGTTGGATCAGTTCAAATCAAACAAGTAGCTAGCAGTTATAGATCCAAAAAAAATACATCTTAGAAACACCTGATTCTTGGTTAGATGTAGAGTTGAACATTCATTGCGATGTTCATTCTGCTTATGTGTTCAAAGAACACATGATTATCACTGACTAAAAGCTGTGAGTGTAGTAAAAATTGTTGAAAGAGTCCAGGGGAAGGCAGGAAGCTTGTGCAAGATGGCCTAGTTGTGCAAATGGTTAGAACATCAAGGGAAGCCATTTTTGGCAAGCATCCTCTTTTTTACTATCCAATAACAATATTTTTTGTGCTAAGAATTTTCTGTGCATATGGTGTCCCTGGATCTTGATAGTTATGCAAGGTTATATATTGAAACAATTAATTAATTTACTATTTGGAAGGGCCATGCACTCATGCTCATGTGTTTCTCCTTTTTTTTTTTTGTTGTAGCTCTGTAAAGAACAATAACTTTGGGACCATTTCGAAGCATACAGGAACATGAAAGCTAGTCTAGAGCGAACCAATTCCAGAGCATGTCGCAGATTTACTTTGCCAAACGATTATCACCTCAAATTTACAACTAAGGATGTTTCTTCCCTCTGGCTTCTTTGTAAACAGGTAAGAGTGAACACATGAAAAAGGGATCTGGGGTGTTCATGTTCATCTGCCATATGCTTCTGAAGATACCTGCCTGCTGGTGAGTTGGTAAATAACTTCTGAATGTTACTAAGTGCAGGAAGCATATTTGTTGAATATAACCAATCAATCTTGTGCGCTTTTCAACGAAGGTGAGGTAGGTTTCCTCTGGACATCTATAGAAGCATACTTCATGTTTCAAATTTCTTGTTTATATTTTTTGTAATGGCATTTTCCTTTCTTTTGTTTGATGATTATTCGACCTTGAACTTTAAAAGTTTACTGTAGTTTCAAATAATGTATCATCTTCATGAGGTGGTGTTAGTTATTATGCTTTGTCAATTATCTTTTCATATGTAAGCAAGCATAGCACTATATATAGTTATGTCACGGGCCGATATAGCCGTGACAGGTTACAGAGGTGTTGGGCCCAAGTCGGGCCAATCGGGCCCAACGTGAACAGTACCGCGGGTACTGTAGCATTTAGGTTTAGGAAGAGTCTAGGAACTAGGTTTGCTTGTACGTCAAGTCGAGTCGAGTCAAGTCCTCCCTATATATATAAAGGGAGATGTATCCTTTCAATCTTAAGTAAGAATAGTTTGGGGTAAAACCCATCTATCTCCCCCTCCCCCTTCTAAGCCTCGGTCTCCTCCTCCTCCCTGTTGCCGCCGCTGCCCCCCTCTCCTTCTCCTGCGCCGGCCCCTAACCCTAGCCGCAGCCTCCTCTCACCGCCGCCGCCGCTTGCCCTGCCCTAGCTGCTGCCCTTGCAGTGCTGCAGCAACAGCAGCGCCTCGCTGCTGCCCTACCTCTACCGCGCCCATGCCCTCCCCCGGCCAGGCCGGCTGCAGCTTGCTGCTGCTGCCATCTCCTTCCTCTCTCTAGGTGCGGCCAGCCCTAGGGCTGCTGTTCCTCCCTCTAATCCCCCTCAATTCCCCCCTGTTAGCCGCTGAACTCGAACTCTAGGAATCAGTAGGAGTTGAACTCTCATGGAGAGGATGACAATTGGGAGTTGGGGCAAATTTTCTTGTTATTTTTCTCACACCATACTGCCATACCAACCTGAAGGGTTGGGGATACAAATATATAGGGCTGCTAACCAGCCAAGCACAACCTAGGTGCTGTCCTAGATGCTAGTCTAGATGCTAGTCAAGATGCTATCCTAAAGATGCTAACAGCCCTAGTCAAGATGTTGTCCTATAGATGTTGTCCTAAAGAAGCTAACCGCCCAGTCAAGGGTGATGTTCTTGATGTTGTCCTTGAGAGACAGCTGCTGTCCTGAACAGGCAGCAGCAGCACCATGTGTTGCAGCCCCCCCACCAGACAGAGACTTATCCATCAATCTCTCCCTAAGTCTTGTGTGGCTCCTTGTGGGGAATCTGAGCCATCCCGATTCTGGTGCGGAACTCTTGGAACTTGACCCGCCCAAGTGACTTGGTCAGGAAGTCGGCAAGCTGGTCTTGGGTGTTGATGTAGTCGGCCCGGACACTCCCTTCGTCCAGGCAGCTTCTGATGAAGTGGTACCTCACCCGGATGTGCTTGCTGCGCTCATGGAAAACAGGGTTCTTCGCCAAGGCCAAGGCGGACTTGCTGTCCACCTTGAGCTCCACTGACTCTACGTCTCTACCAAGGAGATCGTCGTGGTTGCCTTGACCAAGAGCGCCACCGGCGCGCCCGCGCCTGTCTGGGCTGCCAGCACGCTCATGGGCGTGTGCAGCTGCCCACTGCGCAGCTCGTCCTCGCGTTGCCTCCCTTTCCAGCAACTCGAGGTCTGCATCAGCACCGTCGTCGGCAGCGATGGAGCTGCCGTTGCTGCTGCGCAGAGCCTCGACCTCTGCTGCTGCTGCACGCGCTGCAGCTGCTGCTGCCGCTGCTTCCGCCTCCGCCTTGGCTGCTGCCAGCTCTGCCGCCGCAGCAGCAGTCTCCTTGGCCGCTCGCTCGCGTTCCTCTGCCGCAGCGAGCTCGGCTGCCTGCCGACGCTGCGTGCTCGAGGTGACCAAGCGCTAAGACTGTCCTGCGGACATGGCACACCAGCGAGGGGCTGCTGCGTGGAGATGGAACAGCTTCTGACGAGCTGCTGCTTGTCTGAACAGAGGGGGAAGCTTGAACAGAGGCAGCCGGAGCTGCTGCTGCTCCTAGCTGTGGCTGCTGCAAGGTTGGGAGTGAGGCTGGAGAAGGAGTTGAGCAGGAGATGCTCAGGCTACAGGAAATTGCGGCTCTGATACCACTTGTTAGCCGCTGAACTCGAACTCTAGGAATCAGTAGGAGTTGAACTCTCATGGAGAGGATGACAATTGGGAGTTGGGGCAAATTTTCTTGTTATTTTTCTCACACCATACTATCATACCAACCTGAAGGGTTGGGGATACAAATATATAGGGCTGCTAACCAACCAAGCACAACCTAGGTGATGTCCTAGATGCTAGTCAAGATGCTGTCCTAAAGATGATGTCCTAAAGATGCTAACAGCCCTAGTCAAGATGTTGTCCTATAGATGTTGTTCTAAAGATGCTAACCGCCCAGTCAAGGGTGATGTTCTTGATGCTGTCCTTGAGAGGCAGCAGCAGCACCACCATGTGTTGCAGCCCCCCCCCCCCCCCCCCCACGACAGAGACTTATCCATCACCCCCAATCCTACCTCTAAACCGAGGGGAAGACGCGCCCCCAATTAGGCGTGTTACATCTGGTATCAGAGACCTATACGATCCATGGATTCCGCCGTCAGCACGGACAACATGAGCAACTTCACCAACCATTGGCTGCAAAAAATCAGATTTTTTTTGCCAACTTGGAGGAAGAACAGGAGTCCATACCCGAAGTCAGCCATGATTTTGCTCCTGCAGATGCATCGAAGGGATCTTCGGATGGAACCTCCTCGTCCACTAATCTCGACGAGATAAATCAGCAACTCGTCGAACTGGACAAGCGCCTGCACGCCATCGATTGTGCGGCTGTACAGCCAGTCCCAGGCGATCACCAACTTCCTCAGCCAGCCACCTGGCCACCAGCACAGCAGGTGCCTGCACCAGGAACGCCACTGGCTCCTAACCCATCAGCAACACCTCCATCGGCTATCAACATCACAAATAAGATGGCATCTACATCGCCGGTCTGCACAACACCCACGGCATCACCTACAGATGCCCTAGGTGCAACTCTGTGGATACACCAAAGTTGACCCTCACCATGCTGCTACAGGACGACGTCAACCATACTACAACAATGCAACCATCATCAACTTCGTCCTCCACCGACAATTCAGGAAAGGGAGCCACCGCAACTCACAGGAAGATTACCTCTCCTACAAACGGTACTCCAGCATCAGCTAGTGCAGTTCGCAAATTAAAGGCGACTACACATAGCTCCAAGTCTACAAGTGCAGCCAACTCAGGGAGCAAAAGCGGCCCAACAAATGGTTCTCCCTCGACATCGCTGATCCTTCCGACCCCCCACAGCGATCGTGCTCCACAACAAGAACCAGGTGCTGCTAGCTCATCCTCAACAATGCAAGGTAACAGACAGAATCGTCCCCCTCCACCTCAACTAGTGGGGTCAATTCTCGGTGCCTTCCCAAGGCTCCCACAACGGCAACCTCCGATGTACACCAACTGGCAACATCCTCAAGTTTGCAAACATATGAATGTGAGCTCCAAAACCTCTCCGTCAACTACTACTCGACAACCTCAATGGCGAGAGAAGAACCCGAGATTGCAACCTCTGCAATGTGCTACGACACCGCCAACTCTACATCAACAATGGCGACATGTCAATACATCTCAGCAACAACAATCGACGCCACAACGCAACACTCCAACACCTGCAACAGGCGCCATCCGCATTGGATTGATCGACGTCCCTCTTCCTACGGGGGTACCCAACATCCTGAATCAGACACGGATCGTTGTCATTGGTGGCCGCTCACAACCTACACAACTAACGACTGCAACAATCCCAACGGCCACGCAGCAACATCTCCAACTAGCATCGATCATCAACATTGCTGCTGATATAGCAAAAGGCCAGGTACATCTTCAAAATGTTCATAAAACTAACCAGGCCAACTATAATGTAGCACCACCTGAGACCGATGTCCAAGACGCTACGACAGTCACAACTCCAACAAATGAGGCGTCTTGGTACACTTTGGGGAATATAGGCTACACCATCATCACCAGGAGTGGCAAAGTCCTCACATCATCACACTGTTGTCGACGTCAACACCACCATAAGAAAGACCATCAACAACATCATCATCGCCCAACCACAAGGTGCAGCGACACCAATATTTTCAATGGCCTCGACATCAGCAGTACCATCTACTACAAGCTTATTATCACAACTGTACTACAACAAAGAAGGTAACGCACCTAGCTCAAGCTAAATCATGGCTATGGGGCTACCTCGGGCGACAACCATGGCCACCACCACGACGATGCAACATGCGACATCAAGCAGGCTTCAACACCTCAACAACAATAACATGCAGCCGCTACAACATCAACTCCATCCACAACACCCCGAGGATTCTACACCGAGCACATGGCAGATTGCATCACGCAGACGTGCTGCCTCGAGACGGAGGGAGAAGTGTCACGGACCCAACTCCAACACCCATCGTCCTGGCGCTATTCCAGCAACAGCAAGCGCCACCGCTAGGAGGAGCTTCAACCAACGACGTCGACGACTGGGCAACGACACAGCGCAAGGATGCGCTGTGCGGAAAAGGGAGGAGTGATGTCACGGGCCGATATAGCCGTGACAGGTTACAGAGGTGTCAGGCCAATCGGGCCCAACGTGAACAGTACCGTGGGTACTGTAGCATTTAGGTTTAGGAAGAGTCTAGGAACTAGGTTTGCTTGTACGTCAAGTCGAGTCGAGTCGAGTCCTCCCTATATATATAAAGGGAGATGTATCCTTTCAATCTTAAGTAAGAATAGTTTGGGGTAAAACCCATCTATCTCCCCCTCCCCCTTCTAAGCCTCGGTCTCCTCCTCCTCCCTGTTGCCGCCGTTGCCCCCCTCTCCTTCTCCTGCGCCGCCCCCTAACCCTAGCCGCAGCCTCCTCTCACGCCGCCGCCGCTTGCCCTGCCCTAGCTGCTGCCCTTGCAGTGCTGCAGCAACAGCAGCGCCTCGCTGCTGCCCTACCTCTACCGCGCCCATGCCCTCCCCCGGCCAGGCCGGCTGCAGCTTGCTGCTGCTGCCATCTCCTTCCTCTCTCTAGGTGCGGCCAGCCCTAGGGCTGCTGTTCCTCCCTCTAATCCCCCTCAATTCCCCCCAATCCTACCTCTAAACCGAGGGGAAGACGCGCCCCCAATTAGGCGTGTTACAAGTTAACAATGTTGTTATGCGTCCATTCTATTATGTATGTTATTGACAGGTCTGTACAACTTAATGCAGCTTGTGATGTACTGTAGTCATTATCAGGGGCCCTTGTGTTGATTTGGATTGTGGAGAGAGGAAAATTCTCCAGCTAGTTAGTTGCAAAGTTGGGAAGCAACTTCTCAAACTGTGGCTTTGTAATTATTGTAGTGAGAGCTTTCTCAGCTTTACCAAATTTTAATCAGGGGCCTTGAGGTTTATAGAGCAATATTGATTGCATAATTGGTGAAATGACGTTTTATATTGGACAATGCACTCCCTTGAAAAACAACACAGTGAAGACATCTAGCATCAAATCAAATGTCATAGTCCCTCAATGTCTTAATATTGGTTTGGCAAGGATTCTCAAACACCACCAAAGTTGATGTGATTTTTTTTATTGTTCCCGTTGCAACACACAGGCAATCACCAAGTACAACAAAAAATTGGTGAACACCAAAAATCCCAAATTTGAGTAGCAAGCACATACATTATGATTCATCATTTGTGCTAATATATTCTTCATATGACCATAACTATTGGATCATAGCACAGACAGCAACAATTACATGTCCAGTACAAATTTAGTGAACTTAAAGGTGAACCTGGTGAAATGGGGAGACACTTCTAAGTGCAGACTGTTATGGATGATAGGGTTGAGGAGAGAGACAGCGGCTGCCATGCTACAGTACCTGCGGGTACTGTTCACACCATTGCAGCGGCTAGGGCTGCGAGGGCGAAAGACGGAGAGAGGCTGGCCAGGAGCCTTTGCCCACAGCCAGGCGAGAGAGAAGGTTTTTCCTTCTTAATTCTTGCTTGATTAGACTGATGCATCTCCTCTCCTTATATATAGAGGTTTACTTGACTTCGAAGTAAGGAATACTTGATCCCTAAGCAAGCTATCCTTATCTCTAATTAACCCTAACACTAATGGGCCATACTGCCTGACTAGGCCCAATAGGCCCATGACGTACTCGAACACTACACCCCACTTGGACATGCAGCTCGTCGTCGAGCTGCAACCTAACCAACTTATAATGGTGAAACTCGACACAAACCTAACACCTAAAGCCTTTTACATCTCAGCTTATTTTATTATTCTCAACATGAATTGGACTCCGCATCGAAAGTGGACGTTCTCCGCATGCCGGACCTGCACGTGTGTAGCCACCAAGATCCCATGGAGATAGGGATGAAAACGGATCGGATCGGTGCGGATAATAGCTTCTCCGTATCCTAATCCTATTTTTTAAATCGGATTCGGAGCGGATCGGATATTATACGGTTTCGGATACAAAAACGAATTTTTTAGGATGTCGGAAATGGTACGGATTTGGACCGGTTTCGCAGTGGAAGCGGACTTTTCTAAGTCAGATACTATGTGCTTACATGCTGGTTTTTTTAAGATGAGAAGCAATTCATTAGATGTCATTTATGCTTACAAAATAATAAAAATAAATTGACAACTATGGTTATGCACTATAATATAATAATGCTAGTGTCATGGGTTGGACTGACTTGTACTCTTGCGGTTGGGCTCCTTAAAATATTCGGTTATCCTATTATAAGCATCGGATAATCCATGTTCAATTATCGGATAATCCATATCCACCGGATTTTGTCAATCCCATATCCTACACCACATCCGCATGTAGTCGGATTCGGATTATCCATATCCGCACGGATTTGAAAAACACTTCTCCATATCCTTAAAATTCGGATTCGGATTCGGAGCGGATCGGATCGGAGCGGAGGATTATCCACGCCACTTTCACCCCTACATGGAAACCATCTAGACGAAAGGGACACACATGTACGGCCACCTGGAATTGGTCGCAACAACAACCAGCGAAGGCGCACTTCGTGTGGACGGTGGCGGAATAAGGTATTGCTAGGCAGTGCGCTCGGGCCAATGACCCCAGGCCTTCTCCCTGCCTGACCAGCGGGCCGCTGGTCTGCACCGCACAGAGAAGAGCGGAGGGCTTTTGATGGAGAATGACAAGGAGGGGTGCACCTTCCCAACTGCCATTGTCGAGGTCCTCCACACGGCGAAGCGCAACTTGGAGGAGCTGCGAAGGGGTGCAAGGCTGAATGACCTACGGACCACGCATCTCCCACATGCATCGACTACCGCGTACTCAACGCCAAGACATCGAAGGATAATTTCCCCATCCCAGTGGTCGAGGAGCTTCTCAACGAGCTCCATGGCTCCCGTTTTTTCACCAAGCTCAACCTCCAATCGGGCTATCACCAGGTGTGCATGCACCCAGAGGACGTCGCAAAGACAGCATTCCACACGCACCACAGCCACTTCGAGTTCTTGGTGATGCCTTTTGGCCTCACCAACGCGCCAGCTACCAGGCCCTGATGAACGACGTCCTACAACCGTTCCTAAGCAGGTTCGTCCTTGTGTTTTTCGATGACATACTCATCTATAGCTCGTCGTGGACCGAACACCTCTGGCACTTCATCGCTCTTGGGCACCCCTACACCGCCTCGTCTGTCGCCCATGCCTTCTACAACGGGATTGCGCGCCTCCATGGGTTTCCCGCCTCCATCATTAGCGACAGGACCTGGTGTTCACCAGTCATGTGTGGAGATATCTGTTCAAGATGGCAGGCATCACGCTGCGCATGAGCATCGCATTCAACCCCAAGATAGATGGGCAGTTCAAAGTTGTCAACAAGGTGCTCGCGATGTACCTACACTGCGTAACTAGTGATCGGCCATGTGCGTGGGTTGATTGGCTACCGCAGGTAGAGTATTGCTACAACACCTCGTTTCACACGGCGCTGCGTGCTACCCCCTTTGAGGCAGTCTACAATCAGCATCCACTACCTCTACTTCCATATACGGCGGGGAATGCTTGGACGGACACGGCAGACGCGTCTTTTGTAGCCCAGCAGCTGTCCAAGAGATACTATGATGCCGCTCATCGCGATGTGGAGTTTGCGGTGGGGGACTAGGTGTGGTTGCGCCTTCTACCTCGCACAACGCAATCCCTGGAGCCCCGCGCTAGGGAAGCTTGGTCCTCGCTATGTCGGGCCATTCCGAATACTGGAACGTGTTGGGCAGGTGGCATATCACCTTTAGCTTCCAGAAGCCGGGCATTTACATGATGTCTTCAATGTGGGACTGCTGAAGCCGCACAAGGGAGATCCTCCAGCAGCCCCTGCGATGTTGCCTCCGACGATGGATGGTCGCCTTCTGACAGCTCCTGAGCGTGCCCTTCGTGCTCAGCTTCGACGTGGTGTGTGGCGCATCCTCGTCATGTAGCATGGCTTACCCGACGACGACTCTATGTGGGAGCTGCTCCAGGAGTTCAAGGCTCTCTACCCCGACTTCCAGCTCGAGGATGAGTTGTTTGTTGAGGGGGGGAGTGATGTTATGACCGATATTGCCTACTCCAGGCATCGGCCAACAGGTGGCTAAGGGTCAGTGCAGGGGAGGGGGCCGACTGGTCTAAGTGATCCAATGTCACAATTAGATTTATTTCCTAATTTCATATATATATATATATATATATATATATATATATATATATATGGCTTGTAAACATTATTTAGGAATTAAGCAGAAGCAACTTATTGTTGCCGGATTCCCCCAAGAAGCCCTAGCCGCCTCTTCCTCTTTCTCCTTGCGCCAACTTCACCACGGCACCAACCCGCTGCCGCCTCCCTAAGCCTCGCCTTCTGATCTTCCACCCTTACAACCTCCGCAACAACTCTGGTAGGAACCCTAGTTCTACCACAGACACAGCTAAGGAAGTATAGCATGATACTATTGATGGGATGAAGATGCAACAGTGCTAATGAGAATATTAGGTGGCACTGACCATGTTACAGCTGTAAAAGAGTACAAAATCACTTTGTAGTGAAAAGGAAACATGTACATTTGAAAGAATCATACCTTCAAGAAGCAGTCTCAGAAGGGGTTGCAATCTACCATTTTCAGCCATCTGTCTAACATTCTTTTCACAGCTCTCTAAATTTTCCAATGTCTTCTCAGCTCTGTCAACAATCAGCAAGTTTTCTACTTTACTGCTTGACAAGCCAACAAGTATAAGAATAGCTCCAGAAACACTGCCGATTCTTTCTGAAAGAGCCTTATTTTCTGAAAGTTCAAACAACAGAGACACAGCTTGTTCCTTTTCCTGCGTCTGCCCATGATTTAAGAACTTTACAATTGTGCGAATATTGTCTCCAGCAGCAATCTCAATCTGCAGGTAATGTTTCAAGATAATATAAAGTTAAGATCTGAAGCATCAAAAGATATTACAAAGTTAAGATCTGCTGGCAAATTAAGCATCAAAAGAAAAGAACCTTATTGTCATTGTCATCTTTTGCAATGGAGCTAAGAGTCTCTAGTGCCGTTTGCCGTACTTTCATACTGCTATTCTTCAACAAGTCAGCAATCATGATTATCAGTCCATCTCTTCTCACAACCTGCCTACTGGATCGACTTCTCTGACATATCTCATCAACATACTGTAGTGCTTGTAGGATATCACTTTCCGTGCTATCAGAAGTCAATGACTTATGAGCGACATCAAGTTTGGCCGCCTCGTTGCGGTTCATCCATTCATCAATAGTGTTCCTCAGAGCTATGCTTGGATTTAACTCAGTGTTGCTGAGCTCCATCTTAGTTGCAGGGCAGACAAGCTTCCTCCCACTGCTAAGACATTCATTGAAATACTTCAAAATGGCATTGCGTTCAAATGTAACACCACTGTCAATAGAGACAGGATCCCGCATAACCTGTTTGGTAAGTGGGCATAGGAACGACTCATATATAGGCTCAACACGCAAGCTGTCAGTGGATTGTGACGTCGAATCATAGTGGCCATCCTGGACTTCTGCCATCACTAGTGAAACACTAAAACAAGTTAAGAGGTGCTATGTTAACATAGGTGGCATGTTGGTAGATGATTGCAAGAAATACAAACATGAAGCAACAGTTGCAATCACTTCGAAGAGCAAAATAGAGATTCATGTCCATATCCAATATGAACAAAAGGAAACTGAATGAACCAAGTGGTATGATGATCCATGAAATGAATAACACCAAAAAAAACACACAATGGCAGCAGCTATAGCAGGACTTTAACTTAGGGTATGCCAAACCAGTGTTCCAATATATAATTGGATATATAATCCAAAGAACATTTCGGAATACATACAAGTATAAAATAGCTAAAAATATAGCAATATATTTAGAAGAAGTCGTAATATATTGAATGCATAAAATAAAATTCGAAACTTGCAATGTCTGTGTTCCTCTTCATACTCAAATAATAATTCTACAAAGAAAATATGCAATAAATCAACGATTGGCAAATGAATCATCGATTCCAACAGGCAAAATTGCATAAATCCTAGCCCAACCCGTGCTGTCTAGTAGAGCACAACAGCAACCAGCAAGCTAGGGTTTGCATGTTGCAACTTGGCATACCTTGGGCTGTTGAGCAAACTCGGTTTAAGACCGTTGGATCCGCGGGCGTCGAGAACGGCGACGAGATGGAGGCGTGGACACCGAGAGCTTGAGACAGGACCAGAGGAGGGTATTCGCCGCCGGAATTCAATTCGCCGGCGCGGATTCACCGCCACCAGCCGGTCCCGGTCGCCGCACGCCGCTTCTGGGAGAGTCGCGCGTCGCGTCACGCCGCAGTCAGTGCAGGGGCCGCCCTTCCGCTCCGTCTGCCGGTCGAGTGGCCCACGGGGAACGGGGAAAACTGAGAAGCCCTACCCGAGCATGGGGCGGTCAGGCAGGCCTCGGGAGGAGGCAGCAGATCTGGGGCGACGGATCCCGCCCGCTGGGCCGAGCGTCGAGCTGGCGCCGGGAGGGAGGGAGGACAGGGCAGGGCAGAGGAGGGGTGATTGGCGGCGCTGCGTTTTCCTCGACGGCTCGTCCGCTGCTGCGACTGCGAGGGCGAGTGGGTGAGCTAGCAAGCGAAGGCAACCCACGGACGGGACGCGGCTCCCCTCGACTGCACTGGCAGCTGCAGAGGCAGGCGCCGTAGAATGATACCGCAGAGACAGCGTGGATTCATGATGGGGGCATGATTGGTCTGATGAATCGGCGAGCGGGTAAAAGTTAAAATCAGAGATTTTTCTTCCTTTATAATTTTGAAAACGGTTCATTTTACACTGATCGGTTTAATACGATTGTTTGCTAGTGATCGGTTTAAGACGATTGTTTGCTACAACAATAGTGGTTTTACCTTTATCTTTTTTTATTTTTTTAGCTAAATCTTTATAAAATTATAGTAAATCACCAAAAATAAAAAAATAAAAATCTCCACGTGAGTAAATCCATGTTATTCTGTAATTAATTGGAATAATTTATAGATGTAATTTCTATGGTTTAATTGTGGTGAAATTTTTATGGTAATTTTACTATAATTAGATCACAGAAACTGAACCTATGAATTATTCTAATTAATTACAGAAAAATATAAATCTAGAGTTACATTAAACTTTTATATTTAAGAGTAATATATTATATACTCAATGTATAAATCTACTCATGTGAAGTCTAATAAAATTTGATTCTATTTTATGATTTTTCGTTAATTTACTATGATTTTTCAAAGATTCAGTCAAAATAAATAAAAAAAATACAAAACCACCATCTAAAACCGACCAAAACCGACCAAAGTTGGAGGAGGAAAGATATCTAGTTTTATAGTTTGAAGAGGAAAAATGAACGCATGCTGAAGTTGAAGGGAGAAAAATTGGACTTTTTCCAGGAGGTGTTTAGTTCCACCCAAAATCTAAAATATTTCAAGATTCCCCATCACATCGAATCTTTGGACACATGCATGGATGATTAAATGTAGATTAAAATAATAATTAATTACACAGTTCATCTGAAATTGGAGAGACGAATCTTTTGAGCCTAGTTACTTCATGATTGGACAATAATTATCAAATACAAACAAAAATGTTACAGTGTCATTTTGCATTTTAGTTTTGGATCTAAACACCCTGATTGGTTTGCACATCAGCTTGGCACGTCTCAAAGAGATAGGGTGAGCGCATACAATACTACCATGTTTTTTATTAGGCAGAAGCCAAAGGGCGCACTTTATTGGTGATCAAATATGGTCACATTATTCACCCGAATTTCATAAATAAAACTAGGGGCTCATCAACCCAAATAAAGTTATCTTTCAAAGTTAAAGTTAAAGTTGAAGCTACTCTAGCTAAATTTTTTTAATCTTTTTAGCTTTTCAATCGCACAACTCAAATGAATGATTCCTACTTGTATGGTGATTGCAAGACCTAGGCTTGATTGATGAATGTATCTTAGTTTTGTTTTAGTATCTCTGTCTCTAAGCTTGTTTTTCAAGTAGTAACTAGACTTTTGCTTATAATGTTGATCTCATTGGGTTTCTAATGTTTATGTATGTTTAGCTTTTCAATCGCACGACTCAAATGAATGATTCCTACTTGTATGGTGATTGCAAGACCTAGGCTTGATTGATGAATGTATCTTAGTTTTGTCTTAGTATCTCTATCTCTAAGCTTGTTTTTCAAGTAGTAACTAGACTTTTGCTTATAATGTTGATCTCATTGGGTTTCTAATGTTTATGTATGTCTAACTAATCAATATTCTAAGGAAGAAAGTGTAACACCCTAAAATTTGGAAATTTGAAAATAAGTTAATTTGATCTATTTTTGGATTTTTGTGCTCATGAAAATATAGTAAAACAAAAACTTTTCGAAATATTAAAATTATCCTAGGGCTAGAAACATGTTTGTGCATTCATTCCTTTGCATTAAGTTTATGTATTGATTGGTTTAATCAAAGCAAAAAGAGATTCAAAATTTAGTTTGAAAATGATTTCAAAACTTCATTTCAGGAAAAGGAAAGAAAAGGAAAAAGGAAAGAAAAGAAAAAGAGAAAACTTGTCCCTCTCCCTTCAGCCAGAGAGGCCCAATAGCCCGGACTCTCCCCTCCTTCCCCTTTCCTTCCGCATGGGTCAGTTGCCCCGGCCCACGCTCTCCTCTTCCTCCTTCCATCCGCCTCGACCCAGCTCCATTTCCCCGCTTAGCCCATTTCGGTGCCTCGGCCCAGCGCAAGCCCATAGGAGCGTGAAAGGTCTAGGCCCATATTTGGATTTTGGTAATTAATGACAGCACTTATGATCTAATTTATTCATTTAAGTGTGTGAAGGATATTGGTTTTAGATCACAATATGAGATGGTTATCGACATTGATTTATATTGCAAGTATGTTGGATTGTTCAAATCAAGCATAGCAAGCAAGTGAAGACCGAAGCAAGACTTGCTGCGACGGACCATGTGCAACGCAATGGTGAAGAGCAAGCTAGTGGGCTTCTTGGCACCGATGAACCGAAGGCGATAAGTGAAGGGCAAGCTAGTGGGCTTGGCTCCAAAGGACCGAAGCAACAGTGAAGAGCAAGTGACTAAGGTTGATGGATTTGGAGTCTATATGATGGTTGGAGTGATCTACATCATCTATGAAGATCAAGCCAAAAATTCATTGGTCATATCAAGTGGCTTCGTAAAGATGTCGAACATAGTCCTTGCAAGTATCAAATTGTGGATCTTACATCTATGCAAGGCAAAGGTATAAACCATAGGGTGTTTCATTTCACTGGCCATGTGGTGATTTAGAGAAGATTAAGATGGCTGGGTTGAGAATAGATAGTCGTACTATAAAGGGGGATAAACATGCTTTGCATTACGGTTATCTAGTGCCACTTGTGAGCTCTAACATTTATGATACGATTAGTGGTTAGTGGCAAGATGAAATAGTTCTTAAGAGCGCGTAATACTAACTTTGATATGTTTTGGAACCATTCATTATGGTTGGATTGGTATGCCAAAGCATAGGAAGTGATGCGCTTGGAGTTGAGAGTTTTCTGGGTAGTCGCGGACTATCCGCACCCCTGTGGCGGACTGTCTGTCGGCTATCTTTGAAAACTCACACAAATTGTTTGTGAATTTGTCTTGCTTTGACTCGTGAATGGCGGACTGTTCGTGCCCTATGTGGCGGACTGTCCACCGGCTAATTTCTCTATAAGACAGTGGTGCTGGAACTCACTATGTTGTTGCCGAAGTTGTGCTACGGACAGTTCGCGCCCTGATGGCAGACTGTCTGCCAGTCATTTTCTTCAGCGAGCAGAGGTGTTGTTCAAATGTTTGGGAAGCCAAGTTACAATGGCGGATTGCCCGGGCTTTTATGCGAGACTGTCCGCAAGTGCATAGTTTGAACCTAACGGCTAGTTAAGTGGACGGAGGACTATCCTGACCTTCTATGGCGGACTGTCCGCGAATCACATTTATGTGTGGTAACTACTAGTTTTGAGGGGCTCCTCTATATATATACTTGGTTGGCCGGTTGGGGGAGGCTCTCTTGGCCATTCTAACAACATACTATTGGAGAGAGCTCCCACCTAGCACCTCCTCTCATACTCCTTGCTTGAGCGCAAAATTTGGAGAGTGAGTGTGCTTCACTAGTGCGAATCTTTGCATCAGAGCTTACTTGTGGCACTAGGTGATCATCGTGTGGGTGTGGTTACTTGTTACTCTTGGAGCTTGCCGGTTCCTAGACGGCTTGGTGATTGTGTCTCCGTGAAGCACGCAAGAAGGATTGTGTGGTGCTCTGGAGTTGGCTTTGTGAGGGGCTATTGAGCTCATCCCCGCCGGAGGAAGGCAAAGAGCATCTCTAATAAAATTGAGGCAAGTAAGAGTGTCTAGTTGATTTGGTCGACTCAAGCTTAGTGTTGTGCGAACACATGGTTGATATGTGCCCATGTTTGTTCAGCTTTGTGATGAGTGATTGCTCAACATGTGAGTATTTCAGTTTGAGCGGTTTCACTAACCTTGCTGCGAAAGCAGAAATCGTGTGTCTGTCTATCGGCTTGTGGTGTGCAGGTGGTAGGCCCAGAGATAGTGGTTAATGGCGTGGTGAAGGTTGAGTAGAGGCTTGCCATGCCGATGGATTGAGAGCGGTGAAGGGTGGAAGCGGGGCTCGGACCGATGGACCGAGGCACTGGCGGACTAGCTGTGGTGGCTAGTAGTTGGCACTGGCAAGCGCAAGAAGACATGGAGGTAGACCAAGTTGACCAAGTCAAGACGGCAGACGAGCAGGTCGAGCCTGCTCATGGGACTCGGAGTCCGACTGAGCGAGGACAAGGTGGCTCGAGTCGAGCGGTTTGGTGGTTTGGGCCTCAAAACCACCGGTGTACGGTTTCCGAGTTTGAGCCACAAAACTTGGGGTTCGGTAGTTGAGCCCAAAGCTACCGGTGGCGGGTTTCGTGGGTTTGGGCCTCAAAATTTGGGCAGATCTTCTGAGGAAGTGGGGGCGGCACGTGGCGGAATCCTGGAGGTTGCATCGAGGCGATGGCAAGTCCAGGCAGGAAGCGGGGCCGTCCAATCAATTTGAAGAAAATATCTCTGAGGAGTTGGGTCACAATGCTTAGGCTAGGTGGTTCTCTCTATGTATCGAGGGGCTAAGTGAAAATGTCCACTTAGACCTCCACTACTTAGGGGATGAAGGGTTATCTTCTCCCCATCTCTTTCACACTTCCTCTTCCACCTCCCATCTCCTAGGTCTTCCCTTACCTCTAGACTTCTTGCTTGAGATCCACGGAGTCTCCCATGTAAAACTTGAGATTGTGTTCGAGAATCGGAGGCCTTACCCTCCGTAAGCCATGGTTAGTTCGATTTCATGATTGTGACCCGTGTTTGCTTGTGTTCTTCGTGTTTTGCTTGTTGCTCCTCTTTGATCCCGAGATAAGGTCTTTTGTTTGAGAGTAGTTCTTTCAAATCCGTTTGAACCAAGTTGTTCGTAATCGTGAGGCGCATGTTTGCACCGAAAGAATTCTTCTCAAACCTCACGAGTACACAGATTGGGCAATTTCTTTGCCAAGTTCATCGGTTCTTGAGTTTTCCCCGAAATCCCCCTCTTTCCATTAATCCGAACCAAATTGAGTGATGATTTCTTCGGGATAGCTCCTCCATAGCACTAGAAACATGCCTACCAAGTTGGGTTGCTAGTGGAGAGCATTTGGTTAGGATTTGGGAAGATTTGAAGGAGAGAAAACCATTTTTCGTGTTTACTGCACTCTGTTCGGGGTCGTCGGACGCTCCGTCGGTTTTGCGTCGGACGCTAGGGCTCACCCAAGCCAGCGTCCATCGCGCTCTCTATCTACGCGCGTGTGTTTGGCGTCGGATGCTTGCCAGCGTCCATCGGCCTCGCGTCAGACGCGTCCGTCAGTTTCGAGCTGTGCAGGCTCTCTATTCTTTTGGCATCGGATGCTCTGAAAGGTCCTAGATGGCTAGAGGGGGGGGGGTGAATAGCCTAATAAAAATTCTACAAACCACTTGAGCAAAGGTTAGATAACACTTAAGCGAAGCTTTTTGCTCTAGCTCTACAAGGGGTGCAAAGCCACCTATCCTGCAATTCTAGTTGATTAAGTGCCTATCAAACAATAGCAAGAACCTAAGGCACTTAACTTGAGCTAGCAAGAACAACTAAACAAGAAAGCTAACTAGCAAGCTACAAGCTAACTAAGCAAGGTATGAAAGAATGTAAGTGCAATAGAGGAGTGATTGTTATACCGATGCCTTGTGATATATGGATGTCAATGTAGAGAACCAATCACAATGAATACCAATGAGTAGCCGGGAGGCAAGTTGACACACGATTTTTCTCCTGAGGTTCACTTGGTTGCCACCAAGCTAGTACCCATTGTGTCGACTACTCAAATGGTGATTCGGTGGCTAATAGGCATACACAAGCCTAGCCCACTTCCCGGGCGCCACAAGAATCCACCCAAATGAGAGTAACTCAATGACACGAGCAATTTACTAGAGTTACCCTTTGGCGCTTCGCCGAGGTGGGTACAAGCCCTCTCAGAGTCGATGAAGCCGGCCACAAACAATCACCAACTTATACCGAAGCTTCTCCACCGCCAAGCCGTCTAGGTGTTGGCAAACACCAAGAATAACAAGAAAACTATGGCGATGACGAACACCAAGTGCTACTAGATGCAAATCACTAAGCAATGCACTTGGATGTACTCTATCTCTTTTGGATTGAGCAAAGGATCAAAGAGATGAGTGGGAGAGGTGCTTGAGAGCTCACAAGAATATGCAACAATGGAATGAGGCAAGAGAGGGAGCACCAACCGGCCAAAAGCCTTAAATAGGCCTCCTCCAAAAACTAGCCGTTATTGCCTGTGTCGTGGGCAACGGACGCTCTTTAAGTTTGTGACGGACGCTCCGTCGCAGCATCCGTCGCGCTTCCAGAGAGCTCCAGAATCTGACTTTCTTCGTTAGACGCGTCCTTCACCTTACCATCAGACGCTCGACAGCGTCTGGCGCCTTTGTACCAGTGCGTTCTGAGTCCGTCGGACGCTCGTCTGAGTTTGGTCCAGCGTCCGTCGCCATTTCTTCAGCGTCCGTTGACATCGTCTGACGCGCGAGCAGAGAGCATCTAGAGAGCTCCCAAAACCGACAGACGCGTCCGTCGCTTGGTCGACAAACGCTCTTCAGCGTCCGTTGCGAGGTTTGTACTGAGTCTGAGCTAGGGTTTGCCTGCAGACGCGTCCGTCGCCTGGGGTAGCATCTGTCGCCAGCATCCGTCGCCCTTTTCTTGACTCTATCTTTTCCAACCTTGCTCCAATGTGCCAAACACTTAGAGTACTTCATTTGAGCAGGTGTTTAGCATATATCTTAAGTCTTTTAAGCAAGGTTATGTTACTAGGTTGATTAATGCACATGCATAAATGGCAACACCTAGTAGCACTTGATAACCGCAATCACAACATGTTTCTCCCTTCTTGATAGTACTTCTATCTATCCTAAAGGTGATCACACTCTCTATAGTGTCTTGATCACTAAACCAAAAATGGTCCTATGATATACCTTTGCCTTGAGCCCATTTTTATTTTTCTCTTTCTTCTTTTCCTTAGTCATGAACCACTTGATCTATCATGATCCTTCATCTAGCTCCACTTGTCAAGTTGGATCACCCTATCTTTGATCATACACTTAGTAATAGGGTTAGTCCATAGGTTTCATAAATTAACCAAAACCAAACTTGGGCTTTCAATCTCCCCCTTTTTGGTAATTGATGACAACCTTTCACAAATGAATATATAGAATGAAAATACCAACTTTTGGTAGTATTAGCTCCCCCTACATATATGATATATGAGTTTGGTTCATTTTGATCACATATGCATGAATAAGAATTGTGGAGAGTGAATGCTACCAAATGATGCTAAGGTATAGAGGATGGACCTTTGGAGCGTGATAGCAATCGGAGTGCAATATAAAACCATCCTTAGCACCATGAATGCCTAGAAACCACTTGAGAGCAAACTTGAAATACCACTTGGAAAGCTACTGCTTGGAAAGGACCTAAGCATGCTAGTGCTTCAAGCATCAAGTCATTTATGTTTCTAGTATTCACCACACAAGTATATTATGAATATAAATACATATGCAAGCAAGCACTTATGAATGCACAAAGATATGCAACAACTTTATTCATAGGCTTGCCCCCCTACTTGTGTGCTTTAATTTTCAAAAAAAAATTCTTTGTCTTACCTACTTACTTATCCCCCTTTGTCATTTATTATCAAAAAGATGTGCTCAAAGTATTGATTAATGGAGAGAAGCTTAGTTGTGGTTCAATCTATATTACTTGCCCCAAGGTGTTTAACTCGGTTTAAACCATGGACAAGCTTGTTCACACATCATAGAATGGTTATCTTGCCCATGTTGAGCTAAACATTTAAAGTTTATATTCTAGATCAAACACTAGGATTGCAAGCCCACAAACATGTCATATGCTACCACTAGATCATCTCAAGCATAGAAGCAATAGTGGTACCATATAAGCATCAAAGTATTTGTTTTTCATGAATGAGCCTAATGAATTGATGTCTAGATGCACTACACAAGTCCTAATATATGGGATGAATGACATGTCAAACAACTTGTACCTTGCATAGCTCAAAGGAGAGGCATGTCATATATGGGGGTGCATCAACACATATTTGAGAAGTCAAGAATGTTTAATTCATTCCTTAGCTTGCAAAATCTCTTCTCATCTAATGGCTTGGTGAATATATCGGCAAGTTAATCATCGGTGCCAACACTTGTGATTTTGATATCACCCTTTTGTTGATGATCCCTTATGAAGTGGTGCCTTACATCAATGTGCTTGGTTCTTGAATGTTGGACCGGATTGTTTGTTAGCTTCACCGCACTTTCATTGTCACATAGCAATGACACTTGCTTGAATTTGATTCCAAAGTTATCCAAAGTTGCTTTCATTCAAATCAATTGAGCACAACAACTACACGCACTTATGTATTCGGCTTCGTAGTAGAGAGTGCAACACTATTTTGCTTCTTTGATGACCAAGATACAAGTGCATGCCTAGCAATTGACATGTGCCCGATGTGCTCTTTCTATCAATCTTGCATCCCACATAGTCAGAGTCCGAATATCCAATTAATTCAAAGTTAGACCCCTTGGAATACCACAATCCAACATCTTGTGTATGCTTCAAGTACCTCAATACTCTCTTTGTAGCCTTCAAGTGACTTTCTCTTGGAGAGGCTTGGAATCTTGCACACATGCATACACTAAACATCACATTCGGCCTAAAAGCGGACACATAGAGTAAGCTTCCAATCAAAGACCGATACAACTTTTGATCCACCATATTGCCACTAGCATCACTATCCAAGTGTCCATTAGTGCCCATTGGAGTGCTAATGCCTTTTGAATCTTCTAAGCCAAACTTCTTCATCATGTCCTTGATATACTTGCCTTGACTTACAAAGGTGTCATTCTTTAATTGCTTGATTTGAAGACCAAGGAAGTAGCTAAGTTCACCAATCATTGACATCTCAAACTCATTTTCCATCATCTTGCCAAATTGTCACACCCGGTTTTAAAGAACAAAACCAGGCTAGCCATATGTGTGCCCAGGAAGTCCACACATACAACAACAGAAAAGAAGAATATCAAAATCAATGTTATATAGCGAAAACATAGATACATTAACACTTACATCAAAGTATAGCAGAACGATTACTAAACTTTCTTGAAGCTCCAACTTCACAGGGACAGTTGACTGGGGGTTGCATACGCCTAACACTTCTTCGAAATCTCACTAGATCCATCTTCTATTACCCATCCGGGATTTTTATCCAAAGTATTGAAAAGTAAAGCAAGCGTAAGTACATATCGTACTTAGCAATATGACATGGGGTTCATGAGGCTCAAAAGGTTGACGCTGGTTTACTGCGATTAGCTTTTAATGAGTCATAGTTTTAGCATTAGTAGCAACAAATAAGCAATGCCCCAATTAATCACATGAAACTGATAACATGAATAAGGAATAGCATTAAAAAAACACAGTAGATCATTTATCAATGTTCAATTAATTTCCATTAGTCTGTGAGTTTTCCGGGCCGCTCGTATCCGTGAACACGGCTGATATATCAGTTTTTAACACTCTGCAGAGGTTGTACATCTTTACCCACGAGTCGTGATTTACCCTTTCGCCCGAGGGATCAGCCTCTTGACCCACTTCCAAGGAAGGTCGGCAGGGTTCACTATGAAGTCTTTCAAAGGGGCTCGCTGACAAACAACAGACACTACGGATCCACGGGCAAGGGCTATACGGGGACCCCTCGATGGTACACACGCGCAGCGGTAGCCACTCCGGCCGTACCCCGCAACCGCTCGTCAATGGAAACTTTCGTGAACTGCCACATGAGAGAGATTGACCCTCATACTTAACTAAAGCCAGAGCCATGTAGCCCTCATGGTTGTACTGTATGTCCCAGCTTTTGCTGACAGATAAGTTCTTAGATTCTATGTTGGTAAAAAGCATCTTTTATTTCTAGTTGCATATTCTATTAGTCAAGTTATAGTTCATGATCATAATTACTTGAGCACTAGCATCAATTCTACCCAATGCATAACCATAGAATGACAAGGAATCAGGGTATCAATACAACTAGGATATATAACTATGGTTATCAAGGTAGACACATGCAGATGAATTAAATGACATTAAAGTGAATAGGACAACAAGGAAAATCTCATGCTATACTTGCCTTAAACACTTGCTCAACTCTCACACCATCAGCTTTGGGTCATCACCTTCTGATCTTTAACGCTCACAAGCGATTCTCGTTCTACTTGCAGCAAACACCACACATAGACAAACATACAAACAACAAATAGGAGCAACTAAGAACACACCACACAAGAGATAACAACATACAAAAGATAGATCGTACTACGGTCAAGAGAACGCAAGAAACATCGATTACGGAACTATCGTTAAAAGAAACAACTATCAGAGTTTTACTTTATTATTAAAAGAACACATGCATATATATATATATACATACGAGGCAAAAATTATAGTTTGATAGCATATTAACATCATCCATTAATCACATTTTAATTTTAAAAGTTGAGATAAACTAGTCATACTTTAATTATAATCATTATCATATAACTTATTAAGCAAGTGAAACGTTATATTTAAATATATGAGAGCATCTAATTGAAATATACCATACATGTTTAAACTAATTAAATTATATTATAGAAGCATATTAATATCAGCGAGTAATCATATTAATATTTGTATATAAAACATCAAAGTGTAAACCTATATTGATTTTAATTAGTAAGCCGGTTGCAAACATATTGAATCAACTTAATATTTAACTATATATAGAAAAACATGTGGTATGATAAACGTTATCACTAGCATATAGATAATGTCAACACGAATTAAATGCAATTTAAATGGTTCAAAACAAAATTATAACTTAAATTGCTTTGAATTAATTAATGAGCATTTAAATAAACATTGATTAAATTAATATTTAGATTAACGAAAAATTATAATTAGATTATATGAAAACCATTTAAACTACTGCGTAGATCATAACGACATGAATCTAACGCAACTTGTACGGAGCAAAACGGAACTACGATGATTAAACGATAAAGATAAAACGATCGATGGCAAACTTGTGAATACCTCATCTTCTTCCATGCCTCCTTCTGCCTCACGTACGTGAATTTGATTCGTTACTTTGCTGATGCATCATGTGCGTGGGATTTGCTGATGTATCATGTGCGTGGGAGGAAGGGGCCTCGCCAGGGGCTTGGCCAGTGGCAACGGTGGCCAAACGGTGAATTTGTCTTGCGCATCCCATGTTGAATCTCGAAATATGCATGCCGTACGTGAGCAT
This sequence comes from Microstegium vimineum, assembly GCA_022036555.1. Lineage (NCBI taxonomy): Eukaryota > Viridiplantae > Streptophyta > Magnoliopsida > Poales > Poaceae > Microstegium > Microstegium vimineum. The sequence goes on along the minus strand of CM039130.1, from coordinate 22,681,701 downwards.
ATACATTACAGATTGGTGGAAAAAGAAAGACCAAGGCAATATGGATATTCTTACCGACGACATAGATGCAATAAACCCGAGGGAAAACGAGGATGGCCGGTGACGGCACTCATTGCATCGTTGGGAGAGCACAGGAGACTGGACGACCAGTTGCCGCTGCAGCTAGAAGACGATCTAGTTTACGCTGACGCCAAGGTTGAGAAGTCCAGGTCGCCATCATGGACGGCAAGCAGCTTGCCGAGCTAAGATCGTTGGCGGTGGCCGGCGCATATGATCTGCAGGCCATCTAGGGTAGGGGCGCTCGGTAGCTATTTATATAAAGAAACCTACTAGGTGATGGACCTGGTCTTCTTGGTATGCGTGACGCACAAAACTGGTCTTCTTGGTATGCGTGACACACAAAGATGAAAGATATATTACTAGAACATTGACCTGATTATTTGCTTTCTGGATTATTGTCATCACGGTCAAAGCAAAAGGGTATGGCAAGTATAGATGACAGAGAGGATTGCAAGGGCCTTTAATAAAAGGAAAATATTTGGTCAAAGGTGATTTCGGATTAAAATTAATTATATTCAGAAATATTTAATTTCATGTACACAGATAATTCTAGAAAAATCTAGAATTCATATTTAAGCCATGAAAAATATTTTGAAAGCTCCAAAAATTCGCGGAAAATTCTCGGCGACACTTAGGAACATGATGAAGACAAATAAAGTATTTGGAGCTCATGAAAAAGCATTTTGGAGCATCTAAAAAAATAGATTACGCTCATAGAAAATGGGAAGAAGGTCCGGAAAAAGCTGGAAAATTTTCCGAAAAGATTTTAGGAATAAGTTGATGAAATGTGAACTCAAGAGATGATTTAGATCTGAAGAAAAGGAATATTGAGAACCTTGAATTGAAACGATTAAGATCATGAGAGTATGAGTTTGATTATAAAGAAGACATAGACAAGCCGGAGACCGATAAACATCTTACTAATCGCATTTTAAAAACTTTATACACTCACATGCACAAAAACAAGCAACAAACAAACACCACAACAATTAAACTCTATCAAATTGATTTAGAAAAGTTTATAAATTCACTTTTCCTATACTAAATTTGTGCAAACCAAACTAATCTTGGAAATTTTTATATGAACATAGAAATCATTTATTTTATTTAGTGTTTTCTAAGCACAACCCAAAATGTGAAATTTTGGGGTGTGACACAAATTCTTCACAAAATTCTTGATTGGTGGAACCGAATATGATGTCATCCACATAGATCTGTAGCACAAATAGATCTTTGCCAAGATTCTTGGTGAAGAGAGTAGTATCAACCTTCCCCATAATGAACCCTTTAGATAGAAGGAAGTCCCTCAATCTTTCATACCATGCTCTAGGTGCTTGCTTCAAGCCATATAAAGTCTTTCTCAACTTGTACACATGGTTGGGCTTCTTGTCATCTTCAAAACCAGGAGGTTGCTCAACATATACTAGCTCATTGATATATCCATTCAAGAAATCACTCTTCATATCCATTTAGTATAGCTTGATGTTGTGTGCACATGCATAGGCCAATAGGATTCTTATTGTCTCTAGTCTTACAACTGGTGCATAAGTTTCTCCAAAGTCAAGACCCTCAACTTGAGTGTATCCTTGAGCTACCAATCTTGCTTTGTTTCTCACAACTATACCATCTTGATCTTGCTTATTTCTAAATACCCATCTTGTGCCAATCACATTGTAGTTTTTGGGTCTTTCAACTAGCTCCCAAACTTGATTTCTTGTGAAATTGTTGATCTCTTCATGCATAGCATTGACCCAATCAACATCTTGTAGGGCTTCTTCAATCTTTGTTGGCTCTATTGATGATACAAAGGAGTAGTGCTCACAAAAGGATGCCAATCTTGATCTTGTTTGAACATCACTTGTAATGTCACCAACTATTTGATCAATGGGTGATCTCTTGCAATGTTGGTTGGTTGTAGGATAAGAACTTGATTGCTTGCATTTGGTTGAGATGACCTAGCCACTTGTTGATCTTGCACTTGAGAATTACTAGCTTGCACATTAGGTGAGTTTAACACTTGATCTTTGTCATCTTCAATGTCAATCACTTGTCTTGGCCGAATATCTCCAATATCCATGTTCTTCATAGCCTTTGACAATTGAGGTCCACTCACATCTTCTAGATTCTCATTTTCAACTTGTGACCCATTGGTTTCATCAAATTCTACATCATGAACCTCCTCAAGCACACCACTAGCCAAATTCCACACTCTATAGGCTTTGCTTGTGGTTGAGTAACCAAGTAGGAACCCTTCATCACATTTCTTGTCAAACTTTCCAAGTCTTGTGCCTTTCTTCAAGATATAGCATTTGCAACCAAACACTCTAAAGTATGCAATGTTGGGCTTTCTTCCATTCAATAGCTCATAAGGTGTCTTCTCCCTCAATGGGTGACAATACAACCGGTTGCTAGAGTAGCAAGCGGTGTTGATAGCTTCGGCCCAAAAGGAGTGACTCACATTGTACTCACTAAGCATAGACCTTGCCATATCAATTAATGTTCTATTCTTCCTCTCAACAAGGACATTTGATTGTGGAGTGTACTATGCCAAGAATTGATGCTTGATTCCAAACTCATCACATAGCTCTTCAACTCTTGTATTCTTGAATTCACTTCCATTGTCACTTCTCACTTTCTTGATATTTGTTTCAAACTCATTGTGACATCTCTTGACAAAAGATTTGAATGTGGCAAATGTATCACTCTTGTCATTGAGAAAGAATACCCGAGTATATCTTGTAAGATCATCTACTATCACAAATCCATACTTGTTCCCTCCAATACTAGTGTATGTTGTTGGACTAAATAAGTCCATGTGCAACAACTCAAATGCTCTACTAGTGCTCATCATGCTCTTCTTAGGATGGGTGTTACCAACTTGTTTGCCGGCTTGACAAGAGCTACAAAGTTTGTCCTTCTCAAACACAACATCTTTGAAGCCTCTTACTAAGTCATGCTTGATCGATCTATTCAATTGCTTCATGTCAATATGACCAAGCCTTCTATGTCATAACCAACCCATACTTGATTTGGTGAGCAAGCAAGTTGACAATTGAGACTCACTAGTATTGAAATCAACTAGGTAGAGGTTCTCATATCTAAAGCCTTTGAAGATCAAGTTTGAACCATCTACACTAATGATCTCAACATCATCTACCCCAAATATGCATTTGAATCTAAGATCACACAATTGAGCCACAGATAGCAAATTGAAGTTTAAGCTCTCAACTAGCAAGACATTGGATATACTCAAATAATTGGATATAGCAATCTTTCCAAGACCCTTGACCTTGCCCTTGCCATTATCACCAAAAGTAATACTATCAATGCCATCATTGGTGTTGGAGTTGATTGATTTGAACATTCTAGAATCCCCGGTCATGTGTTGAGTGCACCCACTATCAAGCACCCAATGCCTTCCTCCAGCTTTGTAATTGACCTACAAAACAAATTAGTTCTTCTTAGGTACCCACACTTGTTTGGGTCCTCCAAAGTTAGTGACCAAGGATTTTGGCACCCAAATTTCCTTCTTCTTTGGGCCAACAATGGGTGTGCCAACATACTTAGCCATTATACCATCTATCCCTTTGGTAAGCATATAACATGAATCGAAATAGATAGAGGTAGCCTTAGCAAAACTTTGTTTGGCTCATGTTAAGTTTGCAATATTGGTCAACATGCCCCACTTGCTTGCATTTGTTGCAAAACCGACCATTGCTTCTCACAAAGCTAGGCTTTGGAGTTACAAAGGCCAACTTGCCCTTCTTGGGGGTATAGCCCAATCCCTCTTTGCAAAGGGAGAATCTTTGGCTACCCAAGCACTTTAGCAAGCGGTCATCTCCACCATATGCCTTACCCAAAGCATGAGTGAGTTCATTAACATCATTTTTCAATTTTTAATTTTTAATCACTAGTGTAGCATCATCCTTTGATCTATCACTAGTAGATGTGCATGTGAAAGTGCTAGTGTTGGTTGGTGCAACAATGATAGGAGTGAAAAATGATTCATCTAGAATATCACATGTTACTCCAAAGTCACATGATACAACAACCTTATCTTTGTTTTGATCAAGGAGGGAGGAGTGAGCCTTTTCAAGTTTCTTGTGAGTCTTCTCAAGTTTCTCATGGGCTTCCATTAGCCTCTCATGAGTTCCATTGAGCCCATTAAAGGATTGTTCAAGAGCTTTAAACTTCTTGTTCAATTCTTTGCACTCCTTCCTCTTCGTCTCAAAGCAAGTATGAGCTTGCTCCATCATATCCATGAGTTCCTCCTTGGAGTACTCCTCCTCCTCATCACTATCATCACAAGATTTTACCTTGGTTGGCTTAGCCATGAAGTATGATGGAGTGTCGAAGATGGATGGCTTGTTGTTGATAGCAATGCTTGCCAATGCCTTCTTCTTGGTCTTCTTCCTCTCATCATTACTAGATTCTTCATCAGAGGAATCATCACTATCCCAAGTCACCATGTATGATTCACCCTTCTTCTTCTTAGTGAATGATTACTTCTTCTCCTTCTTGTGATGCTTGCCCTTCTTCTTCTCACCATCATCACAATGATTGGGACAATCCGCAATCATGTGATCGGTGCTCTTGCACTTGTAGCATCTTCTAACATATTCTTTGCTCTTGAAGTTATCTCTTCTCTTTCTAGCACCATAGCCCTTCTTCTTCATGAACTTGCCAAACTTGCGCACAAAGAGGGCCATCATCTCATCATCAAGGTCACTTGCATCTTCATCATCACTTGATTCTTGCTTCTTTGCTTTTCCCTTGTTCTTAGATGATGAAGCCTTGAAAGCTAAGCTCTTCTTCTTCTTCTTCTCTTCTTACTTGACCTCTTCTTCATCACTTTCTTCATTGTATTGCTCTTCGGTCATGATCTCACCAAGAACTTCATTTGGAGTGATCTCGGTCAAACCATCTCTCCTAATTATTTGCCTCAAGGTTTTGTATTTCTTAGGCAAACAACCAAGAAAGCGGTTTGAGAAGTCTTCATCCTTAACCTTCTCACCTAATCCCTTGAGATCATTGATGATTACTTGGAGCCTATGAAACATCTTCGGGATTGATTCATCTTCTTTCATCTTGAAGTGAGATAGCTTGTCCTTGAGCATGTATAGCTTTGAGCTCTTTACTTTTGCGGTGCCTTCATATATATATCTTCCAATCTCTTCCACACTTCACTTGCTTTCTCAAGATCTTTGATTTGCTCAAACACTTTTGAGTCAATGCCATTGTATATCACATTGAGAGCCATAGTGTTGCATCGTCGGTTCTCTTGCTCTCTAGGTGTGGGATGATCTTCATCAAGAATGACAAAGTCCTTCTCGGTTACACTCCACACCTTCTCATGAATTGATCCTAGATGCATCTTCATCTTCCTCTTCCAATAATCAAAGGATGTGCCATCAAACATTGGTGGTTTGCTTCCCACATGGTTGAATGATATTTTAGCCATCACTAACACCGAAGGTTGTTAAGCCTTGATAATAGCGGTGACCACGACTTTGATACCACTTGAAAGGTCCTAGATGGCTAGAGGGGGGTGAATAGCCTAATAAAAATTCTACAAACCACTAGAGCAAAGGTTATATAACACTTAAGCGAAGCTTTTTGCTCTAGCTCTATAAGGGGTGCAAAGCCACCTATCCAATGCAATTCTAGTTGATTAAGTGCTTATCAAACAATAGCAAGAACCTAAGGCACTTAACTTGAGCTAGCAAGAACAACTAAACAAGAAAGCTAACTAGCAAGCTACTCCCTCCGTCCCAAAAAAAGAGTCGTTCTTGCTTCCCAAAAAGTCAACAAATTTTAACTTTGACCAACTATATTTAACAAAATATTAATATTTATGGTATGTAATTAGTATCATTAGATAGATCTTTGAATATACTTTAACATTAAACTTATTTAGAGATATAAATGTTGCACACATTTTCTACAAACCTAGTCAAAGTTAAGAAAGTTTGACCCGCACGCTTCCCATAGCGACTCTTTTTCTAGGACGGAGGGAGTACAAGCTAACTAAGCAAGGTATGAAAGAATGTAAGTGTAAGAGAGGAGTGATTGTTATACCGATGCCTTGTGATATATGGACGTCAATGTAGAGAACCAATCACAATGAATACCAATGAGTAGCTGTAACACCCCTGGTGTTTAAACTTTATTAAGAATGGATCATGTCATCATATGCACTTAGCATCATTCAATTGATTGATAACCTTGCTATTCATTGAACTAAAATAAGTTTACTTGATTGTGTTTAGCTCAATTTTGTGAATGCTTGTTATGTATTCAAATTCAAAATCTCAAATTCTTTTCCAAACCCTAATTTCCAGAGGGGTAAATCAAACCCTAAACATGGTTTTCAAAATCTAAAAAGAATTTTCATATGGTTGTTAAAGAAAAGTTGTAGAGCTCTGTTTCAATTGCAAAAGTCATGTTTGGAGTTTTTCAAGTTTTATTCAAAAATCTTGAGCAATTGAAAAGGGGGTAATTCAATTTGAATGAGTTTTCAAATTTCAAAAATGCATTTTACAATATTGGCCGAATTTGAAAATGTGCATATTTCCAACTTTGTAGATCATGAAATTTTGAGCAACTTTGGTATTCAAAGTTTTTCATGAAAACCCTTGGAAGCTTGAGTATTTTGCAAATCAATATCAAGGGTAGTGCTGTCATTTCGTCGACACTTGCATGGACGTCTCGACCATGGCAGTGACACTTGGCCGGCCAGCTGCTGATGCCACCGTGCGCCTCCTGGCCTCAACTCACGTTGCATCATGTGCGTGGCAACGCCATGGCTCCATTGCCGTCTTCAAAACGGGACGTCGTGCCCTCCTTCTTCCTCTTTGCACGCTCGAGCTCTGCTTTGTCTTCGCCGCCGCGCGTGCCATCCGCGTCGACGAGCTCGCGCGAGGTCATTATCCACTGCCAAGCCACCAAATCGCCACTGACGGGCTCGCCTTGATCTCACGCACCTCCCGCCGAGTTGGTTGAAGCAGCCGAACCCTCGTTTGCCCGGCGTGACTCCGTCTTCTTCATCTCTGGCGAGAGCGCCACCGCTCTGGTTCGCGGTCGAACTGGCTACATAGGAGTCGCATTGGCATTCGCTTTCTTGTTTTGTCTTCCTCATTCATCACTGATGCTCGTGCGCCTCGCCGTTTTGTCTATGGTGGTTTGCAGCTCTGGGAACGTCCGTTGCGCCGCCGTTTACCATTTCCGCCGGCACGATCTTCGTCGCCAGCTCGCTCTGCTTCCTCTCCGGCTGAGTTAGCAAGTGCTTCGTGACCGGGGTGAGCTCTTTGATCTCTCCGCACGCTTGGTTGTCCTTGAATCGAGCCATCGTGCTCTGTCTACGAGCTCCGCCGTAGTTCATGGCCGTCGCGGCGGTGCGCTCATCGGTAGGTCTCTCTAGTCGGTCTTTTTCGCATCTGAGTGTTGCGCTAGCTTCGTCTAGCCGTCATGAGTCTGTCTGGGTTGATGGTTGTTCGAGCGCATGCTCTGTTTGTCCGGCCCATGTCGCGTAGATCTCGATCGTTCGCCATGGCCGACGGCGAGGTCTTCTCGTTCGGTTTTCGTCCCGTTTTTCTTGCGCTTTGCGTTGTTTGAGTGTCGCTGAGTCTGTTGATGTGCTTGGTTGAGCCAAAGGTGGCTTGTACTCGCCGGCGCATGAACGGCCAAGCTCGGGCTGCAGCCATTGCCACCGGTGAGGAGTTTGCGAGGGTTAGTTCTAGGCGTGTCCTACCTCGTTGGGTTCGGGGGGAGGTGTAGAAGCCAGCGCAAGAGTCGGTTGTTCGTTTGGTTCGTTGACAGCGACACGCCACCGTGTTTTGTGGTTGCCGGCGCCGCTGCTCTGCCTATGGGTCGCTGACGCACAGGACCCAGGTGTTAGTGGCAGTTTCAAAGGGTTTTTCTATTTTCTGTTTCTGCACAGTAATAACTTTTGTTATTTTTGTATCTTTATTTCTATGCATGTATAAATTCTGTAAAAATTTGTGTATGCTCTCTGTGATGTTTAGTATTTAAGAAAAATATAATATGCACATGTTCAATATATTTTTAATCCTGTAAAAATGCTCAAATTAATTGAAAAATACTTTTTCCATGATTTTTCATGCTCTGTTTATTGCTCCAAAAATTATGAAATTTTTTGTGTAACCTTTATACGCTTATATCTTGCTTTACAAAAAGTTTGGAAATTTTTGGATGAACTGTTACACATGACTATTTTAATAATTAATAATAAAATGATTAGAAACCCTCATCACTTTAGGATTTGTGTGGTTTTGAATTGTTTGATGCAAATGGCCATTGTCTAGTGGCAAACACATCATGGACATGTATTTTGATATGTGGTTTGCTCAATTCTTTTGGATGTAATTATTAAACTAGTTAAACAATTTAATCATGACTTAATTAATTACTTTGTGCCCTTGTTTTGCTTTCCTTCATGAAGGGAAGTTGTACTCAAGGTTTTAAATATGTTTTTGTCACCCTATAAATGCATGCTTGTATGTTTGTTAGCCTCATGTTTATTATTTCAAGCATCATCTAAGCATGTCATTATATCGTGTAGATATCTCGTTGGTTGGGTCGGATAACCTCCCTAGTGAATGGGTTTTTTCTGTCATTGAATCTGATCCAGAGTTTGTTTATCCCTCCAACCAAGGCAAGCCCCGATGCATTTAACCTTTCCTTGTATTTAAATATTTGTTTTAAATACACTTATGGTTATTATATTGCATTGTCTTACTTTATTTAAATTCCTATTTGATGCATAGACTTTATCCTTGTGTTATTGTACCCTCTACCTTGATAGTTGTTTAAAGATGTAAAACTTTGGCTAAAAATGCTTAGTGTGCTTAGAATTTTTCTAGTAGATGATTTTTGGTCACTTACACATAGCGTAATGCTTCGGCAAATGGTTATGCTCTTTTGAGAAAGGATCTGTTGTTGGAAGTAATAATCGGGACCGGACGGACACTGTGTTTGGGAGCCACTAGTGGTGATTGGTGAGCGGGTGCTCTCCGCCTGTGTCATTAGGAACCGTCCGTTGATGCATGACTAGGGTTGTGACTTTGGAGTACTTATCACATACTTCGGGAAGCTAGACTTTGGCTATTCTAGTTTGAAGAACGGTTAATCCGCACTGGGAGTGGAGAGATAGCGAGAGTAGTATGTACCCTCCAAGTTCGAGGAACTGGATGGAGGCGTACTGTGCTCTCGGGTGGCGGAACCCCGGTCTTGGATGGAGGATCCAGGGAAGAGTAGTCATATGCGTGCTTTCGGGGTTGTATATGGCATGTGATAGGGAAGACCCAGTTGGGTTTAACCGGTTCGAATCGTCGTGTTCCTCGGATATGGAAACATAACCCTGTTTTCTTCATCGTAGTTAATGAATCTTAAACTAGATACTTGATGATTCCTTTCTTGGATGGTTTGTTACCTTGTTATCGATCATAACTTTAGATCGGTACTTGAGTAACCTTTATGAGAACTAAATCAATTTCAATTCTTTTATAAATGCTCATTTATGCAAAATATTTGATTCTTGCAAAACCCCACCTTGAATCTTACGACTTGCATATCTTTTGTCCACCAAATATTTCTCATTTGTCGGATAAGTCTTGTTGAGTACTCCCGTACTCAGGGTTTGTTAACCCCTGTTGCAGATGAGGGTCACAATCCGATCTGTGTAGCTTCGTGCTGCATGACCGTTGTCTCTGTTGATGAGGAATAACTGTTGTTGTGTGACTCTTGGGCAAGAGTGTCTCGCCTTCTTGTTTTAACTCTATCACTAGCTTGATGTAATAAGGTCGTATGACACTTATATTATGTTTCAAAACCTTTGGTTTATAATATTACTTTAAATTCCGCTACTTTGATGTAAATTAAATTATTGTATTACTTCGACAATGTGTGTAATGAGGAGATCCTGTTCGGAAAGAGGTGGATGACCCGCTGCAAAGTGGCGACACCTGACGGGCTAATTAAGACTTGGATCATTTGTCTTGGATTAAGCCGGATGGACATTAATCCTAACAAGTGGGCCCTTTTCTTAAGAGGTTATGTCACAATAGCCGGGAGACAAGTTGACACACGATTTTTCTCCTGAGGTTCACTTGGTTGCCACCAAGCTAGTCTCCGTTGTGTCAACTACTCAAATGGTGATTTGGTGGTACACAAGCCTAGCCCACTTCCCGAGCGCCACAAGAATCCACCCAAATGAGAGTAACTCAATGACACGAGCAATTTCTTTGCCAAGTTCATCGGTTCTTGAGTTTTCCCCGAAATCCCCCTCTTTCCATTAATCCGAACCAAATTGAGTGATGATTTCTTCGGGATAGCTCCTCCATAGCACTAGAAACATGCCTACCAAGTTGGGTTGCTAGTGGAGAGCATTTGGTTAGGATTTGGGAAGATTTGAAGGAGAGAAAACCATTTTTCGCGTTTACTGCACTCTGTTCGGGGGCGTCGGACGCTCCGTCGGTTTTGCGTCGGACGCTAGGGCTCACCCAAGCCAGCGTCCATCGCGCTCTCTATCTACGCGCGTGTGTTTGGCGTCGGATGCTTGCCAGCATCCATCGGCCTCGCGTCAGACGCGTCCGTCAGTTTCGAGCTGTGCAGGCTCTCTATTCTTTTGGCATCGGATGCTCTGAAAGGTCCTAGATGGATAGAGGGGGGGGGGTGAATAGCCTAATAAAATTTCTACAAACCACTTGAGCAAAGGTTAGATAACACTTAAGCGAAGCTTTTTGCTCTAGCTCTACAAGGGGTGCAAAGCCACCTATCCTGCAATTCTAGTTGATTAAGTGCCTATCAAACAATAGCAAGAACCTAAGGCACTTAACTTGAGCTAGCAAGAACAACTAAACAAGAAAGCTAACTAGCAAGCTACAAGCTAACTAAGCAAGGTATGAAAGAATGTAAGTGCAATAGAGGAGTGATTGTTATACCGATGCCTTGTGATATATGGATGTCAATGTAGAGAACCAATCACAATGAATACCAATGAGTAGCCGGGAGACAAGTTGACACACGATTTTTCTCCTGAGGTTCACTTGGTTGCCACCAAGCTAGTACCCATTGTGTCGACTACTCAAATGGTGATTCGGTGGCTAATAGGCATACACAAGCCTAGCCCACTTCCCGGGCGCCACAAGAATCCACCCAAATGAGAGTAACTCAATGACACGAGCAATTTACTAGAGTTACCCTTTGGCGCTTCGCCGAGGTGGGTACAAGCCCTCTCAGAGTCGATGAAGCCGGCCACAAACAATCACCAACTTGTACCGAAGCTTCTCCACCGCCCAAGCCATCTAGGTGTTGGCAAACACGAAGAATAACAAGAAAACTGTGGCGATGACGAACACCAAGTGCTACTAGATGCAAATCACTAAGCAATGCACTTGGATGTACTCTATCTCTTTTGGATTGAGCAAAGGATCAAAGAGATGAGTGGGAGAGGTGCTTGAGAGCTCACAAGAATATGCAACAATGGAATGAGGCAAGAGAGGGAGCACCAACCGGCCAAAAGCCTTAAATAGGCCTCCTCCAAAAACTAGCCGTTATTGCCTGTGTCGTGGGCAACGAACGCTCTTTAAGTTTGTGAAGGACGCTCCGTCGCAGCGTCCGTCGCGCTTCCAGAGAGCTCCAGAATCTGACTTTCTTCGTTAGATGCGTCCTTCGCCTTACCATCAGACGCTCGACAGCGTCTGGCGCCGTTGTGCCAGTGCGTTCTGAGTCCGTCGGACGCTCGTCTGAGTTTGGTCCAGCGTCCGTCGCCATTTCTTCAGCGTCCGTCGACATCGTCTGTCGCGCGAGCAGAGAGCATCCAGAGAGCTCCCAAAACCGACAGACGCGTCCGTCGCTTGGTTGACAAACGCTCTTCAGCGTCCGTTGCAAGGTTTGTACTGAGTATGAGCTAGGGTTTGCCTGCAGACACGTCCGTCGCTTGGGGTAGTGTCTGTTGCTAGCGTCCGTCGCCATTTTCTTGACTCTATCTTTTCCAACCTTGCTCCAATGTGCTAAACACTTAGAGTACTTCATTTGAGCAGGTGTTTAGCATATATCTTAAGTCTTTTAAGAAAGGTTATATACTAGGTTGATTAATGCACATGCATAAATGACAACACCTAGTAGCACTTGATAACCGCAATCACAACACGATTCTCCCTTCTTGATAGTATGGCTATCTATCCTAAAGGTGATCACACTCTCTATAGTGTCTTGATCACTAAACCAAAAATGGCCCTATGATATACCTTTGCCTTGAGCCCATTTTTTTTTCTCTTTCTTCTTTTCCTTAGTCATGGAGCACTTGATCTATCATGATCCTTCATCTAGTTCCACTTGTCAAGTTGGATCACCCTATCTTTGGTCACACACTTAGTAATAGGGTTAGTCCATAGGTTTCATCAGTTAACCAAAACCAAACTTGGGCTTTCACGCTCGCCAGCGTCCGTCGAGGTGCCACCAGACGCGTCCGTCGCCTGGAGGTCCTCTCGGGTTCGGCTCTGCATAGCCATCGTACGCTCGCCCAATGTCTGTCACTTCTAGTTGCAGTGCTCGTCGCCCAGTCAGCCTAGCGTCCGTCGCACTGCGTCGGCGCATCCGTTGCTTGGTAACTTCAGCGTCCGTTAGCCTTCTGTCTTCTCTGTTTTTGTTGATTTTCTTTGGGTTCTTGCCTCTTTCCCATAGGGGTTGAGAACTCAATCTTTGAGGTTTCCCATAGGGGTTGAGAACTCAATCTTTGGGTTCTTTTAGGTTTGTAATTGTGACTAGACCTTATTAGCTTTCGCATTAAAATTGTTTAATCTTGTATTTAATTTTTAGAAACGACTATTCACCTCCCATCTAGTCATCCATCTTGATCCTACAAGTGGTATCAAAGCCACAGTCTCTCATTTGAGTGGGCTTAACGTCCCAAGAGTAAAAGGATATCAACTAGTGGGTTAGATGATGTTTGTGATACACACATTTTTGATGGCACTCACTTTGCACATTGGAAACAACATATGCTTAATCATTTTCGTGCAAAAGGTCCTAAATTTTGGTGGGTTATCACTAGTGGTCTATCTCATGTTCTAGATCATAGAAATCTCACCAAAGCACAATTAGTTGTTTATAAACTTGATGCCGATGCTTGTTGTTATCTATTGGATGCATTAAAGTTTGATTTTATGACAAAGATAAACTACCAAGGGACCGCTCATGAGATTTGGGAATTCATCAAGAACACTTATGGTGATGCTTTGACTTAGGATGATGGCAAGCTCAAGGTGGATGAGCCCAAGGATGATATGCATAAGAATGATGAGCACATCCATGAAAAAGTGGTTGTGAAAGATTGCTCTACCTCATCGACAAATGATGATGATGATGATGCCACAAGTATTGCCATTGATGATGATACTCCATGTACACTTGATGGTAATGATGATGGTTCATGCTTGATTGATGATTGTGCTATCACAAGCTCCTCTACTTCACCGCGTCACTCCATGTCACAAGGTGACACAAAGGTATCAATAGTGATGTAGTTGACCATGCTTATACATATGATGAGCTTGTAGAAATTGTTTAGGGTACGACAATTTTATTGGAACAAGCCGAACTAAAATGACAAACATGGAGCATGAAAATCTCATTTTAAAGAAATCAAATGATCACTCTGAAAGTTTACTTGGCTCTCTTGTATGTACACTTGAGACTTTAAAATTGACTCATGAGAGACTTTGTCAAAATCATGAGAAACTTAAGAAAGACCATGATATTCTTGCTAAGAGCATTTCCAAAGAAGAAACTAAAACTGATGAAAGTTCATCATATGAGTTGGATGACAAATTGCAATGTGTGGCTAACCCTTGTGTTGTAGACATGAAGAATGTAACCACCTCTTGTGATGATTTAATAGAAATTCCTTGTTCTTCAAATTTGGATATTTGTTCTCCTTGTATGTATCTTGATACTAACAATGTAGAAGAGAGAAATGAGTCAAATGATGAAGTGGAGAACTTGAGCAACAAGGTTGTTTGGCGTCCAAGAGTGACACATTCATAACTATTGAAGATGCACAAGAAATTTGGCAACTTGAATGGCCTTGACTACAACAACATAAATGTCAAGGTTAAAAGATGGGGCAAGAAGAAGTATGAAAGAGAGATGAGAAAACTTGAAGATGAAAAGCTATCTCATTACTTGTGCTTCAAGTGCCACAAGGTGGGACACCTAGCCATGGGTTGTCCAAATAAGAAGAAGAAGGTGCCACAAGACTCGAGTGAAGATGAGACAAAGTTTTCCCAAGTACAAGTAAATGTCAATCACAAGATTGATAACAATGTGGGAAAGAAGAAAGTAAGAAGAGGAGGAGGAAGAAGAAATTTGTACCAACATTTCTCCTCTGATGAGCACCATCAATATTACAACAAGGGATACTTTGTAAGAAGTAGCGCCAAAGGTGAAAATCCTAAGTAAAATTCAATTCATAAAAATTATTCAATTAGGAATGTTAAAAATGGTACCTGGAATGTTACAATTGCTTGTCATTCTATTGTGCATGCAAAGGCAATTTGGGTGCCCAAGCATGTGGTTACTAACATGAGAGGACCCAACATAGCTTGGGCACCATCAAACAATTGAATGATTAGTAGGTGCCATAGTGGCATTGGAAGCTTGGTCAAGTGATTTATTATCTCATCAACATGAAGCCAAGTTTGAGCCAACATATTTAATATCTCAAGCCAATGCTACTTTATTGTGTTGTTTCATGAGCCAACCATTCTAGTGATTGAATGAATTTCAATGCCACAAGTTCAACTTCGATAAGATAACAGCTCAAGAGCGTGTGAAGAAGCTTGAAGAAGGTTTAAACCGAACTTGAAGCATTTGGGTCATATTTGTTACTAGAAGCTCATGAAATTGCTCTATCTCAAGCAAAGCAATGAAATTCATATTTACATTATTGCTTGATGAATTGGCAAAAAATTGAAAGTATATAGGCCATGGGAGAGTTGGTGATCCTAGACTCTTATTATGGATATATCATACTCATTGATCTTCACATGGATTTCAAATATATTGGATCATTACTTCAATCCAACCGGTGGTGTGAAAATTGGTTGTTCTTTTACATAGCATGCCTTACTAGTATGATCTTAAGTGCATAATGCTTGTGTTAGTTTCATATCCTTATTTATGCTTCTTGTATCTTTATATCAATATGTTGCTTGTTATGTCCATTAATTGATATTCTTGAGATTTGTTAATGAGCAATACCACCATAAATCTAAGAATGATGAATTTGAGGTGTTTGAATTGGAATTCATTGCAAAACAGTTTTAAGAACACATTTGGTCAATTTGAGAAGCATCTAAAGCAGTTTGGAACTTATTGAAAACTTATATTAAACAAAACAACAAGCAGTCTATGCAAATTTGACAGTCCGCTGTTCAATTGGTAGTCACCACACAAATTCTAGATAGAAAGTCGAGGCTGAAAAAAAATTCAACAATGGACTGTCTGCCGCCCTACCACGGACTATCCACGAGTCGGGTTTTAACCCAGACCAAGCCCGACGAGAAAGAAAGATGCCGCATACCCCTTCGTGAAAAGACAACTCTCGTTCTGTTTTGACCGTGTGAGTGCAAGGAAGAAGAAGAGAGGGGACCAATAGATTGGAGGCTTCCCCGGACACTCTAAGAAGTTCCTCGGACACTCCACAAGCTCCTCCACCATGGCATCTCATGGCAAAGGCGAGAAAGTTATTTTTGGCAAGCAAAAGAAAGGAAGCACATCCAAGAAAAGGGGACCTAATGATGATGAGGATGCGGATTGGAATCCGGACCATGAAGAGGATGAGGAAGAGGAAGTTGAAAGTGAGGATGAGGAGATAAATGTCTCCAACTATAGAGGTTATGTCAAGCAATGGGATTTCAATAGCTATGCACTAGCAAGAAGCCCAAATCAATACGCCTTGGAGAACAATGCCACCTTGCCATTCTTCTACACTAAGATACAAGAAGATGCATACTTTGGATACATTCGCAATGCCAAAATCCATAAGCACTAGTACATCAATATGACTTTTCTGATGGATAAAGATGTAGGTGTTGGATTGCTCAATAACTTGCATGAATTGGGATTGTATGACTTTCTTGATAACAAGTGCAACTACAATGACTTGATTGTGAGGCAATTCTATGCAACTATGGAAATTAGAACTGACATAAATGAGATTGAGTAGATGACTAGAAAGAGAAGATACACTACCACCTTTGATGAATTTGCTGCAGCAAATAAGATAAACTATGGTCTTCTCACAAATTCTATTGATCTAGAAGAAGAAGATAACTTGCCTGAGGATCAATGGCGATAGTTCTATGAGCCACTACAGGAAAATCCAAACAATCCATACAAGCTTGGCAATCCAAGGGGGCTAAGGCATCATCCTGCACTTATCAACAAGATTGCTAGATTGACATTCATGCTAAAGGGAGGAAACTGAGATGCTATCAGGGAGAGTTCTGGAATGTCTTCCATCATATCATGTACATGCAGAAATTTGATGTGGTCAAGTTCATGATGGTTCAGCTGGTAGTTTTGAAGCATGACATGACTACTAATCTTTACACATCATGGCTCTAATACTTGAGAAGACAAGGTTCAAGGGGGAGTGTGAAGTGAAACATACTGATTTCACGCCTTACTTCAATGAGCCTAGATTCTATGAGAAGGGAGTAAGCAAGTTGACACGATGATGTTTTGCTGAGGTATCGAGGAGTCGACACTCCCCCTAGTCCTCGATGGAGCACCGCGCACGGTATCGCTCCCCTTTAGTCCATGAAAGGACTAAGTGCTCTCTACGGGCTGATTCTTTGCCACTCTTGCTCGGTGAATCGCCCACAACTGATCACAACGAAGCTTGGACCATCCACAATGATCTCCACCGGATGATCACCAAGCAAACCTCCACGAAGCCGTCTAGGTGATGTCGATCACCAAGAGTAACAAGCACTAACTCTCACTTGACCAAGGCTAGTCTAGTGATTGAATGGATGCACACTTGCTATCTCTAAGCAACTAGTGAGAATCAACTCATGGAATTGCAATTCATACTCTCACTAGGGCTCTTGCACTTCTTGCACTCTCACAAGGGTTGGTCAGCAATTGGAAAGAGCAAGAGAGGGCTCATGGGGCTGGTGGAGGAGTATAAATACCCCCCAAGCCAAACCCCAACCGTTAGGCACTATTTGTGCTTTTCTACGTCACTCCAGACGCTGCTGCAAGGTGGGATCCGGACCACCACGCACGCGTTCGGACCCCCTCAACTCACTATACTCAGTGCAGAAACCAGGCAGTCTGGACGCTCTTTGCAGTCCGGACACAAGCATCTGGACAGCGTCCAGATAGAAAAACAGCTCTCTGGAACTCTCTGCTGAAGTCCGGATGCTACCAATGGTCCGGACTCACGGCTTCGGTCAACGTCCGGATCCAAAAGTCACTCTCTGGAGCTCTCTGCGTAGGTCCAGACGCAACCTGCAGTCCGGACCCTACACTGTTCACAGCACCCGGACGCTCTGATATACGCAGAGCAAAGCCTTGGGTCCGGACGCACAACCAATTGTCCGGACCCAGGGAAAACTAGCGTTCGGAGCTCTTTTTCAGGCCAGAACAACATGCTTCCAACATGCAAGTTGCTCTACAAGGTCCAAGGACTATTTCTAAAGATTCCTAGTGCTAGTTTTCACAAGTGTGCACCACACCTAATCACTTAGCCTCTCCTAGGTCAAGCTACTAGATAGTACCCCCCTTAATAGTACGACCAAAGGAAAAATAAAGGTGCTAAACTACTTTAAGTGTCTCTCAACTCCAAACGACACTTAGACCTAGTCTAATCTTCAACCTTGACGCCAATCCTTTGAAAACCAAAATGATTCCAATAAGGGGCACGAACACCATGATAGTCCAATCAACCGTCCATTACCATGACCTAACTTTCTTATTGCCTCTGCAAAACACATGTTAGTCATAGTAATCTTGCATTGTCGTTAATCACTGAAACACTAGGGGCCTAGATGCTTTCAATCTCCCCCTTTTTGGTGATTGACGACAATACACCATAGAGTATGATAAGAGAGTTTTATTTTGGTTTTCAAGTGACTTGGCTTATCTAAGCATGGGTTAGTGAAAAATAATGAATGAAACATGCTTAAATAATCCAAGCCACAACATGTACTAAGGATATGAATCGAGTGCAGGTACAAGAGATAAGCTCAACACAATATATATATCGAAGTAAGCATAGAAGCATATCATGAGCAAAAGCATGTGACATAATCATATAAACGAGTGAACCACATATGTCACAAGCAAGTGTATCATCACACAAAAGCAAATGCAAGATCAGGTAAACATGATGCAAGAGTACGAGAGAAGTAAGCACATCAAAAGATCCAGATCTCTCTCTCAACTCCCCCTATCACTAGCATACTCTCACTCTCTCCCCCTTTGGCGACAAAGCACCAAAAAACTAAGCGTCGGGTGAAGGAGGAGCAGCCAGGTCACGGGCATGAGGACGGAAGTCGAACTGCTCGTAGTCGAAGTCTGGACTCGAGTCACCATTGTCCTGGCGGGCTGGAGCTGAAATTGTCTCAGGAACAGTGGGCACAGAGGTAGAAGCTGAAGCATCGGCCACTGACTCTGCTGGTGCATCTGACGGCTGAGTCTCCGGAACCACTGACTCTGTCGGTGCCGGTGCCTCTGTACTAGGCAAGTCTGGAGCTGGTGCTGGCACTGAAGGAGCAACCTCTGACGCTGGAGCAGGGACTGTAAGTGGTGTCTCTGACACTAAAGGCTCGACAGGCTGTCCCTGGGGCTCACTAGCTACTGGAGTCTCAACTGGCTGGACCACTGGAGTAGTAGTGACTGTAGTAGTCGGGTCCTGATGTGCTAGCTCTGACGAAGCCACTGAAGAGGGGAACGTGCCACCTGTCTATGGTGCGGGCTCCGACGGAGAGGGCTGGTAGTCTGTAGGACTAGCAAGGCCGGTGAGGGCACTGTAGCTAGCTGAGAGGTCACGTGCTGTACCACCAAGCCCGGTAGACGCTGAGTAGGGGGTAAACCCCATGGTGATCGGTCTAAACTGCGTCGTCTGCCCCACTGAGTCAAACCACTGACTGACCTGTCGGACTGGAGACTAGAACTGAGCTGACGGACTCACACTCTGATGTCCACCAGAGGACGGTCTAGCTGGAGTGGGAGTCATCGGTCGAGACAGTCCTGAAGGTGTAGCAGGCCGACCCCCGTAAGGTGAAAACGAGGACGAGGGGGCCAGGTGCTGGATGTAGTAGGGCACGCCAGGAGGCGGAGGCTGAGGTGAAAGCCCAAAGGTCTGTCCAAACAGTGGCTGAGTGGACGAACCAGCAAACTGACCAAACGGAGGCGGAGCTGAAGGGCCCGCAAAGTGCCCAAACTGACCGGGTGATGGGCCAAGTTGAAACTGAGGCGACCTCTGAAGGTACGGAGGAGGTGGAGTGCCAGTGTGCTGCAGAATGTATCCCATGAAGTGCAAAGTCTGAGCCTGGGAGCGAAGGAGCTGCTCCTGAAACTGGTCCTGTCGGGCCTGCACCTGTGAAATCATCGCTACCACTGAGCCCTGGGACGAATCAAGCCTGTCTAGGATCCTGAGAAGGGCCAGATCCGACTGTGGTGGTGGAGGAGCTGCTGCACGGGACGGACCGACCTCTGCATCGTGAGCTACTGCTGGACGGGGTGGTGCAGGGCGGTGTGGACGGTAGTCGTCGTCGTCGCTATCAGACGAGATCGGCTCAGTGCCCTGATCCAAGTCCTCCTGCCTCTCAAGGTCAGCTAACTCTGCCTGTGCCACTGCATGCATCACCTCATCCTGGGGGTCAATATCCGCCATCTCTCTGAGCGGGACAGCACGCGAACCCTCCGGAGAGCCCTGTTGCCCCGACGACCATCAATCACTGCACTCATCATGTAGATCGGGAACATAGAAGGTGAGTTAGCGAGCTCTCAGCTGATCACTGGGTGACTGCGAAGTGATAGAACTAGCAGGGAACTAATCCAGTGACTGTAGGGTAACTGTCTGCGTGACACGATCCCATCTGCTATGGTGTCCTCAATCTCACACACAATGAAATCTGCAATATCAAATGGTGTCTGCGTCACAATGGCTACCAGGAGGTACTGCTGGAGGTTAATGAGCGCGTCACGGTAACCGTTGCGAGGAAGTAGAGTGCGCCTCAACACGTCGTTCAGGAGATGAACGTGAGAGAGCAACTCACCAAGGGTCCGACGAGCACCGGGACCGAACGGCTGACGGAAGCACGGAGAGACGTGGTCGACTGCCGATGTAGTGCCTCCAATAGCTCGGCGCGGAGGGTCACACTCCCCAAAACACTGCTGGTGAAGCCTGAGCTCGTACTGGGTGAGGTGGAGATGCTCTCTGAGGGCTGACAGGTACATCCGGTAGCACTCCCCTCTGAAGGTGTACTGGAGGAACTCGTGATCAGGGTCTATCCAAAGGGTGCGTAGAACTCCCTTACCCAGTGCTCGACGTAGTTCCCCAAGCGCCCTAGGAGGTCTGCCAACCCAGGAATGTACGTGAGAAGAGGTCGAAGCACCTCTCCACCGGTCTCCAAGATACGCTCAAGAGGGCACACGCGGTGGGGTCGCAGATGAATCCTCATCGTACGAGCTGCGTCGTAGAAGTCCTTGTGGTGATGGTGCCACCACCCTGGAGGGGCGTCTGGGTGTCTTTGATCTAGACACCACTCCTGAAGCCCAACCATTCGAAGCTCACACACCTGCTTCGTAGAAGCCAAACTGAGGTCAAGATGCACGGGCATCACTAGGGGCCCATGAAGAGACGGTGGAGGAGCTGGAGCTGCTCTAGGCACTCTGTCACCACGGCGAGGACCCGCAGGAGGAGGAGCAACCTCGACATGGGTGCTTGTAGACCGTTTGAGCGGAGGTGACTGCTGAGCTGGCTTTGCTGTCTCTGCGGCCTCTAGAGCTGCCTCTGCTGCCTGGGAAGACTGAGCTGCCTCAGCGGTCGCTACCGGTGGCTGTGAGGACTACGACTGCTGAGCTCTAGAAGTAGTAGTATGAGTGCGGGTACCAATGTGAAGCCCAGCACCATGCTCTGCCTTGTCAGCTGCCTCAGCTACTACTATCGCTGCTAGAGCGTCTCTGTCAAGAAACTTCCGCTTCTTGCCGAGAACCTTCTCCTTGGCCTTAGCCTTGCCCTTATCAACACGAGGGCGAGGCCGAGGTGGCTCGTCGTCACCGGGACCACCACCGACATTCTTCACCCATGCCATATCAATCAATCAAGCATTCTCACACTGAGAGAGGCCCAAATGCCACTGTCACTGAATACCCACTGAGAAATCCACTGACAATCACCACACTGACAAGCTGATCACTATCACTGACACACTGAACCAAGAAATCCGCTGTCAATCTGCAAGAGGCCCGTATGCCACTGACAATCTCATGAGGCTTTGCCTCAATCCATACTCGCGGGCTTTGCCCCGAGTTCTCTGTCACAACCACTGACCCGACTGCCACAAGATAGAATAGATAGGAAGTATATAAGCATCATATATAGTCTAGAGGTGCGAAAAGCCTAGTGGAAGCAAGCATATTAGATAAGATAGAGTGAAATCGCTGGCTACCTTAGGGAAGAAGTGCTATCGAATCAATGCACGTCGGGCTCGGAACCGGGACACCACGGAGAGGATGAATCGACGATGGTCAAAACGCACGATCGACGACTCGAACTGAAACCCTAGGGAGGATCAGAGGAACCCTAGGGGAAGAATGAGGGGCTGTGGTGGTGGTGGCAGGGGTGAGAGGAGGGGGATCTAGGGTTCTGAGTGAAACCTAGGGTGAAGAAGGGGGGGGGGTTCTCTGCACAAGGCAAGAGGGCAGAGGGTCACGCGTCGAGCAGCAGGGGAGCACGCGGAGCGAGGTGGTGGCGGCGTGCGGGTGCTTGCGGCGAGAATCGCGCTGGCGAACGCGGCGAGGGGCACGAGGGAGGTGGTGGAGCGCGCGGGCCCGCTAGAGGAGGCCGCTGGTGAAGCTCGATGGCGGCGAGGTGCAGAGGGCGGCGCGAATGGCGAACGGTGGCGGTTGTACGGGCGCGGGGAGAAAATGGTGCGCGAGGGAGAAGATAGAAGAAGGCGAGCACGAAGGGGTATCTGCGCAGGAAGACCGGACTCCGGACACAGAACGTTGTCCGGACCCGCGACACTAGACGCTAGAGGGACAAAAACTCAGTGACATGCTCTTTGTAACATATTTATCCAGACGCAAAATTGAGTCCGGACGCAGGGAATAGGCACAACCGGAGTTACTGTGCGATGACAGTGCACAGTGGGGAGGGTCGACCGGACGCAAGTGCATTGGTCCGGACGGCTAAAAACGCGCGTCCGGACTATGCGACTGGAGCAGGAGCAGGGCAGGGTCCGGACGCAGAAGATGGTCCGGACGAGAGACAAAGTAGCGTCCGGAGGTGGTTCTGAGGCCGAAACTGCATTGAAGTTTTTCCTATCTCTCCCTTGTTTTCTCCCATACTATTTCCAACATAAAAGAGACTCGAAAGAACACTGTTGGACATGGTATGAGAACCATCACTCAAACCCTCAAGGTTTTTCAAATAGATAGCCTTAGGCTTAGCTCTTTTTATGAAAATATGCAATAAACGAGGGCGAAGAACACTATAAGGCCATTAGTAGGGGTATAGTAACAACTTGAGCGTGGAATGCTCCCCCTAAAATGGACAAACTCAGAGGATGCTCAAACTTAACCGAAAAAGAACGAACAAGTAACAAACATGCATATGCAATGCAATACTTGAATTTGAATATAGTTGCTTGTCAAATTTGAACTGCGATTAAGCTTCTTCACACGCTTTGGTGCGGTTATCTTAACCGCGTTAGACAAGCCTATATGCACATACATAATTGAAACATGTCATTTTTACAATGAATGCAAGGTACCAACACAAGATCATCTTTTAGTGAAGTTACTTAGATCAAGAACATTTAGTTCACTTCTCAACCTACAAAAGGTCACTTCATCAAGAGGTTTTGTGAAGATATCCGCCAATTGATCTTCACTTCTTACACCAACTAGTAAGATATCTTTCTTTGAAACATGGTCCCTTAGAAAGTGATCGCGGATATCGATGTGTTTAGTGCGTGAGTGTTGAACGGGATTGTTTGCAAGTTTTACCGCACTTTCATTGTCACAAAGAAGTGGTACACTTTTAAGTTCAACACCATAGTCTAGAAGAGTTTGTTTCATATATAGGATTTGTGCACAACAAGCTCCGACGGCTATGTGTTCCGCTTCCACGGTAGACAAAGCCACACTATTTTGTTTCTTAGATGACCATGATACAAGTGATCTTCCAAGAAAATGGCAACCTCCGGAGGTACTCTTCCTATCAACTTTGCAACCGGCATAATCCGAATCGGAGTAGCCCACTAGTTGAAAAGTAGCTCCTTTGGGATACCAAAGGCCAATGCTTGGGGTGTGCTTTATATATCTAAGGATTCTTTTTAGGGCACTTAGGTGTGATTCCTTAGGTTTTGCTTGAAATCTAGCACACATGCATACACTAAACATGATGTCGGGCCTAGATGCGGTAAGATATAACAAACTACCAATCATAGAACAGTAGAGAGTTTGATCAATAGGTTTACCGTCCTCATCAAGGTCGAGGTGTCCATTTGTAGGCATTGGGGTCTTGATTGGCTTACAATCTTCCATCTTGAACTTCTTTAGCGCATCATTGGTATACTTCTCTTGAGATACAAATGTGCCTTCTCTCAATTGCTTTACTTGAAAACCAAGGAAGAAAGTAAGCTCTCCAATCATGGAAATCTCAAATTCCTTTGACATCAAGTCACCTTTGACATCTCAAATTGTGTAATCAATGTCCGGTTCTTCCTCTAAACCACTCCATTTTGTTGTGGTGTATATGTAGCGGACACTTCATGCTTGATCCCAACTTCATCACAATATTCTTCAATTCTTGTGTTGATAAACTCGGTGCCATTGTCACTTCTTATTTTCTTGATTTCCACATCAAACTCATTTTGGGTTCTCTTAGCAAACTTCTTAAAAGATCTTGTAGCTTCCCCTTTGTCATGAAGAAAGAACACCCATGTGTATCTTGAATAGTCATCCACAATTACAAGACAAAAGAGGTTGCCACCCAAACTAGCATATGTTGTAGGTCCAAATAAATCCATGTGAAGTAGCTCAAGAACTCTTGATGTTGACATGAATGCTTTGTGGGGGTGAATGTTGGAAACTTGCTTGCCGGCTTGACATGCACTACAAAGCTTATCCTTTTCAAACACAACATCCTTGATCCCTCTAATCATTTGCTTCTTCAATAGCTCTTTGAGTGTAGACATTCCAACATGAGCTAGCCTTCTATGCCACAACCAACCAAGAGATGACTTAGTGAACAAGCATGTTTGGAGGTTGGCATCATTTGATGAGAAATCCACAAGGTAGAGGTTATTGTGCCAGAAGCCTTTGAATATGACTTGACTATCATCAATCTTGGACACAACAACTTCGTTTGGAGTGAATAAGCATTGGAATCCAAGATCACACAATTGACCAACCGAGAGTAAGTTGAAACTCAATGATGCAACTAGCAAGACATTTGATATTGAATGATCATTTGAGATTGCCACCTTTCTAAGTCCTTTGACCTTTCCCTTTGAATTATCCCCAAATGTAATCTTGTCTTGGTTGTTGACATCTTCCAAAGAGGTGAACATCTGGGGGTCACCGGTCATATGTTGAGTGCAACCACTATCTATCACCCAATGACTTACACCGGTCTTGTAGTTCACCTACACACACAAGAGATCAAGCTTGTTGTTTAGGCACCCATTGAGTATGGGGGCCCATTGCTTTCTCTACTAGTGACTTAGCAACCCAAAGTGTCCTTGGTCTATTCTTGTTGGGTGGTCCCAAGAACACAACTTGAGGTCTCCCCTTGACATCCTTGTTGATGATATAGTGAGCATTGTATGCAAATGGCCTAGTGTGCTTGGGCAAGGGTTGTGGAGGTGGTGTCACACAATCATGAGCAAAGTGTCCTTGCTTCCCACACTCAAAGCATGTCTTCATCTTTGGTTTTGGCTTTGCTTGATAGAAGTACTTGGCTTGTTGATATTGAGCTTTAGCTTTGGCTTTGGCCTTCTTCACTTGAGCGGACTTGTAACCAATACCGGTCTTGTCATTCTTCATGACGGTGTTCATAAGGAGCTCACTTTGAAGATTGTGGCCCTTAGTGAACTTCTCCATTTCAATGGCAAGATAGTTCTTCTCATTCTTTAGCCTCTTGTTCTCTTCTCTAAGCATATCAACTTCAAGTGCCACATCATAGTCTTCATCTTGTGTCTCAATCACTATTGACTTGGTTGACTTGAGCTTGATAAGATCTTGCTTGAGCTTCTCATTCTCATTCTTGATCTTGATATAGTCATCATAGTGATCCGCCACAACCACTTGCTTGCCTTTGCACTTAGGCACTTGCTCAATGGGCTCAATGATCAAATCATCACAAGAAGTGCCAATGTCAATCTTGACAATGGGGTTAGCGACAATAGGCAAAACATCTTCAAGACATTCATTTTCTATAAGAAGAGTATCATAGTTCATCTTTACTTCGATGTACTCTTCCTTAAGCTTGTTATGTTTGGTTCTAAGCTCTTGTGTTATCCTCTCTAGCTTACCATGTTTCTCTTTTAGCTCTTTTAGAGAGGATTTGAGCTCCTTAGCTTGTGAGGATAAGGATTTGTTTTCACTTATTAGCTCATCACTAGCATTTGAAGTTACTTCAAGTTTGGCAAGCAAGTCATCATTTTCTTTTTCAAGCTTCTCATTTTTAGCTGGGTCCTTCTTAACAATTTTAGTGTACTTAGTGATCAATTTTATGAGTTCATCATAAGAAGGAGGTTGGTATTCATTTTCACTTTCACTACCACTATCATCACTATCCTCTACTTTAGATTGTACCTTCCGGCCACCTTTGGCCATAAGGCATAGGTGTGTAGAGGATGTTGTGGAGGAAGACGATGATGGTGGAGGAGGCAATGAAGTCCCAATGACTAGAGCGGCCACTTTCTCATCATCACTATCTTCATCGGATGAATCACTTGAGTCTTCGATGTAGATCAACCAATCACCAACTATGTATGCCTTGCCATCTTTCTTCTTTTGGTGTTGGAACCTCTTCTTCTTGAAGCCATCTTTCTTCTTGTGTGGCTTCTCAATCTTCTTCTCATCATCACTTGACTCATCTTTTTGATCTTTGCCATTCTTGTACTTCTTCTTGTACTTGTCCTTCTTGGGCTTGGTACAATGGTGAGCTAGATGGTCATGATCACCACAATTGTAGCAATTCATTTCCGACAATGCCTTCCTCTTGTTGCTAGTGAAGAACTTCTTCTTTCTTGAATCAAACTTGACACCACTATTGTTTAGCTTCTTTAGCATCTTGGTGGTCTTCTTCACCATTAGAGCAATGTTTGTGTCATCATCTTCTTCACTTGAGCTATCATACATCACCTTTGACTTGCCCATGTCATGGCTAGATTTGAGTGCCATGGGGTCGGACGACCCCAGGCCTTGCCCCGTTTCATGGGTATCTTCTACTTGCTCCGCAGGGCCGCACGACCCCAGGCCTTGCCCCGTTTGGTGGGTATCTTGTACTTGCTCCGTGGGGTCGGACCCTGGGGGCTGTTCCGTGTGAACGGACCCTTGTGCTTGGTCCTTGCTTGGAGATGTCATTGTGGAAATCTAATAAAGGATAGACATTTATAGATTATATATATAACTTATATGTATTGGAGGCATATATAAGTTTTATAACAAACTTGAATGGAGACATACATATATATAGACATATACATATAATACATACACATATACAAGAATTTCAAGTGTATATTATAATCATTTAAATATATATTGGAAGCATATATATAATCATTTAAATATATATTGGAAGCATATATATATTGGAAGCATATATATAATCATTTAAATATATATTAGAAGCATATATAATTACATCAAGGGAATGAGAAATAAAAATTACATCAAAGAAAATAATTAATACACTAGTGTATATGAATTTATATGAAATAAATAATATTTAGTGTCAAAAGAAATTTCCATCTCTTTCTCTTCTTTTCCCGTAGGCCCACGGCCTTTTCCTCTCCTCTTTCTCGGCCACCGGCCCAACAGCACCACCTCTCTCTCTTTCTCTGGCTGCCACCATGGGCCCACAGTCAGTTCCATCTTCCCCACTACGCACTCCACCGCCGTCGTCGCTGCTCCACCGCTCCACCACCGCAACCGCTCCGCCGTTGCGCTGCTGTGCTCCACCGCCTAGCGCCACCGGTCCACTGACCACAGCCACCGCTCCACCGCCGCCACCAGCGGCACCCCCGCCCGCCCCTAGCAAAGCCGCGCGCACCTCCTCCGGCCCACGCGCGTGCGGTAGCGCCACCGCCTATGCGCGCGAGGGAGTGCCACCGCCACCGCGCTGCCGTCGAGGAGCACCACAACCGACGAGGGGCACCACCACGCGCCACCGCTACCATCACCCTCGCGCACAACTGCCACCGTCGCCACAGAGAGGGAGCAGAAGAGGGAACGACCGAAGAGAGCACTTAACCCGGCTCGCGTGAAGAAGTGCAACGGAGATGGCCGACTACGGTGTGATGCGCGGCGCGGCGGCTCGTGGAGAAAATGGGCAGCCTTTCGACATAGTTTGGATTCAACTGGCACCTTCGGACTTAAAATTTTTCGGGCCAGTCGCGCGGGATATAAATACTGAGCACATTTCTACAGACGGTTGGTGTTGACCACCGCCAGTAGAAATGCATTTCTACAAGCAGTTGGCATTGACCACCGCATGTAGAAATGCATTTCTACAGGCAGATGTCAACACCAACCGCCAGTAGAAATAATTTTGCAAAAATAATTCAATAAAATTTCAAAAAATCATATGTTGAGAAATATTGTTCCAAAAATTGTGAATTAAATATTATGGTGTTTGTCTTAACAAGATATACATGTTAAAAATATGAAATGACATGTTTGAGATACTTTTATATGTAGCTATATTTATATGTCTAATATCTCGTTAATACATAAGCTTGAAAAAATCATATCTTGAGAAATATTGATCCAAAATTAGTGAATAAAATTTTGTGGTGTTTGTCTTGATAAGATATACATGTTTAAAATATGAAATGACATGTTTGAGATACTTTTATATGTAGCTATATTTATATGTCTAATATCTCAATTAATGCATAAGCTTCAAAAAATCATATCTTGAGAAATACTATTCCAAAATTAGTGAATAAAATTTTGTGGTGTTTATCTTGACAAGATATACATGTTTAAAATATGGAATGACATGTTTGAGATACTTTTATATGTAGCTATATTTATAATGACCCTAATTTAATATATGTCTCATATCTCGATTAATACATAAGAAAAGTGCTTGGGTTTGTATTTTTTGAATTAAATGTTAGGGTTTAGGGTTAATCGAGATAGAGTTTAGCTAGGGTACATTAAGGACTATGGAGTAGCTAGTGTTCATTCGGGTTTAGCGCATAGGGTTCAAGAAATAGATTGCATTTATGTGAAATAAGCATAGGGTCTCACACGTAGAAACAAAAATAGGGTCTCACATATAGAAACATAAATAGGATCTCACTAAACATAAATAGGGTTTAGGGTTAAGGGTTTAGGGTTTAGCTAGTGTTCATTCGGGTTTAGCGCATATAGGGTTCATCATCTCGGCAAATAGATTGCATCTATGTGAATAAGCATAGAGTCTCCACATGTACAAATATAAATAGGGTCTGACATTGTAACATAAATGGATTACATGGCAAATAACAAAAATAATCTAGGCAGCTATATTTTCTTCCTTGTCCATCGCGGTGCACCCAAGGTAGCAATTTCTGTGGGATGCTTTGCTCAAGACTTCTTATTTTTACTGGATGGTCATCTAAAAAAAGACACATATTGTTGAACTCATTAAATTCATCCAGATCAGATACACCATCAACCCCTATAGCTTGTTGCTTTCCAGGAATAACTACATGTTTCGGCTTGTCGGTACTTTTCTTCTCATTAGGACAAAGGATCTGTTCAGCATAGAAGACCTGTGCAGCACGGTTAGCCATTATCCACGGATCATCTTTGTGGCCTACCTTTTAGATCAAGAACTCTAACCCCATAGTCGTCCACTGTGACATGTTTGTCTTCAACCCATTGGCATCGAAACACAGGGATTTGAAATGTACCATAGTCTAGTTCCCATATGTCCTCAACGAAGCCAAAGTATATAGTTTCATCACCAGTTTTAGAGTCTAAGGCATTGCATCGAACTCCATTGTTTTGTGCAATGCTCTTTTGGTCCTTCGACTTGGTATAGAATGTGAAGCCACTAATGTCATAGCTTTGCCATGTTGTGACCTGGTGTGATGGTCCAGAAGCCAACACCTTGATGGTGCGTTCCTCAATTGTTTCCCCCTCTAGAATTTCATGCTCCCTTAGCCATGAGGTGAACTTATTCTTGATTTCCTTCATTAACCACTCATCTGTGTGCCCATGATTATGTTCGCGAAGCTCATCAATATGTTGCTCGATGAAAGGCTCCATTATCGAGAGTTGATGTAGGATGCTATGATGTGCCACGAGGACTGAATTGTAATCTTGTGGGACTAATGATTTCTTTCCCATCCTCCCTCTTCCATTCAGCCTACCCTCAAGTCTTGACGGAGGCAAACCTATTGCATCTTGGTATTTTAGGACGCTATTGCAGAATGGACCTCCAGACTTAATTGCCTCTTTGGTTAAGTACCCCTCTACCATGGATGCCTCAGGACGAGCACGAGTTGATACATAGCCATTAAGTGTTGACCTGAAATGCTCATACGTCCACATCTCATGCAAATACATGGGACCCAGTGCCTCTATCTGTGAAACCAAGTGCACCACAAGGTGAACCATAATATCAAAGAATGTTCGAGGAAAACACATATCGACCTGTGACACTGTCTCCGCTGCAAATTCCTTAAGAGATGTCAACTCATCAAGGTCGATCACCTTCTGTGAGATCCTGTTGAAGTAGCACAACTGTGTGACTGCAACCTTTATCCACACTGGATTTATAGCCCTGATGGCGATAGGGAGGAAAAGTAGTCAGCATGGCATGACTGTTGATGGGATATCCTATTGGGTACCCACTGATCGGCTTGTCGGAGCTTTGGGCCTCAATCACTCGGCCCACGGAGGAAGACAAACACATGAACCCGAATTCTACTCGGTAACGGCGACAAAACCAAAGCATAGCTTAGGACTCTGAGTTTGTAACCGAGTAGGATTAAAAGCAACCCTCGACCTGATCCTGGACTATAAAGGGCTGGTGAGGGTATCACCCGAAAAACATCTGAACATACTACGTAACACCCGATACGTAGAGCGACAAGCAACACCTTGTATTACAAGATCAGAGTAATAAACAAGGGACCCAACTGGACGTAGGGTTGTTACTCGACTGTGTCGAGGGCCTGAACCAGTATAAACCGTGTGTCCCTACGTGTCCAACCACCAAGTCTTCACTATTCACCGAGGCACGAACAACAGTCTCAGGTAACCCCGTGGCAGGCTATCGGTGGTAAAACATCGACAGCTCGCGCGCCAGGTAGGGGCTTTCGGCAATTTTTTTCTCAAAAGCTTGGTGGACCACGACATCAAGATGATGAAATCGACAAAATCAACATTCTTCCTCGGATCATGGATCTGCGAAATCAGCAACAATGGAAAGCTTCGAAGCCGACTCCGAGAAGAAGAAGGATCCAATGAGAAGATCGAACAAGATCTCCAAGAGCTAGACCGGAAGGTCAAAAACCTCACAATTTTGAAACCGACCAGGACAAGGGAAGAAGATGGATACGAAACCGACTCAGAGAAGGAGATGTCGCCACACACAAACTCCAAGCCAAACACAGGAAGACCAAACACAAACCGAGTCAGAGTTCTCCACCGAACCTTGGTCGGGAACAAGAACAACCTGGAAGTAACGAAGTACTCGGGTCCATATGGACTACACAATTCTGCGTCGACACACAAACACTTTTTTTGGAGGGTGGTGAGAAGAAGCGTAACTCTAAAAGGCGCTCAAAAAGGGATGATAATGTCAGCAACTCCAAAGGGGTGCGTCGTACATTGGCCAAACTACTTCCCAAAACCTCAAACACAAGATGAAGAGCTACCATACCAGGAAGGAAAAGAACTCGGAACCGATCAAAAGCTACCACACAAACCAAGAAAGAAGAACCAACAAGCAAAAAGAACTCGAAGAGGACGCATCGTATACATGGCAGAACTAGACCCCTACTTAGAACCACCCCAGATACCCGGCTTAAAATCATCAGATGAGTGGAAAGGAGATATCTCAGACGACGAAGAAGGCGATGACAATGAAACCAATGACCATAAAGCCGCAAGGGTAAAAAAGAACAAAGCCAGGGCAGGAAGAAGAAACCGGGCCATTCAGAGAAAGTAAATCTGGAACAAATACAAAGCAGAGCTGACGGAGTACAACAGGAAGAAGGCAGAAAGAGAATCCATGAAAAATACAAAGAGAGAAAGAATCGAAGAGCTGACAAAAGAGCTAAATATCCTCACTAAAGAAGAAAGAATCACAGACGAGCAGAATAAAGAAGACAGAGATCCCAATAATCAACCTGACGATAATGTGCGTCAAGAACAACAAGGAGAACAACAAGGCGAACAACCCCTTAAAAAGTCAATATTCCACAGATTAGGAAAGATAGAGGTACCACAGCCGTTGGAAAAGCATGAACGACACCTCGGACTAGTAAAGCAAAACGGCCCAGACTGGGGCCAGCGCTACCCGGAAGACTACGGAGAATCTGAGTACAGAGGAGACAGGGACTACTATAGAAGAGATTGGTCACCCGACTTCAACCGGACAGAACAGTACGACATGTTTCCATGTTTTGCAGGAAGATTGCAAACATTGAGGCTACCCCACAAGTTCAAACCGGTAAACCATTCCAAGTACAATGGAAAAGTAGAACCCAGATATTGGATAAGAGTCTACTCTCAATCCATTGAACTCGCAGGAGGAGATAATGACATCAAAGCACTATATTTCCCAATGGCGCTTGAGGCTATGCCTCTACAATGGTTCGACAAGTTGAAGCCACGGTCAATCAAGTATTGGGAAGACTTGTAAGAGGCTTTCTGCAACAACTTTGCAGGGATAATAACACACCCCATGATAGCAGTCGAGTTGAAAAACATAAAACAGAGAAAAGGAGAAACTTTAAGGGAATACTATCGAAGATTTGGAGAACTAAGAGCTCAGATTCATGACATCACCGACAGAGAGGTAATAAAGACATTTGCTGATGGAATCCTAGCAAATTGGCAATTCAAAGATTACTTCAATGAGAATCCAAGATCCAATGAGGATTTCAAAAAAGCCACCGAAAAAATGATATCATCAGAAGAAAGAACCCAGCACAGATTCACCTGGGATTATCACGAAAACAGAAGACCAGACTTCAGACCTCAAGACATAAGGCCAAGACAAGATAACATGGTAGCAGTAGCGGATAACACAAGAAGGTATAACGACAATGACAAAGGAGGGTACAACAACAATTATCAAAACAACCGGGACACAAATCGGAATAATAGATACTCAAACAACAACTATCAGGGAAACAACTACGCAAGAAAGCTAGCAGAGAGAATAGAAAACCTACCCTGCCATATACATCCTTATGCAGGGCACAAGCTAGTCGAATGCGACGTCTTTCAACGTAGATTTACAAAGAAAGAAGAGACGCACGCAAACAACTTAGAACAAAGAACAGATGAACCCGGAAAAGATACAAAGAAGGCAGAAGGAAATTATCAGGAACCCCAACGACAATTAGCCGTAATCTTTTCCGGAGCACCATATACAAGAAGTAAAAGACAATAAAAGCTAGCCCACAGAACCATCATGGCAGCTGAGCCAGCTACCCCAAGATACTTAGATTGGTCAGAATACCCAAATCAATTCACAAGAGAAGACCAATGGACGAGTAAGGCAAACACCGGCTACTGTCCCCTAGTAATGGGACCAACAATAGCAGGAGTGGCAGTATCCAAAGTACTCATTGACGGAGGAGCAGGACTAAACATAATCTTTGCAGACACCTTAAGGAAGATGAACTTAGACTATGAAGGCATGATCATACCAACAAGTACTCCCTTCTATGGGATAGTACCCGGAAGAGCCTCTATACCATTGGGGCAAATAACCTTACCAGTCACCTTCGGAACACCTGACAAATATCGAACAAAATTCATTAAGTTTGAAGTAGCCGACTTCGAATCATGCTACCATGCAATCCTCGGAAGACCAGTACTCACAAGATACATGGCAGTACCCCACTACCCATACCTATTGCTCAAGATGCCGATAACAAAAGGAGTTCTATCACTAAAAGGAGATCTAAAAAAGGCTTACGACTGTTATGTACAAGCTATACAAATTTCAGAAAAGTTACAAGACTACAAAGAAAAAGAAGACATTGCGAAGAAGGTCGAGGAAATGAATCTGGATGAAATCCAGATACCAGCGAAGAAGCCAAACAACTTTACACCTCAAAAAGAAGCCACTAAAAAGACAATCGACTTATTGACCGGGGATGCAGAGAAGACAGCTATAATCAGTGCAAACCTGAACCCCAAATAGGAACTCACGCTTACCAACTTTCTAAGGGACAACAAAGACATATTTGCATGGAAACCTGCAGACATGCCAGGGGTCCTAAAGGAGTTGGCTGAGCACAAAATCGATACGAACAAAGGGTCAAGACCAGTGAAACAGAATCTATGCAGATTCGCTCTAGACAGGAAAGCAACAATCAAAAAGGAAATTACAAAGCTACTGGCAGCAGGATTCATCAGAGAAATAATTAACCCGGGCTGGTTAGCTAACCCAGTCTTAGTAGAGAAAAAGAATTCGAAAGAATGGCGTATGTGCGTCGACTACATGGATCTTAACAAACATTGCTCAAAAGACCCATATGGACCACCAAGGATTGATCTAGTCATAGATTCAACAACGGGATTGTCATTATTATCCTTCCTTGATTACTACTCATGGTATCATC
Source organism: Microstegium vimineum (assembly GCA_022036555.1). Classification (NCBI taxonomy): domain Eukaryota; kingdom Viridiplantae; phylum Streptophyta; class Magnoliopsida; order Poales; family Poaceae; genus Microstegium; species Microstegium vimineum. The sequence continues at coordinate 22,647,340 of CM039130.1, read as the reverse complement.
AAATATCACTAAGAGAAGAAGATCAGAGCATAACATCTTTTATAACACCATTCGGAGCATATTGTTACAAATCAATGCCATTTGGACTAAAGAACGCAGGGGCAACATATCAGAGAGCAATACAAAGTTGTCTTGGAGATCAAATTGTAAGAAACATGGAAGCTTATATTGATGATGTGGTAATCAAGAGAAAAGAACCTGAATCACTGCTACACGACCTAGAAGAAACTTTCAAAGACCCAAAGGCATGGAAGTGGGAGTAAAACCATACAAAATGCGTCTTCGGTGTACCATCTGGACAACTACTCGGTTTCCTAGTCAGCAACAGAGGGATTGAAGCAAGCACAAAATAGGTCAAAGAAATTATGGAAATGAAGCCACCAAAAAAGATCAAGGACATAAAAAAATTGACAGGATGTATGGCAGCTCTCAACAGGTTTATCTCACAACTAGGAGAAAAAGGACTACCCTTCTTCAAACTTTTGAAAAAGAAAGAGAATTTTGAATGGACGAAAGAGGCAAATCAAGCTTTCAACAAGTTAAAAGAATACTTATCATTATCTCCAGTAATGACCCTACCAAAAAACAAGGAAGACATGATGTTATATATCACGACTACAAAGAATGTGGTAAGCACGGCAGTTATAGTAGAAAGAGAAGAACTCGGACACACCTACAAAGTACAAAGACCAGTATACTGCATAAGTGAAGTACTCACGAAATCAAAAATCAGATACCCACACATACAAAAACTACTCTACGCAGTACTTATATCGTCAAGGAAGCTAAGGCACTACTTCCATGAGCACAAAGTAACGATCGTGACCAACTTCCTGCTACAAGAAATACTCAGAAACAAGGACGCCACAGGCCGAATATCAAAATGGGTGGTAGAGCTCGGAGCTCTCAACCTAGACTTCAAACCAAGAACGACAATCAAATCGCAATTACTGCCCGAATTCATCGTAGAATGGACAGAAATCACACAAAAAGAACCCGAACCAATACAAAACCACTAGAAGATGTACTTTGATGGATCTTTGAAGCTTGGAGGGGCAGGAGTAGGAGTGCTACTAATTTCTCCAGAAGGAAGACAATTAAAGTACATATTACAAATATTATGACAAGCAACGAACAATGAAGCAGAATATGTAGCACTCATACACGGACTAAAAGTAGCAACTACTCTAGGAATCAAAAGAGTACTCGCCTATGGAGATTCAGCAGAAGTAATCAACTAAGTAAACAAAGAATGAGATTGTACAAAGAACAACATGGACACATACTATGCAGAAATAAGAAAGCTTGAGAAGAATTTTGAAGGACTAGAAATCCATCATGTTCTAAGAAATTCAAATGTGGCGGCAGATATCCTATCAAAATTGGGATCAGACAGAGCAAAAGTACCACCTGGAATATTCGTAGAAGAACTCGTAAAACCATCAATCCAAGAAATCAACAAACAAAAAGAAGACCCAATGGACAGATAAAACAGAAGAACTCAACATCTCAAGACAAATCCTCAACATAGAAAGTGATTGGAGACAGGCATATATCGATTATAAAAGCGAAAACAAACTACCCGGAGACAAAGCAGAAGCAACAAGAGTTATAAGAAAAAGCAAAGCTTATGTCCATATAAAGGACAAATTATAGAAGAGGGCAGCATCCTCCGGAGTACTACTCAAATGTGTATCAACACAAGAAGGAAAGGAGATATTAGAAGAAATCCACTCGGGATGCTGCGGAAACCACGCAGCATCCACTAATCGGTAAAGCATTTAGAAGCGGATTCTACTGGCCGACGACACTCAGAGATGCAAAACAACTAGTCAAGACGTGCAAAAGCTGCCAGATGTTTGCAAGACAATCATATGTCCCAACACATAACCTAATCTGCATACCACCAGCCTAGCCCTTCTCATGCTGGGGGCTAGATCAAGTCAGACCTCTCAAAAAAGCAAAAGGAGGATTTGAATATATATTTGAGGCAGTGGATAAGTTCACTAAATGGATCGAATACAAACCGTTAGTCAAATACAGCGCAGAAAAAGCAACAGAATTCATGCAAGACATTATGCACAGGTTTGGGATGCCCAACAGAATAGTTACAGACCTAGGGTCACCATTTACAACAAAGGAATTCCAGTATTGGGTGAGAGATTATTGAATAGACTACGCATCAGTCGCTCACCCCCAAGCAAATGGACAAGTCGAAAGAGCCATGGACTATTATTACAAGGTTTAAAACCAAGATTGTATGAAGACTTAAAAGATTACAGAGGGAAATGGATAGAAGAATTACCGAAAGTAGTATGGGGCTTAAGAACCCAGATCAGCAGAGCAACAGGATACTCACCATTCTTTTTGGTCTATAGATCAGAAGTCGTATTACCTATTGACTTAATATGGCAAACACCAAGAATCGAACAATATGATGAGGGAGAAGCCGAAGAAACAAGGCGGCTAGAGATTGACACAATCGAAGAAATAAGAGACAACTCAGTAATACGAAATGCAAGATACCTACAAGGCTTGCGAAGACATTATGACAGGAACACACATCCAAGAACACTAAAACCAGGAGACCTGGTACTATGACTAATTCAAAAGAAGGAAGGAAGACACAAACTACTCAGCCCATGGGAGGGTCCTTTTATCATCAAGATAGCAATACAACCCGAAACATATGAACTAATGACAGAAGACAGAATACAATTAAGCAACACTTGGCATATCAGCCAACTCAAGAAATTCTACAACTAAAGATACAAGACTTCACAACAAACGGTCTATAAGTCAATTTCTTTGAGAAGCAACATGACAAACCAACCGACTGCTTTGCACCATGAGTGGCACAGTCTGGTTCATATCTACAAATCAACCGTTTCATGAGACGGCATGACAAGCCGACAACTTTGCACCATGAGCGGCACTATCTGGCACGAATCTACAAGTCAATTGCTTCGAGAAGCAACATGACAAACTAACCGACTGCTTTGCACCATGAGCGGCACAGTCTGGTTCATATCTACAAGTCAGCCGTTTTGTGAGATAGCATGACATGCCGACAACTTTGCACCATGAGCGGCACTGTCTGGCACGAATCTAAAAGTCAATTGCTTCGAGAAGCAATATGACAAACTAACCGATTGCTTTGTACCATGAGCGGCACAGTCTGGTTCATATCTACAAGTCAACCGTTTCGTGAGACGGCATGACAAGCCGACAGCTTTGCACCATGAGCGACACTATCTGGCATGAATCTACATGTAAATTGCTTCGAGAAGCAATATGAAAAACTAACCAACTGCTTTGCACCATGAGCGGCACAGTCTGGTTCATATCTTCAAGTCAACCGTTTCGTGAGACGGCATGACAAATAGCTGACTGCTTTGCACCATGAGCGGCACAGTCTAGCTCGACGACATCTACAACCCAACCGTTGTTCAAAGCGGCATGATAGATACAGTTAACTGCTTAGAGAGCAGCACAACTCGGCACAACAAACTACAAGCCGACTACTTCTACACCACAAAGTGACATTGACTGCTTCAGCATAGCAACCACTCCACGACTAACGAGTCAACAATACTACTCCAAAACAACTCGGAAGATTACTCTACAAAAGACAAACAAAGCGCAGAGATGAAGAACTACAAAGCCTAAACTAGAGGCATAAAGCTACAAAGCATTGTACAAGCCAGAAGAGCTCCACACGGCTTATAAAAGCCAGAAAACAAAGTTATCGCAAGGCTAACAAGCAAGCCAGTCAGAAAGCAAACTACACAACTACTATCATTTCAGAATCAAGAGATCACAATGAACATTTCAGGACGAAGCTTGATGATATATTAATAAAAGACCACTCGAAGTATATATTACAAAACCATCCGAGAACAAACAAAAGTTCTATCTCAAGGCGAAGAGGGCAACACTTTCTTCTGATCAAGTATCTTACTACAAAGTTCCTCAACCTCGGGCTTTGATTGCTCCCACTTAGCCAAGACCTCGACTTCCATTGGATCTTCAAGTATCCGGTCTAGGGACACCTCAGGAGCAAGGGCCCGAACAATGGAAACAACATTGTTAATACAACGCTCAAATCCATTCTTCACAAATTCTCGAAATCAAAGAGGCAACACTGGAATCAAGCTCCTCAAACGGTCACTGTCATCTCCTTCATGACAAACAGCTGCAATAACAGGCTCCACAGCGGCATACAAAAACTTATACCGACCATGAACACCCAAGAGCCGAGCATGTAAAGCCTGTTCTGATTTCAGCAACTGAAAAATATGAGGAACACAAAGGAATGAGAAAAAGGACAAGTACAACAAAAAAGTCAAAAAGGCAAAGGCAGCTATCAAAGACTCACATCTTTGGCCTTTTTCTCTGAAATCTAAAGACGAAGAGACAAGTCTTTTTTCTCTTCACCACAAGTCGTCGAAGAACTATCAACATCTACAAATTGGATAAAAATTCAAACAGGAATAGCAGAAATAGTATTATAGAAACAGGGAAAGGTACAGAAAGAGCTACCAGCCAGTTTTGCTTTCAAATCAGTAAGGGTAGCAGACGAAGAGGCCTCAACTGTCTCACGAAGACCTTTTCATGCTCCAAAGTAGCACGAGCTTAAGAGAACTCGAGCTTAACTCTATCAAGGTCAGCTTGAAGAAGAGTAACCGACTGGCCCTCAGAAGTAAAAGAAGAAGCAACCAAATCCTGACAAACCTCCTACAAAAGATCAAGGTTAAATAAGGCATAGATAAAAAAATGAAGAAGAGAGACAAAGAAATATACCTTCAGCTCAGCACCGAAAGATGTGGATAGATCATCCCAAGAAGAAACAAGCTTTTGGACTCGCTCAACTCGACTAAGCTGAACTTCTGGTCCTTGAAGAAGCAAAGGACCCACCAGAGAGGAAACTGGAGCCTTACCAAGAACACTCACTTCAGGGATCTCGAGAAGACTCGCACCAACAGGAGGGGAGGCACCAACCAACTCAGAGGTAGAAGCAACATCTTCATGAATAGAAAGAATTATAACAGACAAAACATAAAAAACCAAAAGAAGGCAAAAGGCAAATATCATCATTAACAAAAAAGAACCCTACCACCATGGGACGAAGCAGGAACATCAGAAGAGGGCCTAAGAAAAATGAGAACAAAGATATTAGGCAAAAACAACTAAAGATCAGAACTTCATGCAGAAAATCTAACTCACTTGACTGATTTGCCGTAAGAAGCAGCAACTTGAGCAAAGGAAAGCTTGGTGATATCAAAATAAAATTCATCATCAAGCAATATGGAAGAAGGAATCGGGATAGCCGAAGGAATTGGTGCAGCATCACTAGAGGACTGGTCAACAGATGACCTACGACTAAAATAGTTCTACAGTAAGAAAAAGCTCCAGAAAGAAATTAAAAAAAGCCAGCGAAAAGAAACTCATGGAGGACGAACAAAGGGAGGATCGTCATCAGAATGCCCCTCATCTAGAAGAATAGATTGGCCACCTGACAAGAAAAAGATCACAGGACATGATTAAAGAAACATAGCAAACAAAACAACTCGGTTGAAAAGAAAAAAGCTCACCTACAATAATGTTACCTGTGGGAGTAAACAGACGAGGAGAACGACGGCGGGTGGCAAGAGGAAGTTGAGCAGGCTGAGCGGAAGACTCAGCTTTCCTTTTCCTAGAATTCAACAAGATTTGAGCAATCAGAGGATTAGGGGTATACGGCATATACCCATCAGTATCACAAAGTCTAGGAATCAACCTGGAAGAATAACCAGAGGCCAAAGTAACCTCAGCAGCAACGCCAGCATGTGCAGGAGCAGCAGGCTCAAAAGGCACATCAAGCTTAAAGGAACTACCATATTCCTAGATGAGGCACAAGCAGGATATCAGGAGAAAGAACACCAACAGAAAAAGAGAGAAAGAACACCAACAGAAAAAGAATTTAGATAAACCAAAAACCACTAACCTGAGGAGGAGGATGATCATCATCATATTCTGGAACCCAGGGAGGCATAGCAGAGACACCACTCAAGACCCTCCCCAAGCGATCAAAGATATCATCCTCGGACAACTCAGAATCAGGGATAATCCGAGAGAGATCAGAAGGGCCAATATACTAGAAGCCAAGATGATCCCTCTGCATAAGGGGTTGAACCCGGCAACGATAGAAACTAGCAACCAACCCGTTGCCAGTCAACCCAGATTGTTTCAGAAAACTTATCCGAGCCAGCAAAGGCTTAATAACCAAGGATTCAGAAGAAGATAAATTCTCATTCCAACTAGAAAGAGAAGTTGGTTTGGCAGCAAGGTCAGAAGAGAAATAAGCATCAGGCTCTGAAATATAGAACCACTTATCTGCCCAGTCCTTAATAGAATCATAAAGAGTGAAAGAGATCTATTCTTCATCCCTTGACAAAATTGGAGGGCACAACAGCCAAAAGAGAAGACATGCTTACTTTCATGAAAACGAAGGCGAAAGAAATGCTGAAGAAGAAGAAGACAAGGGGGTACCAATGAATGCCTCGCACAAATGTGCGAACGAAGCTAGAAAAAGAACCCCGTTAGGGGTTAGATGATGAACTTGGATCGCATAAAACGAGGGAATTCCATCAAGAAATCAGATGGAGGAAAGCAGAGTCCAGCACGAACAAAGGGAACAAAGAGAACATATTGATTATGGGAAGGGCTAGGAATAACATGCTCGCTAGGAAGTGAGTAACCTGACAAGATTCGAGACTGAAGGATCCCATGGGCGACGAGCAGATCCAAATCCGCCTCCTGAGTCGTAGGCTTGGGGGACAACTTCATCTAGCGCGACATCTCAACAAATTCAGGATTGTCAATTGAATCCAAAACGGTGTCCTCGTCCACAAACTCAGCCTTGTTCTTATTTTTCTACACCATCCAAACCAGATCGAAGACAGACAAGGCAGCGGCGGCAGCTAGGGTTTGCAAGCAAGGCTAAGATTTTTTACCGCAAGGTAAAGAAGAAAGGAAAAGAGAAATACAGACTTATAAGGGGGTAAAAACCGCAGTTTTTTTTGACTACAACGGAAAGAAAATACAACGGTTGCAAAAGACCACCTAGAATTACGGAATGAATGCCAAAATAAAACAAACGGTCAGATCACACCCCAACAGACTGGACCTCACAAATAACCAAACATCTCGCAGAGAAAACAACTCGGATGTTACAACCAGTACAGACGTCACAGAGGAGAGTACAAACTCATAATATAAAGAACTCGGAACAGCAAGATAAAAGTTTTTTGATCATTTATTCAGAATAAGATTTGATTACAACATATTGAGCCACACAGCCATAAGGATATGAAGCAACACAATTATTGCTCAAGTCAAAGCTCAACCTGTTAAACAACAAGGAACTCAGTCAAATTCGAGGTTACACTCATGGGAACCAAGATTCAATATTGACAAATAGAGCCAAATAACTTAGACATGCGCGACGTCCAGCGAAGCAATGCACACCCTAGTTATCAAAGGTAGTAGAAGGAAAACCCAGAAGCCATTCAAGATTGGCAGTCTAGCCAAGTCTCCACCGAAGGCATGCAGATCAACATCAGCACGTACCAAAATGACACAGCACAGGCCAGATCAAGGAGCGCTTTGCAGCTAACAGCAGCAAAACAACTCCAAACAAGCTTCAATCAAGACCGCAAGACTAGCCAGAGGCATGGAACTAGGGTACTGGAAGATGAGGCAGCACAACATGCACGAATCTCATCACAAGACCTACACCGTTTACCTCAAAGCCACCCGCAATCTGATACTACCTTGAAACTAGTCTACCACTAGTTTCTATCACAAGACTTACACCATTCACCAGATTACAACAATAAGAAAGAAAAAAGACACTTGGGGGCTCGTCAAGCTCGCCAACTACAACATCCATGATAGAATAAGATCAAGAACAAGGACTTTAAAAGGGAAAACAAAGGATATATGACAAAGGAACCATACTACAGCTATTTATAGAAGAATAGTGGGCGCACGTACACCGAATCCATGAAGAAAGGATGACAGCGGTAATAGTACATAAAGGAAGCAGTAGAGACAAAAGATTCTACAAGGACTGCATTAATGAGATACAAACGGCTACACTAAAGGAAGTACATCAATGTACTATATAGAATATTCCAAGGACAATCATACAACTAGCGACACTAGACAAACAACCCTACAGCATAAAAAGCATGCCAAAAACAACTCGGCCAAGGAACTTACAGATATAACAATCTAAGAGCCACATATACAAGGATAATATAAGCCTCATCTACAACAAAAGACGACAAGTGACAAAATATAAAGGCCGAAACCAAGGTTACACTAGGTCTACCTCCAAAGAAGACCTAGCACCCGGACAAAGCCTTACAGGATAAAACAATCCAGAAACTCCGCACAGTATGAGGAAAGTTCTAGTCGATAGGCAGAAAACTAGTGCCAACAAATGAGATTGGGCAGCTCCAACTCTAGCCTTTCCAGCCAGAGTTCGGTGCAAGCATGCACGACCAGGAAGATGGAGCGTACCACATCAATCAATTCAGGAGCGGCAACGGTTACAGCCTAGAGTTCAGTAAACAGATAGAGAAGGCATGGAAGCCACATCACAAGACTTCTTCTACCTGCTGTACCAAACTTCCAAGGAAGATCTCACCGAGGAGTTAGTCTACCTCTAACTCCTTTCACAAGAATTCTTCTACCCACTCAACTACCAGAAGACAAACATAAGCCCAGGGGCTGCTCAGTTTCACTCAGCAGCACAACCATTGAAGAGGAAGAATAGAACTCTCAAGCCCAACTACCACTGCACTACATGATCAAGCACCACAGAATATACAGCAAGGAAGGACCACCAAAAGCCAAAAGTCACGAGATAGAGAAGCAAGAAAAAGACAAAAAGTACAAAAGCTGACCAAAGCAAACAGTGACAACAAGATTTTGCACACCTGTGAAAACATAGTACCCACCCGTGAACAAAAGCAGACAAAAACAAAGTATTTCAAACCCTTCTGCCAAGCTCTTTTTATCTCAAAAGAACTCGAAGAAGGCTCGGGGGCCGGAAATACCTACCCTATAAAACTTTTTTAGATCCTCCGGATACTTGTGCCAAGTAACCAGAGGCTCGGAGGCTACACTCAGTCAGTGCACTTCTTGTCCAAAAACAAAAAGTGCAGAAAGACCGCAAGACGAAGACACAGAAGATCATCCCATGATTTTTCTTTAAAAAGAACTCGACTTACTCTCAAGCAACCCGACACTTTGAAGAAAAATCATGAGATGCTCGAGGGCTTATCAATGGTATATCCTATAGGGTACCCACTGACTGTCCTGCCGGAGCTTTGGGCCTCAATCACTCAGCCCACGGAGGAAGACAAACACACGAACCCGGATTCTACTCGGTAATAGCGAAAAAACTGAAGCATAGCTTAGGACTCTGAGTTTGTAACCGAGTAGGATTAAAAGCAACCCTCGACCAGATCCTGGACTATAATGGGCTGGTGAGGGTATTACCCGAAAAACATCTGAACATACTACGTAACACCCGATACGTAGAGCGACATGCAACACCTTGTATTATGAGATCAGAGTAATAAACAAGCGACCCAACTGGACGTAGGGCTGTTACTGGACTATGTCGAGGGCCTGAACCAGTATAAACCATGTGTCCCTACGTGTCCAACCACCAAGACTTCACTATTCGCCGAGGCACGAACAACTGTCTCGGGTAACCCTGTGGCAGGCTATTGGTGGTAAAACATCGACAATGACAATCATGTGAATTGTAGTTGGTGAGTGTAAGGTCTGTCATTGACACAATGCTTCATATGTTAGAGCAGAATCTAGATGGGACTTTTAGAGTCTTCAACCACACACACATCGAATGTTTCTCATCATTGCTGAGGTTGCAGCTTGCTGCCGGGAGATGGTACTTCCCATTTTCTTGAAGAACAGGGTGGAGTTCTCTTTTTATGTCTAACTGTACCATGTTCAGGCGTGACTTTAGTCCTTCCTTTGTCTTGCCCTTTATTTCTAGCAAGGTTCCAATTAGGCTTTCAAACACGTTCTTCTGAACATGCTTACCATCAATCGCATAGCGTACGTCTAACTCAGGCCAGTATGACAAATACTCGAAGAAAATAGATTTCTTCTTGAATGTAGCCCTAGAGTTGGTTTGACATTCTTTCTTGGTTTTCCGTCTATTGTCTTCTTCCCGAAAACAAATTTAAGGTTCCTGACTATGTTGAAAACTCTTTTGCCTTTACTGTTACCTAGTGGGGTAGTATACTAGAGTTCAATGTTATTGTCGAAACATTTATCCATATTTTTCTGGCGGTACTTGTGTCCTTTCGATAAGAAGCGTCTGTGCCTCATGTACACTATCTTCTTAGATGCAATAAGGGACATGTGAGCGGTTTCATCTATGCATACCACACAACCAACCTTTTCCTTGAACTGCCCTGATAATGTGAAGAGAGCAGGGTAATCGTTGATCGTAACAAAGATAATTGCTCTCAACATGAATGATTTATTGCGGCACTCATCCCACATTTTGACACCTGTTTCCCACAATATCTTCATGTCTTCCATTAAGGGCTCCAAGAAAACATCCATGTCAACTTCAGGCTGTGTAGGTCCAGAGATAAGGATGGTTAGCATGAGGTACTTTCGCTTCTACATCAACCATGGTGGAGGTTGTAGATGGTGAGGATCACCAGCCATGTGCTATGCGTGCTGCTCCTCTCAGCAAATGGATTCATTCCGTCAGTACTCAGTGCAAACCTAACATTTCTTGGTTCCTTTGCAAAGTCTCCGTTGTTGTTATTGAAATCTTTCCACTGCTTGCCATCGGCTGGGTGACAAAGCTTCCCATCATCTTTGTGCTCATGAGAAGCATGCCAGCTCATAAGTTTGGCATCCTCTGGTTAGCAAACAAGCACCTCAGTCGATCGACCATAGGCAGGTACCATATCACCAAAGTAGAAATCTTTTTCTGCGCATAAAGTCTACTTTGTCTTTTTCTTTGCTCGTGGGTTTTGAACTCTATTCGGTCTTCTTTCGCTTCTTACCTTTACACACAAAGGCAGCACAGTGTTCCTCTTTGTAGTCTTTATTCGTTTTGTACCTACTTGCATTACACTTTGGACAGCTCTCCGTGTCCTTATAATCATCACCTCGATATAGGATACAATTATTTCTACAAGCATGGATCTTCTCAACACCTATCGTCAGTGGACGGATTAGCTTCTTTGCATAGTACGTGTTAGAAGGCAAATTGTTTTCCTTTGGAAGCATGTCTGCGATAATACTCAAGAATGCATCAAAGCCAGCATCAGAAAGACCATACCTAGCTTTGCATACCAACAACTTTAGCACCGAACGTAAGGTCGTGAACTCTTTGGTGCAACCCTTAGACTCATCGTACAAAGGCTCTTCTGCTGCCTTCATTAGGGCCTCCATACCTTTCTTGAAGAACATTGATGGATCTTCTATATGACGATGCAACATTGCCTCTAGGAATTCTGCATCTTCCGCAACCATATTATTTTGCATCACATCAGTTCTGACACCTTCAATTCCTCTAGCGAAACCATGATCAGGACCATCGGTGACAGGTTGTTCTGTCTCGTGTACGAACTGAAATCCACCGTCAACAAGCATATCTGGACCATCGGCGTTGATATTTGCACAACTAATAGTTATATAAGGCGCAGAGCTACCCTCTTCATGCTTTGTCCAAATCAAGTAATCCTTCATAAATCCTCGACGGACAAGATGAGAAAGGATTTGTTGATGGTCATCAAATACAACAACATTCCTGCAGTCCATAAATGGAAAATGTATGTGCGTCTTCTTTGTTCTCAAAGCATGGTCCTTAGCGGCATCAATAAACTTATGAACCTCGGGTATGTATGATGTATCTAGCCTTGATAATTTATACATCTAGAATGACCTCTCCAACATTACCTGACTTGAAAAGGGAGAGAGGACAAATATTATGTAACCATCTTAATCAACCTGACTTGAAGAAATAAAGAAAATAACCCTAGATCCAAAAGGTTGCTCAAATTGAGCAAAAATGAGCAAAATAAGGATTTATGATTTAGCTAGGAATTATTAGTTAGGGTCTAGGGATTATTTAGCTAGTGATTAAAGTAAAAAAATCTAAGTAGTAGCATAATTAAAAAACATAAGTATCATTATTAAAAACACAAAATTCATGAAATATAAGTGCATATAGTGGATGAAATAAATTGAGAAATAAAAAAGCATAATAAAAATCTAAGTAGAATAATTAAAAAACTAGCAAAAAAAATTATACTTCCCTCTATACATAAATTCTATTTAACACAACATTGATTCATGAAAACAAGTACATATATATCTAGCGTAAACTAAATTAAAAAGCAACATGAAAATGGAGAGAGGAGAGATATTATATAATCAATTTAATCAACCGCCATTGAAGAAACAAAGAAAATAACCTAGGTATTCTTTCTCTCTCACTCATGATGAAACCCTAGATCCAAAATGTGGCTCAAATTGAGCAAAAATGAGCTAAATGAGGCAAAAGGGACATAAACTAACCTTTTTGAACAACCTCCTTCCAAGAAATGAAGATCAAAACATGCCCCCTTGTATTTTGAAAAATCTGGACCATCAAAATCGCCTCCAATGGAAGGTGACGGCGAGAATAGTAACTGGTCAGGAGGAAAGAGTGCTTGTCGAGAGGAAGAAGGGGGTATTTATACAGGGTATAGCACAGGCGGTTGGCATAACACAACCGCTTGTGCAAATCAGGGCATTATCACTGGCGGTTGGGTTAGGCCAATTGCCAGTGGAAATTGATTACCACAGGCGGTTGGCATAACCCAACTGCCTGTGTAAATGAATGATTTACACAAGCGGTTGAGTTATGCCAACCGCCTATGGTAATCAATATCCACTGGCAGTTGGCACTTCTGCCTGGGCCAATTCACACCACAGGCGCGTGGTAACCGAAACCGCCTGTGGTGTGTTTCGGGGGGGAGGGCAGCAAAAACCTATTTTCTACTAGTGTCTTATGGTAAAAGGTTCTAGCATTGTTTGTGGTATTCTGAGGATGATTATTCATATTTATGACTTCAAGAGGTAATATCTTATATCTTGTACTCCTCGGTTACCACTTGTTGACGGCAAAAATGAGATCTTCTGGCGTCAGCACCGCGCAAGGCTTGCGGAGAGCGTGCAGTAGCAGAGCTTGATCTCCTAAACCTCTAAAGTGGCTCAGGCCACTTCGGTGATTGATCTCAGGCGTGCTAGTCAATTTGACCTGCAATTGACAAGGAACTGAAACGTCAAATTATGGAACCTGCCAATTGTTGCCAGACAGTTCCATGAATGTGCGGCTCTCATATAGCCAATGATATAGGATATTGACTAAAGAGTCAACTCCGAACAGTGTGAAACATAATAACAGTATATAAACGACTATCACAGGATATCAAATATAAAGTATATGATTAGCTGGTTATATGACAAGAATAAGGTAAAGATGCGACACGCGTAACATTATCGACATCAAACTACCAAATCTACTGAGCATATCAGATAAAGATTAGCCATCAACAGAGGTGTGTTCTCATGCAGCCATGATGACAATTAACCCGATAATCTGACCGATTTACTAGCATTGGGGTGTTTCCATGCAGCCATAAAAGTAAACAAGCCAAACCATGTCTAGTACGTTCAATAGATCTGATAGATTAAGACAATAAAGTACATGCATCGTATGATTAAAGCGCAACCAGATCATCTATGTTAGCCGATATGGGATCCATGAGGCTTGAACAAGATCCATACGCTTAGCCTCGGATAAATCTAAGATTGGACAGATATAATCCAACACATCTGACAGTGGGGTCCGTTAGATGCAACCATACCATGTATGTTGGACTAGATCCAACCAGTTTCAAATCAATCTAATAACCGAACATATGTCTCGAACCCGCAACATGTGACAATCACAACCAAAGGATTAGCCGATATGATCTTAGATCTATCGCCTCTCAAGTATAAGAGTAAAGGCATTGGAGACAACAGATCTAGATAGAAAGTGAAGCGCAGGACAATCCATCAGTTGAGATTGTGTGAGATATTGTAGCAATAGATTAAACAAAACATAACAGACAATATCGATAACTTAATGAATCTATTAGATCGCCAATCTAATAGAGCCAATAACTGGCTTGAAGCCACGATTCATGTGAGATTGAAGCAATGCAGCCCCATGAACAATAGATTCAAACCAATAACTAGCTCATACCGAGCTTGCACGAGTTACACAATACAGCCGTACAAACGAGACATGAACCGAGGCTAGACTTACAAGCAAATAGAAGGTCGATCTGGTCGATGCAGCCCAATTCGTCAAAGGTTCACCGAAATCTATTCTACTCCTACTCCTAGGGTTGGCCGGAGGTCGGAAACTAAGTACTAGTTGTGTATTTGATTGATTGGATGTCCTTCTCGTTCCCTAAGCCTTGCTATTTATAGACCATAGCATGTACCCTAACGGGCCACCACACAATTCCAGATAATAAGGAAACAAAATATGACTTGGGCTTCAATCCATTCCGGTGCCGAGATTGTCGCGCACATTCTGTTGTAATCGGCCGAAAGATCTTTCTGTGATCTCATATTTCCTTAGTCGATCTCTCGGGCCCATCTTGAACATCTCCTCCGAAGGCCTACTAGGGGGCCCATAAATATACGTGTGACCGTACCAAAATATGGTGCTAACACCACCATGTAGAGAAAACTCCGCTATTTTTGTTAAATATGCATATATGAATGAATTGATCTTAAATTTCTATGCATACATTTAGGGGGAGCTTTTCACTACATAGTTGAGTTTTGAACATTTATCCATTCTAATCCTTACTTTTCATGCCATGGATAAATTATGTTTGACGAGATTTTGTACAATTTATTTTGAACATGTGCATATATATATATATATATATATATATATATATATATATATATGTGTGTGTGTGTGTGCGCGCTATATCAAGAGGAAAATAAGTATACTCGAAAGCCTCCGTGCATGGCATCCTATACGTGTATAAATTGAAGTAAAATCAGACTATGTACGTTAAGATGTATATGTGAGCTAGCGTATAGCTTACGGTCTTGGCCCACACTGGCCGGCCTACTGCCGTTCAGATATTGAGAAACAAGATAAGAAAAAGCAAGCAAGTTTCTTCACGTATGCTGAAAAGAAGCTAACACACACTACAGTGCCATATGCGCATATGTACGTGTGTCAAACATGCAAATAGGAGAAAGGTAGTAGGTGCAGTCATAATACATACGTGCACCTGTATACGACCGGAGCCGGTTGTCAAGCTCGTACATACGTCGATCTATGTCATGCATTCTGTATAATTATACACTAACTAAATCGTCACGGCTCAGCACACAACTCAGCAGTTTATGTTTGCGAATCGTAAGCCGTTTCAGCTAAGTATATATGTACGGATTGCAATGGGACTCTTGCCGGGTCAACGTGTCATGGAGATATCCCGTCCAGGCTCATTAACAGCACCTGGATAAGTACGTACTTGGTGCGGGAAAGGATACAAACTCCGCAAATTTCGTACCTGCCAACAAACTCGGGCGACGCGAGCGCATAGTCCAGGAGCCGGCCAACAAACTCCAGGCGGCGCGTGCGTGCACTGCAGGAAGCTGCCATAGCCTAGCCTCTGCCTATATAAAGAAATCCTACGACACCACGCCAAGGCTAATGAGGATTGGACGTCCGGGGGAGGGCAGCTAGCTAGCTGCTTCCGGCTCGTACTCCATCGGCCGGCTGGTCTTCCATTAGCTTCTTCTTTCCAATCCCAGGCACAAGGGATCACGATCGGCATCTAAAATAAATTAGAGCCGCAAGGGCCAAAGGCCAGGCAGCGAGAGCACAGCCGTCGAGGGACAGCAGCACCAGGAGCCGGGGACGCCCGCCGATCATCTCCTGTTAGACTCTGAACCTGCTGAGCAGGATGATGGCGTGCACATCGCTTCCCATGGGTAAAAATTAATCTAATCTATCTCATCTAATCTTGTACGGCAGCATGCACGCTGGTCATTGTTAAGATTAGAATACGGCAGCCAGATGATCATGGAGTCGCCGAACTATGAGGATCATCAAGTCGAGATAAGATCATGCATCGTCGGTGTTGGTATTTATTACGCACATAGATAAATCCGCAAGCACACGGATACCGTTGTAACTTTCACCCGGGAGTATTCAAAGGGTATCGATTTTCACGAGGAACGTGAAGTAAACTAGCAATGAAAGAAGATCATCCAAGGATACTTCAATATTATCTATGTTGGGACATCAGAACACTAGCCACGGAAAGGGATAAGAAGGGGGCTAGTAAGATCTAACTGTCGTCCTACAGACACCAGACACCACGTTACAGACACCAGACACCAACCCTAACGTGGTGGAATGCGTCGGCCTTCAGGGAACAATGAAAGAAGATCATCCAAGGATACGTAAGATAAGTTATTTTATTGGGTAGAGAGTAAGTTTCCTAATAGTTCTTTAATTGATCTACAAACCAAAGATACTTCAATATTATCTATGTCGGGACATCAGAACACTAGCCACGGAAAGGGATAAGAAGGGGGCTAGGAAGCTCTAACTATCGTCCTACAGACACCAGACACCAACCCTAACGTGGTGGAATGCGTCGGCCTTCAGGGATGTCACCACCTGGGGATACCACGGCTATACGTGAAGGTTGGGTGCATCTCCAGCTAATCGCAAGACTAGGCACCATGCCTAACCTATTAATTACTACTCTAGTTTTATAAAGACTAAAGCACTTGATGCAAGCAAGAATCCAATAAATAACTTGAAAGTAAATATAGAAGGTAAATTAAGAACTAAGGAATTATGAATTGAAGAACCTGGAGATTGCTTAAAGAAGAACCAAATACTGTAGAAGTACAATGTTGAGGAAGATCCAACATACCCGTCTCCTCTGTAGCTCTCTTCTTAATCTCCCTCTAATTTACAACTAAAATTTGATCTAGAATTACAAGAACTAGAACTAGAGGGATCTCTACTACATGGATGGAGACTTTGAAACCCTAGCTTTTGCTCTGTAGGTACATGATGGTCTTGAGATGGGGGTCTTCCCCTCTATTTATAGCTCGGTGGGATCAACGGTAGCCCTTGGATCAAACCGACATTGAAACATGGTCAAGATGTATCCTAGGAGGTGGTGGAGGAAGCTTGTAACACCCCTGGTGTTTAAACATTAAAATATGACATGTCATCATATGCATTGAGCATCATACATATGATTTGAGAATGTTGTCATGCATTGAACTTAAACAAGTTATTTGTGTGTGCTTAATCTAGCTTGTGCTTGTTATAATGTGATGAGGACTAGCCCGATCTTCCGTGAGGTAACCGATAAATTCGACTGGTGGAGATCTCGACGTTGGCGATCCGGCTTCAAATCAGACATGATTCGAACCCTGCAACCGTTACACCACTGCTCTGTTAGTTATCAACCAAGCACAACTTGATTGACCTCGCCAATAAGGCTATTCCTCCAAGCGAATCGAAGAACACAAGCAAGAAGGTAGAAACACACAATCTGAAATTGCAAATATAATTGAAGAGAATATCAATAGAGGGTTCGAGAACTCAGTTCCAAAATACTAATCGACACAGTGGAGGAGATCAAGAACAGGGGCCCTGGATCACTGTAAAAGGACTAATCGACACAGTTACAATGAACGATTCAGTTTCTCGATGAAAAACAAAACTCTAAACCAAAACCAGAAACCTAACGAGAGTAGCGGCGGCTAATTATATAGGTCTAAGGGTCGTCGCCACCCCTGGACACGCCCCCTAATGGGCTCAACGACGATACACGGCCCAACGGACCAAAAACAGTGACGCAGCACCAGAACAGATTCTGGACGCTGACTTGTTTCGACGTTTCCCGATGACTTGGAAGGAATTTGGACCTCAAACCAACGCCATTGGTTTCCTTATGAAATTAGCTTTCCATCCATGGGTGAATCATCGAAAACCGATTCCGGATGCATCCTGGGCGTCCGTTTTACTCCTTGCTGGTCCTGGACTCTGAAACAGACTCGAAGTCGACGTGGCAGCTGAGTTGGAGATGAGTTGCAACTTGGGAAAGACGATGCGTAGACGTGTCTAGCGTGGTGATGTACTCATCATCCTCCCCTTCTTGAATTGGAGTCGTCCTCGACTCCATCGTAGCTATGTCCTCCTTATCCCCTCCTTGTAGAATTGGAGTCGTCCTCGACTCCATCCCATCAACGAACTCATGCAAAAGGTTAGTGACAGCAGGAAATGCACAAGACATAATAGGTTGACAAAACATTGTATAACATGGTGCATCAGGATTATCACATAACTCAGCAGTAGCAGAAGTTGTAGCAAGAAAAGCACCTCCTGGTAGCTTAATCCTATTATTTTTAACATTGTGTTGCGGAGGTTTATTTTTAATCTCTTGAATATGTTTAACAATATCCATAGGAAACAAAGGCAACAAAGTAATTTTATTGTCCTTATGCATGAAAGTGTATGTATTAGTTCTACCATGGTGTAAAGCATCATTATCAAATTCCCATGGACGTCCTAACAAAATTGAATAAGCTTGCATAGATACAACATCAAAATCAGCAGTATCATGATAAGAGCCTGTGAAAAAGCTAATACGGGCTGATTTAGTTACCTTAGTCTGACCACTATTATTGAACCATTGAAGTTTATATGGATGTGAATGTTGTCGTGTGGTCAAGCCAAGCTTCTCAACCAAATCTGAACTCACCAAGTTGTTGCAACTCCCGCTATCAATGATGGTGAGAACACGATAACCCTGCATAATGAGATACATGTGGAACAAATTGTGGTGCTGGATCTGCATCTCTTCTTCATGTCCCACACGTGAACTCAACACACGCTGCACAAGAAGGCTAGGGTAGCCTGCGGCGGCTGCCATAGAATCAATGGTCTCCTCGTCTTGATCGCTCTCGGTGGAATCTACAGCAATGTTAGGAGCAATGGCTAAATCATCTTCAACATCACTAGCACTTACATATCCATCCTCAGTAGAAATGAAAGCGCGACGACTGGGGCAATCCTTCATGACATGTCCCATGCCTTTGTATCGGTGGTATTGACACAAAAAGCGTCAGGATTTGCGAACACCTTGGGTTATTACCCAAAGCTCGGTATTCCGGAGGCGTGCCAGTCGATTTGACCAGTTAATCGACAAGGACGATAACTAGAACAAAACTGAACGAGACAACAGCGATGCGCCTAGATGTCAAAGCTCAGATTGATCAAAGATAACTAGAATAAGATCCAATCCAGACAACGGCGATGCGCCCGGATGCTGGGATTGAGGCTTGATCAGGATAACTAGAGCAGAGCTGAACGAGGCAAACAGCGATGCGCCCGGAATGTCAAAGCTCAGAGGTACTCCCACACGGAACTTGCAAGGATTTGATGGAGATCAAGATGATGCAACCCGTCGAAGCTTGAAGAACTCGTTAAAAGCTATAACTAATGCAAAAAGGGTAAATTGCGATAAAAAGTAGAATAAGATAAAATTGGTTTGTTTTTTATTGGATTGATCTTCTTTTCCATGGCCCTCGGGCACGTATTTATACTCCCACATGGAGAGTTGTACAAAGACACGACACGTACCCTTCCTAAAACAAACTCCTACTTTTAAGGAAACTGACTCGCGCAGGAACCGGATAACAATATTTATTTACTAAACAAACACACCTATTTTAAAGGAAAATAAACGACTCATGCAAGAGTCAAACTCAAACTACTATAATAATACTGGTACAAAACACCAGTTTCCTTATTCTTCTTTTTGATGAAAACTTTCCATCGGCAAATCCCTTTAATCCGCGCCTTCCTTCTTTGACCACCTGTAGTCTTCTGCTGCCACCAAGCGCTAAGTTACGCCCATCGGCATCGGCAATACTTTCCCGATCGGCAATCGGCAACATTTCCGATTAGCGACCTTGTGCTGGTAAATGTCTTCACCAATCATTCCCTATCGGCAATCAGCAATGACCCTTCATCGGCAATCGGTAACATCTCTTCATCGGCAATCAACATCAGCAAGACTTCACCAATTAACCTTTATCGGCAAAGATCATCCAGCCTCCATCGGCAACGCACTTGGTCTTTCCACAACACCCTCATCAACAATGTTGACTCATGATTTCCCGATGCTGATAGAAAACAACTGTTGACCAGTCAATCCTTAGCTCATTTGACACGTGCTGAAAAACGGTGTCAACACATGCCCCCCAGTTTCGGGACGTATAGTACGTTACGTACCGAAATTCTCTCCACCGTAGCCGTTGCTGTAGCCGTTACCTTCGAGATAGACGTACAGTTCCCTCGATCCCCGCGCGTGGAACCGCAATTTAATAATAAAATCCCTCGATTGTAGCACAAACAGTTGCAGACCATCTCGATCACCGCGCGTATCTACCGCGGGTCTCTCCACATTCCTGCACAGTATGAAACGGAACCCCAAAATGCCCCTGAGCAGGCTTATAAAAGTTACCGGGATCAACACTACCTTTTTACCCGAGTTCATTTTCACTTTTACCTCCCTGCCTTCGTCTTCAACCTCCAGCCGCTCCGAAGAACACGAGCTCGAGCAAACAGAACCCTTCCACAATCCAAGGACGAACTGCAAGCACCCTTCAACTCCAATGGCGATCCAAGTCGACATCCCAAAGGTAAGGTTCCATCTCCGCCTAATCCAACCCTCTGCTGGTTCTTTTTCTTGCATAAACTCGGATTTATCCTCATCTTTTCTGATTCGTCCCATTCTTTTCTTCGAATCCTAGGAACTGTACAACAAGATAGTGATCTCACTTGCTGATTCCAATTTAAGCTGCTTAGGCCCCATGGGAAATCCAGATCCCACTTTTATCATCAATGCAGAAACCAATCGGGTACCATTCAGATCCGAGTGTTTCGGTCTAGGATTGTGGAAGGACGCCTTCTGGTCATGGCCCAAGCCTACCAAGGGTTGGAAGAATTGGTACCTTAGGGTAGCCAGATTACAGCAAGTGTACTGGCAAGAACGCAGCCTGGATCAGTGTATCAGGCTTTCAATTGCCGATATGAAGAAGAACGAAAACCTGTTAATGGCAGCCTCATATTTCTGGTCCGATAGCATGAACGCCTTCCTCTTTAGGCATGGACCATCCTCCCCAACCCTTGCCGATGTCTACATGTTGACCGGCTTAGACATCACCTCTGCCGATACCTTCACCCTCTTCAACAGAAAAGCCGAGTATAAGGTGAACACTCGGAATATCGGCGGTTGGATGGGTTACATCAATGAGAATCAGAAAACCGGATCGGTAAACCAACGGGAGCACGCCACCTTCCTGAATATGTGGTTGGAGAAGTTCATCTTCTGCGGCAAAACCGTCGGCCCGACTACCATGCATCTCCCAGCAGCTGAGCTACTTGCCGATGGAACAAGGCTTCCCTTAGGCAGGTACCTTCTTGGATCAGTATACCGTTTGCTACATCAAGTATCCCATAAGCTACTGCTAGGAGAACCCATCGTCAATCTCGGGGGCCCCTGGTGGTTTGTCAATATGTGGCTGAACGCTCATATGCACAGGGCCCTCCAGTTTGATCTGTTTGCCCAACAATTCTCGAGGGACATATCGGAAGATTACCGATATGGGGATGATGAATCGGCAACTCGCCCTCCACTTAATTTTGGAGAGGCTATTATAGTACTGCCAGGTACCGATGCCGATACAGAGCACTTCGGCTACTTTTTCCAGAAGTTCTACAACGGACTCCCCTCCACAGAACGGACCTGGTGGCCATATATCGATGAACACAATCAGTTCCCGCTGCTATTCAACCTGACCGATGGGAACCTGCCCGATAACCGAGCGATCATGAAGGCCAGCATCACTCCCCGAGCGATTCCAGTGAATATCTTCGGATCGGGAAGAATGCCCCTCCTTCTTATGAGTTCTACTACCCATCGGTAGCAGCGAGACAATTAGCATTCGGCCAACTGCCGATCAAACTTTGCTACTCCAAAGTAGTGAGGCCAAGGCAGACAATCTCCAGCACGTTAGACTGGAATAAAGTCGTCAACCTTCCTGCCGATGCGGATACATCAGATATCGACTTTGTAGAATCATGGACCCTTGGGTTTAGGCGATTAACGACAATACTAGATCACTATGACTAACGTGTGTTTTGCAGAGGCAAAGTTGTTTATGTTAATTCATGAGTGATGCTATTTGAATGGGCTTAATGGATATTCATGCCCCCAAGATGGAAATCGTTTCGGTTGCAAAGGATGAAGATACAAGTTGAAGACTAGGCTAGTTCTTAGTGCCGTAAGGTTGAGAAGGGCACTAAGTATAGCTAGGGCTTTTGTTTTTCCTTTGACCGTACTATAAAGGGGGTATGAGATTAGTAGCTTGACCTAGGAGAGTTTAGGAAAGTGGGTATATGCACACTTGTCACAACTAGTCCTAGAGACCTTGCTTTCAGCCTTTGGTAAACCCTAGAAATGGAAGGAGCAAAATCCCTTGAGAAACCTCAGCGAAAACAGTTGTTTTAGAGGGAGAAAGAGGCTCCAGACCACTCTGCTAAGTGGGCGTCGGACCAAGGACAGTGGTCCGGTGGTCCCTGACTTAGGCAGTTTTCCAGCTCGAGGAGCTCTGGACCACCTGTCTAGAAAGCACCGGACCATAGGAGAGTGGTTCGGTGGCTTGGTTCAGAGAGACAGAAGGCTCCGGACCAGTCTGACGGTTAGTCTGACGGCTAGTACGACGCCTCATGACAGGGGTTTGGGTTTATGCAGAGAGCTCCCTGGCTCCGGACCAGAGCGTCGGACCAGGGCACCGGACCAAGGAGAGTGGTCCGGTGGTGTGTAAAAGAGAGAAAGGATTTCACTCAGAGAGCACCGAGGCTCCGGACCAGAGCGTCGGACCAGTGCGTCGGACCAAGAAGAGTAGTCCGACGGTGCCTGAGTTTGAAATCAGAGTGAGCTCCGGACCAGTGTGCATGGTCCGGTGGTATGAGCTCCGGACTAGTCCGGTGGCTACGCAGAGAGAAGAAAAAGTAAAAAAAACGGCTAGTTTTGGAGGTGGGGACTATTTATAGTTGCCCCCTTGGTCCTTAGAGGAACTCTTGGCCATTGTTTCAGCTGGTGACACTTTGAGAAATCCTTTGGAGAGCCAAGAGGCTAGTGAGGGAGAGATTAGAGAGAGTTCATCTTGTTCTTCCCTCCTAGAGTGATTAGGAGTGACTTGTGTGCATCCATCCACCTTCCTAGCCTTGAGTGGGTCAAGTGAAGGTCTTGTGCTTGTTACTCTTGGTGTTCGACAGCACCTAGACGGTTTGGTGGTGTTCGGAGGAAGTGACCGCCGGGAGATTGTTGGCGGCTCTTCTCCAAGCTTCTTGTGATCGGTTGTGGGCGATTCACCGAGCCGGAGTGGCGAAGAATCAGCCCGTAGAGAGCACTCTACCCTTGCACGGGTAGAGGGGGAGCGATACCTTGCGAGGTGCTCCAACGAGGACTAGGGGGGGGTGTCGACACCTCGATACCTCGGGAAAAAATTGCTGCGCCAATGAGATTTTCTTTTCCCTAGCTCTTTACATTTCCGCATTACTTTCTGTCTTGTTTTTACATCTCCTACTAGAATTGCTTAGGTTATTTTTAATTCCTATGAACTGCTACTGCTTTCTAGCTAGGACACACGGACGGTAGGCACTAGGGGGTGATTGGCATTTGGTAGGTTTTTATATTTTCTTTAGAAATTTAAAACAAGCCCAATTCACCCCCCCCCCCCTTGGGCATCTTGATCCTTTCAGACTTGTCTTCCTGGTCGCCAACCTCCTTCATCACTAACGAGTACAAGTCTTGGTGGCAAGAGTGGAAGTACCAGCTATTCGCCAAGTCTTCGCACTACTATCGGCACCTGATTGACGCCGATTACATCATCCCTAATGACGCAGTAACTTTTCCATCCGATGTATTTTATTACTTTACTTTCGTCATCGGCACTTAACTCCTTTGCGCTTGATAGGCCGATGATCCGATCCCCACAACGAGCAACATTGGCAGGCCCTTCAATCTCCAGATCATGGGCCCCATATCCATCATCGGCACCAAAGCTCCGACGCTGGCTGCCTTCACGCCTCAACAGGTACCTACGCCGACACCTACAAAAGCCCAGGCTACACCGGCCACTGTTGTTGCCCTGACGCGGGTTTATGCAGTAAACTCATCTTTACTCGTACCGATTACATACTGTGTTATCGACAATATTCTACCTTGTATAACTCGCTTTGTATTTTCAGGCACTATGGTCATCGGCAGCTACTTCCAGCAGACGAACACCTTCCAGCCCAGCTGCCGATGCCCCCGGTCTTCGTGAAAGCGGGTTGGTTCCCCGACTGTCGCACCAACGAAAAAGAGGCGCCTGAGGCTGGCTTCTCCATTTTTGCTATCGGCCTCAACCGCACCACCAACCGTCGGCGCGCCATCAGCGGAACCCTCATCGGCTCCAGTTGCACCAACCGCCGGCGGGTCATCGGCAGAACCTCCATCGGCTTCTGTGCCTGATCAACCGATGGACGACGTCCCAGACCAAGAGATAACTCCACCCGCTACAATAGCGGAGGCATCGTCATCGGCACCATCGGCCAGACTCCCCGGCGAAGAGACAACACCCGCCGTAGCAGCAGAGGTAACGTCGGCATCGGCACCATCAGCCGAAATCCCCGATGATAGAGTGGGGTCGCCGCCACAAGAAACGGCTACTATATCGGAAGCGACGCCGGCAATAACAACACCAGCACCAGCGGCGTCGGCTGCTTCTCCAGCAGGGGCCCAGTCATCGGCATCTATTGCCGATGTCCAGAATGAAGCCGGACCATCTAGCATGCCAAGTCCTAGGCAGGAGATCCGATTCAAGATGGTAAGCCAATCACCCTAGAACTCATAGTATAATTTTGCAATCGGCATATTCTAACTCTGTTTCTAGGCCTAGGACTCTCCAGACAGTCTCTTCTCCTTCAGGCTGAATCCTCAGAATGAAGATGAACGCCAAGGCCTCATTCAAGCGGACAGCCTGTTCTGCTTCGCAGTCGACATTCCCGATGACGATGAGGAGGAGGAGAGCTCTGTTCCAGTTTTATCGGCAGAGATCAAGTCCAAACTTGAAGAATTACTTTCCATGCTGCTACAAGACACGTCCCAACTCATTCAGGATTCATCGGCAGCAAGAATCGTTTTCAAGGACATCCAAGGCCATCTCCCTGTCGATATGGCAGAAATCCTTCTCCAGGCAACCTTCCTCGACATCAAGCAAATCCAGTACCAGAAGCTTTCCCGTCGCATTGCCGATAGAGCCGCTCAATCCAAGAGCGAGGAAGAGAAGCTCAAGTTCAAAAACATTGCCGATGAAAAGCATAAGGGCGTCGGCCAAGCAGAAGTCTCCATCAACGGCCTCAATCAAGAAATCTCCCAGCTATCGGCAAAGAAGGAGGAGCTACTGGCGGAGCTACAGAAGGTCGAGGAAGCCCTGACTGCAGCCAACCGGCAAAAAACCCAACTGTCCGATTCCATCAGGGTCCTGCGGCAAGAAAGGGATCAGAATGTCCAACAAGCCATCCTGTGGAAGAAGAAAATCAAGCCGGTCGAGGGTTCTGCCGATGCCGACGCCAAGGAGATGGACGAAATAGAGCAAATTCGCCTGCGTGCGATATCAGCCATTGACTCCTTGCTGTTATTTGTTTGTTGTATCGGCAAGAATGTAACTCTGATACTTGATTTTGACTTGTAATATAACGCCAGCTTGTTTTTACCGATACTTATATAACTTTTTGTTCATCGGTATTCAACTGAGCACTATGCATCCACCCATATACTAGGGTAGTACCTCTTTAAGAATTTGCCGTTGATCGCTCTAGAGAACGCAACTCCTTCGAGAGTTTCCAAAATGTAAGCATTACCAGGAGCAGACTGTTTTATCCGATAAGGACCCTCCCAATTAGGGGACCATTTTCCAAATTTAGAGCTCTTAGTCCTAATCGGTAAAATCAACTTCCAAACCAAATCGCCATCGGCAAACTCCTTCGCCTTTACTTTCTTGCCATACCATCTAGCAACCCTCTTCTTATTCTCTTCAATGCTAATCAATGCCCTCAACCGATGACCTGCCAAATATTCTAACTCATCTTTCATCAGAGTAGTGTATTCATCGGTCGTTAGTTGATCCTGAGAAGATAATCGCCTAGACCCAGTTTTGATTTCCCAAGGCAGGATAGCATCGTGTCCATAGACCAACTGATACGGTGACACCTTGGTTGCACCATGACAAGCCATCCGATATGACCATAAAGCCTCTTTTAGCACCACACGCCACCTTCTAGGGTTTTCTTCAATCTTGCGCTTAATAAGCTTGATAACCCCTTTATTAGTAGCTTCGGCCTGACCATTAGCCTAGGCATAATAAGGAGAAGAGTTTAACACCTTGAAACTCATGCTAGCAGCAAACTCATCAAACTCTCCCGATGTGAACATAGTTCCCTAATCGGTAGTAATAGTCTGAGGAATACCAAATCGGTAAACAATGTGCTCTTTAACGAAATCCACCATGTTTGCCGATGTCACCTTCTTCAAAGGAATTGCTTCGACCCACTTAGTAAAGTAATCGGTAGCAACAAGTATGAACTTGTGCCCCTTGCTCGATGGCGGATAAATTTGGCCGATGAGATCAATAGCCCATCCTCTGAATGACCAAGGCTTAATTATAGGATTCATTACCGACGCAGGTGCCCTTTGCACATTACCAAACTTCTGACAGTCCTGGCACCCTTTGAAATAATTGAAGCAATCTTCAAGGATTGTCGGCCAATAATATCCATTCCGTCTGATCATCCACTTCATTTTGAATGCCGATTGATGTGCTCCACATACACCTTCATGGATCTCACCCATCAACTCTTTCGATTCCTCTTTGCCAAGACATCTAAGCAAAACTCCATCAATCGTCCGATAATACAACTCATCGTCGAGGAGCACATACTTAGTAGCTTGGAACCTTAGACGCCTTTCAACTTTCCTAGATGGATCCCTCAAGTAATCGGCAATCTCCTTTTTCCAGTCATCGGCAACTGTTACCGATGTCGTGACTTCTTGAATCGGCTGATACCCTGAACCATTCTGTGCTAACCGATTGGCCTCTTCATTATGCAGCCGAGGAATATGCTCAAGGCAGTATTCTCTGAACTCTTTTAACAATTGCAAACACCGCTCATGGGCTGCAATCAACACTTCGCTTCAGCATTCATATGTCCCGATCAATTGATTAATCACCAACATGGAATCACCGAAGACTTCAATAGCATCGGCACGCACTTCCCTGAATAGTTCTAACCCCTTAAGCAAAGCTTGGTGCTCAGCCTGATTGTTTGTCGAAGTAGCAACAATCGGCAACGAGATTTCATACTTCTGTCCTCGGGGTGAAATTAAGAGAATGCCGATACCTGCTCCATCCTTGCACGTAGACCCGTCAAAGAATAAAGTCCAGGGAGCAATTTCAACAGAGCTTACCATATTACAATGTTGAGTAACAAAATCGGCCATCACCTGACCCTTAACAGCCTTAGCCGATTCATACCTCAGGTCAAACTTAGACAGTGCCAAAATCCACTTATCGATTTGTCCACTCAAAATCGGCATCGACAGCATGTACTTGACCACATCATCTTTGCAGATAACAGTGCATTCAGCCGACAGTAAATAATGCCTCAATTTAATGCAAGAGAAATATAAACACAAGCACAATCTCTCTATGGCCGAATACCTGGTTTCAGCATCCACCAACCTTCTACTCAGGTAATATATCACACGTTCCTTCCCTTCAAACTCTTGAATTAAGGCCGATCCGATAACGCTGTCATCGGCAGACAAATATAACCTGAAAGGCTTCCCGTGTTGAGGTGGAACCAAGACTGGAGGATTCACCAAGTATTTCTTGATCTCCTCTAAGGCTGACTGTTGTTCTTCTTCCCATACAAACTCTTGATCGGCTTTCAACTTTAACAGGGGGCTAAAGGATTTAATCTTACCAGATAGATTGGATATAAACCTTCTGATAAAATTAATCTTGCCGATCAAGGACTGCAACTCAGTCTTGTTCATAGGAGCAACTACCTTGTTAATTGCATCGATAGACTTTCTACCGATTTCAATGCCTCTCTGATGCACCACGAAACCCAGAAACTGCCCTGCCGATACGCCAAATGCACACTTGTTAGGATTCATCTTTAACCCATGCTCCCTTGTGCACTCCAATATCTTCCGCAAATCGGCAAGATGCTTCTTGAAGTCTCCAGACTTAACCACCACGTCATCAATGTAGATTTCAACTATTGTGTCGATATACTTATGAAAGATAAAATTCATTGCCCTCTGATAAGTAGCACCGACATTCTTCAAGCCAAAAGTCATGACTACCCACTCAAATAAGCCAACATGACCTGGAAATCGGAAAGTAGTCTTGGATATGTCTTCTTCGGCCATGAATATTTGATTATACCCAGCATTACCATCCATGAAGCTAATAACTTGATGTCCAGCAGCAACATCGATCAGCAGATCGGCAGCGGACATCGGGTAGCCATCCATCGGCGTAGCCTTGTTAAGGTTCCTGAAATCAATGCAAACACGAAGTTTTCCATTCTTTTTATACACAGGAACCACGTTGGAAATCCAATCGGCATATCGGCATTGCCGAATAAATCCAGCTTCGATTAACTTTGTAATCTCAGCCTTGATGTCAGGTAAAATAGTAGGATTGCATCGGCGCGCAGGTTGCCGATGTGGTTGGAAACCAGACTTGATGGGTAACCGATGTTCAACTATCGATCGGTCTAAACCAGGCATCTCCATATAATCCCAAGCCAAACAGTCTTTATTCTCTTTTAATAAATCGGTTAACTGTTGTTTACATTGGGAATCTAACTTAGCACTAATAAAAGTAGTCCTAGGTTTACTACCATCGCCGATGTCGACCTCGAGCAAATCATCGGAAGACGTAAAGCCCTACCCCAATTTTCTGTCATCGGCGAACTGATCCATTAAAACTCTTCCTCAGGACCGACTGCTTGGATCGGTTTGATACGGTAATCGGCAACCTTGAGGAAGTCTTTGTCCCAGGCTTCGCCAGATATGCACCTGGTCTGCTCGTACGTCTCTAATTCTGCCGATGCGACAACAGATGGGGCTTCACTTCGGACAACTTCAATTCTGTCTCCGATCCACTGTACCAAACTCTGATGCATAGTAGAAGGGATACAGCAATTGGCATGGATCCAATCCCACCCGAGGAGTAAGTTGTAAGTGCCTTTGCCGCTGATCACAAAGAACGTTGTCAGCAAAGTTTTGCTGTCGATGGTCAAGTCAACACATACGGCTCCCATAGAGGTCGACACATTGCCTTCGAAGTCCTTGAGCTTCATGTCGGTCTTGACCAAATCCTAGTCGCCTTTTCCCAGTTTCCTGAACACGACATAGGGCATTATGTTGATCGACGCGCCGCCATCTACTAGCATCTTCATCATCAGTTGTCCATCCACTTTTCCCTTAATGAACAAAGCCCTCAAGTGCTGCCTCTCATCATCAGCAGGCTTTTCAAAGACAGTCGTCATCGGATCCAACACCAATTGTGCCATATCGGCAGTCTCTTCATCATCACTGACGGGTGCCACGAACTCCATCGGCAACATGACGACCATGTTTATGTCTGCCGATGGGTCCCTGTCCTTGCGCTTCGGCCTCCATTGCTTCTCCTTCGAGGGTTCTGCATCGTCGTAGAGGTCATCACGGCGTTGGCGCTGAATCCTCCTCTTCTGGGTCTTGGTCAAACCCTTAGGGCACCATGGAGGAAGCTTGGTCTTCCAGACGGGCTGGTGTTGCTTTCCACTGCTTACATCGGCACTTCTTCCGATGTTGGGATCTCTGGAGAATATCTCTTCGTCAGGTACTCTTGCATTAGCCATCTCCTCCAGCTCCCCTTGATCGACACGTCTGCCAAGCCTGTCATGGGCACTGAGCTTGCCCCCCTGTCGATCATGTGCCGATCTGTTTTCTCTGAGTGGCCTGGCATACCTGGGTGCCTGATTATCAAAACAAGGTCTCTTACCTGACCGATCGGTAGCGTAATACCCATTGCACTCTGGACAGTTATCGGCAGTGGGCAGCTTGATGCCCTCTTCCCAACAGTAAACGAAGAAGGGACACCTCCAGTGGTCCTTGTGTCGAAGCCATTCCCGATGCTCCTCTTCTTCTTGCCGACACCGCCCTTCACATGATTGCCGATGATCTCGCCTTGGCCGGTTGTGTGTGATCACAACTCCAGAAGCCCTGTTGGCGCTGCTGCCTTCTTCGGCAATCTTTTTACCGCTTCTGTCATCGTCAAACCTTCTTGCGTCGTACTCAGGTACTTGGTGGTTAGGGTCTACCGATGAGTTCCTCCTGGCAGCTTCCGATGTCAGCACTCTAGTCTTTTCGCTGATTTCCACCATATTGTTTGGGAACGGGTGCTGATCTATCTTCATCGGTTTCTGGACTTTAGAATTTTCAAACTTAATACGCCCAGATTCAATCTCTGACTGCAACTGCTGCCTGAATACTTTGCAGTCATTGGTACTGTGTGAGGTCGCATTATGCCACTTGCAGTACCTAATCTTCTTGAGCTCTTCGGCCAATGGAATTACTTGGTTGGGTGCTAACTTGATTCGCCCCTCTTGCAGCAATAAGTCAAACATCCTATCGGCCTTGGTGATGTCGAAGGTGAACCTTTCGGTCTCTTTTTGGCCGAACGGACAAGACACAGGCTTCTTATCCTTCACCCATTCGGCTGCATCGACATTCAACTCTTCATCCGATCCAGAGTCTTCTTCTTTCCCGATGAAGGTTACCTTCTTGTTCCAAGTCTTCTTGGGTTCAAAGGTTTTGATATCTTGATCGGCAATCCTCTGCACCAGGTGACTTAGACTCTCAAATTCTTGGGACGCATACTTATCCTTGATGTGCGGCAGTAATCCTTGGAAGGCCAAATCTGCCAGCTGCCGATCATCAAGCACCAGACTGTAGCACTTGTTCTTCACGTCCCGTAGCCTTTGCACAAAGCTTTCTACCGATTCGTCGTTGCGTTGCCTCATTTTGACCAAATCGGTAAGCTTTTTCTCATGTATGCCAGCGAAGAAGTACTTGTGAAATTGCCTCTCCAGATCGTCCCATGTAATTATAGAATTTGGAGGCAACGATATGAACCATGTGAATGCCGATCCAGACAATGACGAAGAGAACAATCTCACCCTTAATTCCTCCCTGCTGGCAGCTTCTCCGCACTGGATAATGAAGCGGTTGATGTGCTCCATTGTTGACGTGTCGTCTTGGCTGGAGAACTTGGTAAAATCGGGCACTTTGTACCGATTTGGAAGAGAAATCAAATCATATGCAGGAGGATACGGAGTCTGATAAGAGTACGTGTTGACCTTGGGTTTGATGTCAAATTGTTCTTTCATGACTTCGGCAATCTTACCGACCCAGTATGCGTCCTACTCTTGCCGACTCATTGGCTGGTTGTCGACTGGTGGAGTCGGCTAACGCGCCTCTTGAAGATGATGCGGAGTATTCACGGGCGCAGCACCAGTCATCTGAGCACTATGCATCGGTTGACTCACCGATGGATAGTTTTGCACACTTAGCGGATTAGGCTGATTTGTCGCATTCATCGGTTGCTGTACCGATGGTCCACTTTGAGTGTACGTTGGGCCTCCATAATGATACATCGACACGCCAGGCTATTGAGCCGGCGGCTGGTTGACCCATCCAGGATTATAAATCATCGGCATATGGGTTACCGATGGCTGATAGCTGACTGGAGCATGTGGCTCTTGTATTCTGGAGCAATCAATCACCAGATTACCTTGGGGAACCAGCGCCCCAGCTTGAGAATTCGCCACCAGAGGTTGACTGCCAGCTGTCATGATGTGCTCCATCGGCACAGAGCTTGCTGATGGTGGCATCAGAGGTACTTTAGGGATTACTTGAAGATCATCTGATGGCACTTGTACGGTTGGAGCAGGTGCAGAGTTGCGCATCACAGGGGCCATCGACTGTGACTGCGTTGCCGATGCCATAGAGTTCCTCCAAGCTGAACCGTCTCCCTGCACCATATTAGAACCAGCGTATAGATTCGGAGACATACCGTATCCCCACCAGTTGGCAGGGGATGGTCCCGACGTTGTCGACGCCGCTAGATCCGTGTTGAGCTTGGTGACGCCGCCAGGGTTTGGTCTTGGTGATGTAGCCACATCGGCGGACGGTTCCACAG
This sequence comes from Microstegium vimineum, assembly GCA_022036555.1. Taxonomy (NCBI): domain Eukaryota; kingdom Viridiplantae; phylum Streptophyta; class Magnoliopsida; order Poales; family Poaceae; genus Microstegium; species Microstegium vimineum. Next base: position 22,614,820 of record CM039130.1, on the reverse strand, counting down.
GGGTGGAAGACGCCATTGGGGCTGCCGATGGGCTCGTAGATGCCAATCCAGGTTGATGGTACGCTGGACCGACATATCGTGGTGCATGCCCTTCTTTGAATGATTGCGTGACAGCATTGTAGACAGTATTGGACAGCACGCTAGAGTGGCTAATTAATGCTTGACTTACAGCGGCATTAACCATCTCCTGTAGCTTACCAGGATTGGCGTCGTACGTGACCTGCCGTGGCAATGGCGGGTCTTGCTTCTGGATTGCTTCGCCACTCCTGCTGAGGCTGAAGGATTTGAGATATAACTTCTTGTATTCCTCCATAGCCCGCTCCATGGCCTGCTTCTGATCATCTTTCAGATCGACCTCAGAGACTTCAGTGACGTTCCTCTGGTTAACGTCGGCGTGATCACCCATGATAGATGTGTAGATTTGTATAGTCGGGTCCCACTGGGCGTGCCAAAAGAGGTGTTGACACAAAAAGCGTCAGGATTTGCGAACACCTCGGGTTATTACCCAAAGCTCGGTATTCCGGAGGCGTGCCAGTTGATTTGACCAGTTAATCGACAAGGACGATAACTAGAACAAAACTGAACGAGACAACAGCGATGCGCCCAGATGTCAAAGCTCAGATTGATCAAAGATAACTAGAACCAGATCCAATCCAGACAATGGCGATGCGCCCGGATGTTGGGATTGAGGCTTGATCAGGATAACTAGAGCAGAGCTGAACGAGGCAAACAGCGATGCGCCCGGAATGCCAAAGCTCAGAGGTACTCCCACGCGGAACTTGCAAGGATTTTACGGAGATCAAGATGATGCAGCCCGTCGAAGCTTGAAGAACTCGTTAAAAGCTATAACTAATGCAAAAAGGGTAAATTGCGATAAAAAGTAGAATAAGATAAAATTGGTTTGTTTTTTATTGGATTGATCTTCTTTTCCATGGCCCTCGGGCACGTATTTATACTCCCGCATGGAGAGTTGTACAAAGACACGACACGTACCCTTCCTAAAACAAACTCCTACTTTTAAGGAAACTAACTCGCGCAGGAGCCGGATAACAATATTTATTTACTAAACAAACACACCTATTTTAAAGGAAAATAAACGACTCATGCAAGAGTCGAACTCAAACTACTATAATAATACTGGTACAAAACACCAGTTTCCTTATTCTTCTCTTCGATGAAAACTTTCCATCGGCAGATCCCTTTAATCCGCGCCTTCCTTCTTTGACCACTTGTAGTCTTCTGCTGCCACCAAGCGCTAAGTTACGCCCATCGGCATCGGCAATACTTTCCCGATCGGCAATCGGCAACATTTCCGATTAGCGACCTTGTGTTGATAACTGTCTTCACCAATCATTCCCTATCGGCAATCGGCAATGACCCTTCATCGGCAATCAGTAGCATCTCTTCATCGGCAATCAGCATCAGCAAGACTTCACCAATTAACCTTTGTCGGCAAAGATCATCCAGCCTCCATCGGCAACGCACTTGGTCTTTCCGCAACACCCTCATCGACAATGTTGACTCATGATTTCCCAATGCCGATAGAAAACAACTGTTGACCAGTCAATCCTTAGCTCATTTGACACGTGCTGAAAAACGGTGTCAACAGGTGGCAAATAATTTTTGAGCTAGGGGAGGAAGAGCTAGTAGAAGCACCTGGAGTGGCACCTTTCTTCGACTGGAACTGTACATTAGACAATTTGCTTACCCCGGAAGAAAGTGGAGGTGTAGATGTCTTGGGTGTCTCCGGCTCGGAGTGCTACTGAAAATTCCTCCTAGTGTTGGACCTGAAAGGTTGTTGTTGTGTGTGTCCCTGTACTTCTTGTTCGGCCTTAATAGCAAGATGATACAATTGGGAAAATTGCGCCATTCTTTGTAATCAAGAATGTTCTGTATATCATTGTTTAAACCACCAAAGAATCTAGCACTAGCATCATTATCATCTTCATTTATACCACAACGTGCTAAACCAATAAGCAATTTCTGATAGTATGCTTCTGCGCCTTTATCACCTTGTTTTAAAGTTTGTAGTTTCAAACGTAAATCATGTAATAAGGTGGAACAAAATGAGATTTCATACGTTGCTTTAAAACATTCCAAGTTTGAGGCACAGCAGTAGCATTACCAGCATTGAAAAGATCACTCCACCAAAACAAAGCAAAATTAGTATACTCACTAGTAGCAAGTCTAACTCTATGCTCAGCAAGGACATTATGAGAATCAAATTTTTTTTGAACAACAAGCTCCCAATCTAAGTATGCCTCAGGATCAATATTATCAGCAAAAGAAGGTAGGCTAAATTTTATTTTAGCAAAAGGATCATTATTACCATAATTATTACCTCCCATACCACGACGATTGAAGTTGTAGCGGTGACGGTTGTGTGCATCACCGTCAGCATCCGCATCTCCATCATCAAAAACATCCTCATCTTCATCATTACCACGATGAGGTGGACGGCGTTGCTCAACCTGCTCAATGCGGGTGACCAGATTGTTCACATTGCGTGTCAGCTCGTTCGTAAGATTGCATTGTTCAGTGATGAACGTTGTAAGCTCGCCCTTGGACACGCACTCATTGAAATCCGTCGGAGATCCTACCATGGTTAGAAGATAGAAAAAGAGAACACCAAAGTATTATCCCTATCAACTAAAAGGAACCAAGTGGTGGTGGTGGTGGTGGTGAAAGTGAAATGCAAAATCACAAGCGGCTTACCACCGTCTTGCAAGTGTTCTTACCAAGGCCAAACAGGAGCTAAACCAAATTGGCGAAGCAATCGGTTGTTGAGCATGGTAACAGTTGCAAGATGAACCTGTGCTGACAGAAGTATATGTGGAGCTTTGGGAAGGCACAATATGATCAGTAAGGATTAGCAAGTAACGAATGCAGGTTTAGCTAAGTTCAATAAGTATCCAAAGTACAGATTACAATTGCTGGCTAAGATGTATCTAGACGTAGCGCAACAAGGTCAAACAAAGGACGATAGAAATAACTCACAGAACAAGCAAAGGCCCGGATTTTTCCTTTTTCCGGAATTTCCCTGGATTTTCCCAAAAGGCACTAGTAGGAATCAATTTTTTTTATTTTCACTATTTTTTTATTTTTCTCTGAACAAGGATCACAAAAGATACAACCACAAAAATTGGTACCTTCAACTAAGGTGGGATGTGGTATACAGAAATTCCGCATGTTCTCTGAAAAGCGTGCAAAAACTTTGATGGCTTTTTTTTATTTTCCTGATTTGTTTTGGCAATTTTGATGAAACCAAACAGACCAAAGGTGAGTTTGGGTGGGCTCCAAATGCTGTTAAGAAGCTCCACAATTTTTTCAGATTTTTTCTGACAAACGAGCGAAAAGTTATACCTGTTTTACCGAAGGTACCTCAAGTTATGTTTTCCGGAAGGCACAACACGACGGCGGCGGCGGAATTTAGGGCAAATCGTCCCTAAACTCCAACACCGATCACAGGATCAATCGTCTCTGTGACTAACAGCAATAGGTATTCGCCAGATGATGTAAGGAGGGCTGCGATACAGGAGAAAAAAAACAGCGGCTGGCAACCTATCTAGGGTTAGCGCGACGGCGAGAGATCACACAAGACGGCTAGCGGTGGCAAGTCGAATAAGATAGTAGCTTCGACTTGATGTTTGGGAACGGTGGATGGGATAGTGGCGGAAACAAAGAAGAACAACGATATAGTTGAACTACGACGATGACACAAACAAAACAAGCAACTAGACTCAACCACGGACACAAACTCAACAAAGCAAATTTGAAAATGAAATTGCAAGGCACAAAGGGTGATAGGACATCGGAAATTGAGATATTTTTTGGGCTTTTTGTGGACTCTAGGTAATGAACAAATATGAATCTAAGGCAAACGAGAGTATACCTCACGGTAAACCTAAAGATCTGATACCAATTGATGAGGACTGGCCCGATCTTCCGTGAGGTAACCGATAAATTCAACTGGTGGAGATCTCGACGTTAGCGATCCGGCTTCAAATTAGACACGATTCGAACCCTGCAACCGTTACACCACTGCTCCGTTGGTTATCAACCAAGCACAATTTGATTGACCTCGCCAATAAGGCTATTCCTACAAGTGAATCGAAGAACACAAGCAAGAAGGTATAAACACGCAATCTGAAATTGCAAATATGATTGAAGCGAATATCTGAAGGACCGATGACAGCGACCAGAGGGGGGTGAATGGGAGCCTCAAATTTCTTTCGAAAGATTTGGCTACTATCCCAAAATAACCTCCAAAAGCCAAACCCACTCACTATGATGTCCACACCCAAGATGAGGGTAGATGTTCCCTAGGAACACAGCGGGACAACACGAAAGCGCTAAGTTCACAAACCGAGTCGAAGGAAGAAAAATGAGACACTCAACTTCTATATGCGAGAAGCAAGTACTTGAATCTAAAACACCCAAGTCAACTAGTGACAAGAGAACCTAGATAAGTTTCTTGACATGGTAGAAACCCAACGCAATAGACGGAATGCAATTTGGAGCCCAAACGCTCAAGATAGCGAATTTGCCGAAACGCTCCAGGCAATACCGGACACGTCCGGTTTGGAAATCTGCACAGACAGGCCTGAGGAGAAAAATCGAAAACCCTATCAAATGGTGTCCAAAAATTATGAAATTTTAACCCTAGATTCTAGACACCAAGGAGCAGGCCTCTACAAATTTTAAGCTCAAACTTCCATGGGAAAAATACCGTACACGTCCGGAATTCATACCAGACACGTCCGGTATCAGCGAGCTGATTTCGGCTGATTTATGGAAAATGTTCAAACTCGATCAAATCAACTCCGATTAACCCCAAATTTTGTGGGCAGGCTCCTGAGGTAGTACTCCATGAGTTTCATAGCCTTTGGTGTCTCACAAAATTCGGGATAAATCAAAATCCGAGAAGGGGAAGAAAAATGACCGGAGAAAGGAAAATCCCCCGATCTGCGTGCTCACCCCAAACGAACTCAATTCCTTCGGTCAAAACCTTCACAAGGGATCCTAGAACCTTCTCCAACAAGTGGTTTGCAAAAAGATCAAGAAACGAGAGAGATCAAGCAAAAACACCGGAGAGGGGAATTGCAAAAACGCGAAGAACACGAGACAAGCAATTCATGAATCGAATCCCGGAAGACACGAGGAGGTTACGGCCTCCATTCCTTGACACGGAAACAACTTCTACAAGTTCATCATCCGTGGATCTCAAGCAAGAAATCTAGAGAGGGGAAACCTAAGGAGTGGGAGGGAGGAAGGCAAATGCAAGAGGTGAGAATGAAGATAACCCTTCATCCTCTATTTAACTAGGTCTATTGGACATTTCCAAATAGCCCCCTGATACATGAGTGAACTACCTAGTCCTGAGACACTGCAGTCCAAGCTCCTGAAATATCTTCTTAGGTTTTCATCGGACGGCCCCGCTTCCTGCCTGGACTCATCGTCGCCTCGATGCAACCTCCAAGATTCCGCCACGTGCCGCCCCCGCTTCCGCGGAAGCTCCGTACGGATTTTGAGGCCCAAACCCGCAAACCGGTCCACCTGTGGTTTTCGGCTCAACCACCAAACCCCGAGTTTTGAGGCCCAAACTCGGAAACCATCCTCCGATGGTTTGGAGGCCCAAACCATCAAACCGCTCGACACGTGCCACCTCGTCCTCACCCAGCGCGGCTCCGAGTCCCCATGAGCCTCCCGCTCGACTCGCTCGCCCGCCGCCTTAACTTGGTCAACACGGTCTACCACCATGTCTTCTCGCGCTCGCCGGTGCCAAGTACTAGCCACTACAGCTAGTCCGCCAGCTCCCCTGGTCCGTTGGTCCGAGCCCCGCTTCCGCCCTTCACCGCTCTCACTCCATCGGCACGACAAGCCTCTACTCGACCTTCACCACGCCATTGATCACTGTCTCCGGGCCTAGCACCTACACACCACAACCCGATAAACAAGCACACGTTTTCTACTTTCGCAACAAGATTAGTGAAACCGCTCAAACTGAAACACCCAAATGTTGATCAATCACTCATCACACAACTAAACAACATGGGCACATATCAACCATGTGTTCGCAATATCAATAGAGGTTTTGAGAACTCGGTTCCAAAGGACTAATCGACACAGTGGAGTAGATCAAGAACGGGGGCCCTGGATCACTGTAAAAGGACTAATCGACACAGTTACAATGAACGATTCAGTTTCTCGATGGAAAACTAAACTCTAAAGCAAAACCCAAAACCTAACGAGAGCATCAGCGGCTAATTATATAGGTCTAAGGGTCATCGCCACCCCTGGACGCGCCCCCCTAATGGGCTCAACGACGATCACATCCGAACAGACTAAAAACACTGACGCAGCACCGGAATAGATTTTGGATGCTGACTTGTTTCGACGTTTTCTGATGACTCGAAAGGAATTTGGACCTAAAGCCAACGCCATTGGTTTCCTTATGAAATTATCTTTCCTTCCATGGGTGAATCATCATAAATGGAGTCCGGATGCGTCCTGGGCGTCCGTTTTACTCCTTGCTAGTCCTGGACTCCGAAACAAACTTGAAGTCGATGTGGCAGCTGAGTTGCAACTTGGGAAAGACGATGTGTAGACGTGTCCAGCGTGGCGATGTCCTCATCATAATGTATTCAAAATATCAAAATTCAAACCAAATTCAGAAACCCCAACTTAGGGGGAGTGAATAGTACCTCAATTATGAAATTCAAAAACTACAAAGAATTAGTGTCACGGAACCGCCCAACTTATAAGAGCACTAGTGTAAAGATCACCGTTTCCGGTCACACTGTCACACTAGAGCTCATATATGCCCGGTAGTCCTTGAAATCTCGAAGGATTTCAAACCACAAAAGTAACAACCCGAGATCGTACTCGATTCAGTAACCACACATTCACAGCGATAAGTTCAAAACGAAATAATATTACAACAAAGTTTAAAGAAGTGTTATTATAACACTAAGTTCAAATCAAAGTAGCGGAAGTCTTAGTTTTGAAACCATGTCTTGCAAACTGTTTTAAATCTCATATGGTGCCAGAATTATTACAATCCCATCAAAAGCAACGAGAAGAGACATCAGAAGCCACCTTTGCCCAAGGTCATCACTCATCATCACATGCAGGGTAGAGGCATGCCTGACAATAGCCAGAATAGACCATACCATCTGCAACAAGGGTAAAGAAACCCTGAGTACTCAATTATACTCAGCTAGACTTACCCGACAGAGAGATAGATATATAACCATATGACACTTCAAGGATTATGCAAGGCTTTATCAGGTGGAGCTCATGAGATAGCATAAACTTTGGGTAACAGAGTGTTGCTTACTTACTCTAGTCTTTCAAGTTAAAACATCTCTTTTAGCATCAAGATTAAGTAGCATTAAGCAAGTAGATTAGCACCTGAGCTAGAGCAATCACTGAATTATCATCACAATAGTAACCATATCATGTTTGGCATGTAAACCATATAACCATCTTTTGGTTACTTATTAGAGTTCAAGTTTCTACAGTGTAAGGAAGATCTTTCAAGTTTCTCACTGATGGGGAGAGACCGCAATTTGAATCGAATTCCTATCCAGCTGGAGGTTGACTTTTGCGGGTCACCTTCAATATAACTCGGGTTTACGCCGCGGGTCTCCCGGGTACAGGCATTAATAGCGATTCACGGTATCCAGGTCGATCAAGTAGTGCCTGCCCTTGGTGCCAGGCCAGGACGATCAGGATACTTGCCCACGGTCTAGTCATCTGGTCGCGGTCCTCCATGACCCAAGTAGGGGGAGATTCCAGTCCGAATTACAGAGTTAGGCTTCGCGGTCAAAATGAGTTATTTGGCTAGTTATGAAGGAGGCATGCGTTCAATCTCGGTAGATGTCCAACCACGATCCAGTGTCTAACGACACGGGCAGAGAGAACCCGCTCACAAGACCTCCAAGTCAAGTGGCTCACATACACCTTGTCCGCCCGGTCTCGATTTATTACTTCCACATGGTTATTTTCCACGATAGAAAATATAGCCAACCGTGACCAGTATCAACCTATCATCATGGGGGATAGCAGACCACCCACTCTACCGGTCTAAGCAGGGCTAAGCATATGTTTCGATCCTGGGCCTACAAGGTTCTTTAGTTGGACAAGGAAGATATAGTGCATCAAGGGTTTCATTCAACTCCTACTAACTTAATGCACAAATATGTGATAGTGATATAGTTAAAAATACTTGCAATAGAGTAAGATAGGTGTATATGCTCCGGGGCTTGCCTTTCACAAAGGTGGAGGGCTGGTGGTTCAGGCACTCAGGAAGCTCAGGACCCTGTTCTCCTTCTTCGGGAACTCCGGGGACTTGAATCTCCGGTGGGACTCCTCCTTCCAGCTGCCCGAACTCTAGCAGTGTCACTCCCTCCGGCGATCCTGGATGCATGTATACATGTATGATGATCCCATATATATGTGACAAGTCGTATACCAGGAAATAAGATATGTCTAATGCACAAGGATGAATGCTCATGATGAATGTGTTATGCAACACTTTAAACTAGTTGACTGAGTAGGTGCATATCTCTTCCCTAGTAGAGAAGCTATACTTACCCTTCTTTAGCAACCTGTAATAGAGCTTCTCATCAGATGTGAGCTCTCTAACACCTACAACTAATAACATTTATACTTTAGGTTATTTGCTTAACCATACATAAGGCATTCATTACTTAGAAACATTCACAACATGACATACAAACACCCCAAAATAGTAGCTAAAAGAAAACAGCATAACAGGAGCTATACAAGACTAAAAATTACAAAATTGGACTTTCTGGAAATCTTATGAAATTTTCTACATAACATTTTATACACTCTCCAGCTAGATCTAACATTAAATTGGCCTAACAGTCACTTCAAGCAAAGTTGTTTCAATGAAACATGAAAGCACAGATTTATCACTTAACTTGTAAAATACACATAGGTTAAACTAAACAGGATAAAGATGTGAACATTTAACACAAGATAGAATAGCAAGTTATCTACAACAAAGTCAATTGTAGCTACTGTTAAAACCAATTCAAAGTAGCTCAAACAAGAAAACAGGTTTTAGCTGTTTAACAAATTTCAGTCATTACTTAGAATAGTTGCATAGCTTTAATTATCATTCCACAAATTATGATAAAATTAGACAAGCAAGTTTACATAATTATCTACCACTTTGGTGTTCACACCATCAACAGAAAACATGTTTAAAAAGTGGTTAAGACCACTACTTTGCTGATGATGAGAAAACAAACATGTTTTATACATAAATTACTTAAGCAATTTGAAAAGTATCAAACAACAGATTTCATATTTTTCTTAGCTCACACTAAGCAAGTAACACATATACAAAAATTATCAATCCCAGAAAACACATACCACTTACTTAGCAATTGTAACAAGATTGCATTCACTTAATTAAATATTCAACAAAAATAACCACAACATGAAATTAAAAAGGGCCTTACTGACATTCTAACATTTTTTCATGGAAAGTGCATACTGAGGTAAGCTTGAAACAACAATAATCATCATTTTAGCACATTCCAAACTTTAGTTATGAAATAAAAAAATTAAACTAAGCATATAAAGCTTGTTGTATATTTTTAATTAATCAGCACATAAGAACAACAACAATAGGTCATTTATATATTTTTCATGCATAGAGAAAAACATAACAAGACTAACATAATTTATTTCACATTATTTTCATTTTTCTACAATTAGTTATGCATTTTCAAAGTTAGCAAACCAAACTAAAAAACAAAAACAAAAGGATTAAGCCTTCAGCCACAGACAAGCGGGACCCACTGGTCAGCTTCCTCTTCCCAACCGAGCACTGGAGGTGCTCGACCGATGGTCCTTCGCCGGCGGTGAGGTCTTCGGCCAAACTAACCCTACAGACATGCTCTCCTTCGCAACCCACACACACCTATGTAGCTGGTTGTACCCCAAACTCACCGGAGCATACTCGACGGCAGCAATGGCGGCACGGTGGCGCGGTGTGGCTCACGCTAGCCGGCATAAGCCTCTACGGGCCAAGCTAGCGAGCGCTACTCCTACACTGACCCTAGTGGTTTGATCTAGCCCGGATTGGGGCCTTGAGGAACCTCCAATGAGCTCGGCCACATGCACAGCGGCACGGTGGCGAGATCACGGTGGTGCGATTCATCTGTTCCGGCGGCGGCAATGCCTAATCACTTCAACCGACTCTGGCAACCTTACCACAATCTAACAGGCTAACCCTAACATGACTCCAACGAACCTGAGAGGCGCTGAGTGATCCAGCGTGAACATCGTCGGCCTTGCGGGTGCCGAGCGCTCGTGCGCAGCGGAGATCCCATTCTGGCTAACCCTAACCCTAACAGCTTCGACCGACTCCTCGATGAGCTTCTACTACCTCTAGGCTACCGCGTACGAGAGCTATAAGAGAAAGAGGGGTGACGGATTGGGCTGGCCACGGCGGCGCTGCCTGCAACGGAGGTCCCGGAGTCATGGCACTCGCGGCGAAACTTGTTCTGGCTCACATATACAGTTTGCGCCTCAACCAAGCGGTGCGAAAGGTGGAGCGGAGCAAGGCGAAGCGGTGGCTGGCTTTTGGTGGCCAATGCAGTTGTGTGTGGCGCGGTGGAGCTCGGCGACGGCGACGAGCTCGGCAATGGCGTTGTTGTGCTCGCGCGTGAAGCAGAGAGGAGAGGGAGAGAGTGAGGCGAGGGGCGTGGGTGCGGTCGTGAGGTGGAGTGTGTGGCTTGCCAAGGCGCGGCTAGCGCGGGCCTCTTGCCAGTGTACGTCCGCCATGCGTCGCACGCAGTCTGGCGCGGTCGGCCACCGACCGGCGCGTGCGCTGCTTCCCCCGTTCAAAACACTGATCAATGTGACTGACGGGCTGTTTTGCAACGTGATTAACTCCCTAATCTGGTCGTCTCAGCTTCAACCAACTACACCATTTGATAGAGTTATGTGTGTTGGGGATATTACCTCGGCATATCCCCAGGGACCTATATGGGCCTCCCAACCAGGAGGTGGCCCGGCCCACAAGACGTAGACGTGCAGCACACGACGTGTATCGCACGAATAGTACCATATTGACTACTTTAATTGTAACTCTGTCCCTTCGGTATATATAAGGAGGGACAGGGGACCCCCAAAAAACATGATCTCATCACATCTTGTAATCTATCTTTCAGATCAATACAGCCACCAGAACACAGGACGTAGGGTATTACGGCGATTTGCCGGCCTGAACCTGTCTAAATCGCCGTGTCTATGCTCTCTGTGTTACGCTTGACCGCCATCGCCACACCTCCGCCTACAATCTACTATCGTAGGGTACCCCCTAGGTAGACTGCGACGTGTATTTCATCGACAGTTGGTGTGTTAGGTAGGGGGTGTGTGCAACGATGTCATGGCTCGTCAAGCGATCATCTTCCCTGTCGACGGCCCTCGTCGACGAATCTCATTGACAGCCCCAGTCGCTCCCCGCCGCCGACCACGCCGGCGGCCCCTCGTCGTCCTTCGCCGTCGATCCCATCGGCGGCCCTCGTCGCCCATCGCCGTTGATCACGTCGGCGGCCTTCGTCGTTCCTCGCCGCCGACCACGTCGGTGGCCCATCGTCGCTCCATGCCGTCGATCCCGTCGGCGGCCTCCGTCGTTCTTCGCCGTCGACCATGCCGGTGGCCCCTCATCGCTCCACGTCGTCGATCTTGTCAGCGGCCCTCGTCGTTCTTCGCCGTCGGCCATGTCGGCGGCCCCTCGTCACCCCTTGTCGTCGATCCCGTCGGCAGCCCTCATTGCTCCTCGTCGTCGATCCCGTCGGCGGCCCTCGTCGTCCCTCGCCGTCGAGCCCGTCAGCGGCCCTTGTCGCTCCTCGCCGTCGATCCCGGCGGCGGCCCTCGTCTCCCCTCGTCGTCGATCCCGTCGGCGGCCCTCGTCGCTCCTCACCGTCGATCCCTTCGGCGTCCCTTGTCATCCCTCGTCAACGACACACCACGACCCTCGTCGCCGACCTTGTCGCCAACTCGTCACTCGGGGACCTCTACATAACGCTTACGACGTTCGACGACATCTACAAAACGTTCAAGGCATTCGGCAACCTCTACATCACGCTCATGATATTTGACGACCTCTACAAAACGCTCACGACATTCGGCGACCACTACAAAACGCTCCCATAGCGTTCGACAACCTCTCCAAAACACTTCCATAGTGTTCGACGACCTCTCCAAAATGCATTATGGCGCTCTCTCCAAACATCCTGGCCATAACCAGAAAGCACCCGAAGCTGGCCTGCTGATGAATCATAGCGCATAGAAGTAGCTACCCTATACGCTACGACTACATCGACATGCCTCCCCAGTGGTATTTCCCTAGAAGCCGGGAGATATCACTCGGGTAGGGAGCCATGAGGCTATGTGCCCAGAGTCTGTACACGACCACGGTACGGTCGATGACTCTACAAGCAGCATGGCTTTTCGTCCAGCGTCTGCAGGAACAGTCTCCACAGGCCCTGGTCACGCCATGATCGAGCCTCTCGGAAAAGGCCCTGTCCCTGGCATCTCCCTAAGCATGCATGAGTTGCTCGCCCTCTGCGCCGCGGGTTGTCAGCATCGTGCCTCCTTGGGAGTCCCTATGTATCCTACGCGTGTTGTGGCGCTAGCCCTACGATATGGACCATTTGAGACCCAAGGCCGAACGATTCATCGTTACAGCTCACGACTCAGCTTAACAACTTTGCCACATTTCACTTAGAAGTCCGACAACTTGCATCCTAGATACAATCTACCGCTGTCTCGCAGCAAACATGTCGACACCACCTAGGAGCACTTCCGTCACCAACTACAGTCTCGGGGATTGGCCTCGTCGTCAACTCGTCGTGAGCTCACGGCTCACGACGACCTCGTCGCTCCTCGTCGCCGACTACAGTCTCGGGGATTGTCTTCATCATCGACTCGTCAAGGTTCACGCCGACTTCGTCTCTTCTCGCCACGGCTCATGCTGACCTCATCGCTCCTCGTCGCCGACTACAGTCTCGGGGACTAGCTTCATCATCGACTCGTCAAGGTTCATGCTGACTTCGTCGCTCCTTGCCATGGCTCATGCCGACCTCGTCACTCCTTGTCGCCGACTCTTCATGGTTCCCATCGACTTTGTCGCTCCTCGCCACGGCTCATGCTGACCTCATCGCTCCTCATCGCCGACTACAGTCTCGGACACTAGCTTCATCATTGACTCGGCACGGTTTACGCCGACTTCGTCACTCCTCGCCATGGCTCATACTGACCTTGTCGCTCCTCGTCGCCGACTACAGTTTCGGGGACTGGCTTCATCATCGACTCATCACGGTTCATGCCAACTTCGTCGCTCCTCGCCATAGCTCATGTCAACCTCGTCGCTCCTCGTCATTGGCTTCATCATCGACTCGTCCCGGTTCACACCGACTTCGTCGCTCCTCGCCACGGGTCATGCCGACCTCATCGCTCCTTGTCGCCGACTCGTCATGGTTCACGCCGACTTCATCGCTCCTCGCCACGGCTCTCACCGACCTCGTCGCTCCTTGTTGCCGACTCGTCATGGCTCTCGCCGACCTCGTCGCCCCTTGTCACCGACTACAGTCTCGGGGACTGGTCTCGTCGCCGACTACAGTCTTGGGGACTGGCCTCGTCGCCAACTCATCACGACTCTCGTCGACCTCGTCTACGACTCACCTTCATCGTCGACCAGAACCTGCTGGTTGAGCTGGTGTGCCATCAAGTTGCTCCATGCTATCCGGATTAGGTGCTGATTTTGGGTAGCACGTCGGGGGGGCTTGATGGGCATGCTATACTTGCAGTCTCGGGGACTGCGCCAGTTACAATATGCTTTATAGCTTGGCACCACGTGTCTACAACACCTACTACCAAGCTCGGGGACTAAGTGGATACACTTCACCTCACAGTGAATGTATTTGCTTTCTTCTTTGACAAGCGCCAAGATGGACTTGTACAGACTTCTACTAGGACCTTGTTGTTCCTTATAGTCTTGCAAGCTCCAAGTGGATACACTTCACCAAGAAGAAGTTCTTTCAACTTTTTTCTCTAGCACATCACATCCTCCCGACAAGAAGTTGCAGACCTATGATGAAGCGACCTGCTCGCTAACCAAGCTCTAATGGTTCCGACCAGTTCGACCTGGTCAGAAAGCTTCTTCGGACTACATCCTGACCAGGCCACCTGGTCGGAGATCTTTGACAATGCTAATAAAGAAAGGCGACCAGGCCACATCTCCTCTAAGGCTTCAGGATAGCTCGCCAGAAGGATATAACGTTCTCGGGGACTTGTTGGGGATATTACCTCGGCATATCTCCAGGGACCTATATGGGCCTCCCGACCAGGAGGTGGCTCGGCCCACAAGACGTAGACGTGCAGCACACGACGTGCACCGCATGAATAGTACCATATTGACTACTTTACTTGTAACTTTGTCCCTTCAGCATATATAAGGAGGGACAGGGGACCCCCCCCCCCAAAACACAATCTCATCACATCTTGTAATCTATCTCTTAGATCAATACAGCCACCAGAACACAGGGCGTAGGGTATTACGGCGATTTGCTGGCCTGAACCTGTCTAAATCGTTGTGTCTATGCTCTCTGTGTTACGCTTGACCGCCGTCGCCACACCTCCGCCTACAATCTACTACCATAGGGTACCCCCTAGGTAGACTGCGACGCATATTTCGTTGACAATGTGCCAACTCCAACTTTGGTGTAACTTGTCTAGGCTGAAACGGTTTAGATTTCAAACTACAAGCATTCAAACATAGGTACTTTCACACTGAAAGTCAGTTTATGACTTAGGCAATCTTTTGAATCCAAAACAGCCCTCAATTCTGCCTTAATTGGCCAATTGGAGTATGTTAGGGTCCAAATCACCTCTTGGTGGTTAAACAAAGGTTGTTCCTTATGAAATTCTCTACAACTTTGCTTAAGCCCACTTTGTCATGCAAAGCCATTATCAATGTTGATTAGTTAAGTCAAGGAAAAGGGTTCCTAGGATCAACATAGGAGCTTAAACCCTAGAAGCCTAATTTGACTTGATCATACACATGAACATGGTTCCATTAGCATCCCTAAGTATGTCTAGGTGTTTATTAGTGATCAAAACATCAAGCACTTGGTTATACCAGTACAACTCACTCAAAGCTAGAGGTAGGTTAACACATACATATATAAAGAACAAGGTGATCACTAGAGCTTATCATTTCATGTGACATCTAGGGTGTTACAATTAGCATATGGTTGTGCTCATGCTCATGAAATGATGCTTGTGCTCATGCTCATGAAATGATATGCAAATGCAAGCTTAACACCTAGGGTGTTACAATTAGCATATGGTTGTTAAAGAAAAGTTGTAGAGCTTAATAAATCTAGCAAAAGTTACTTTTGGAGATTTTCAAGTGTTATTCCAAAATACAGAGTTATTGCAAAGGGGGTAATTCAGTTTAAACTTGAATTCAAATACAAATATACATTTTGAAAACTAAGCTGAATTTGAAAATGTTCATATTGACAAAGATGTAGATTACGAAAAATGGAATGATTTTCCTATTTTCACCTTTTCATGGTTCTGAGTGGAAGGGGGTCTATTTTGTAAAATGGGATCAATGGCAAAATAGTGAATTCTCAAAACGCGTAAGCTCTTCGTCTTCGTCTCCGGTGACTCGAGTCCGAGATCCGCCACGACGTGGTCCGAGCTCTTCAGTCAGTTTTGTATCAAACCAAGCTTTGTATCTTGATCCTTGTATTCATACGATGCTCGTGCGCTCACTGGTTCTTGAATTGGTCCACTGGTTTGCGCAGAACATCGTCGATCATGTTTCCATCGCCGCTGCCATCACTGTCATCGTCGGCAGCTTCCTCCATCCATCCTCGACTTCATCTAGCGTGCGTACCGTCTCCACGGTGAGCTCCTATTTCTCTTGGTCTACTTGGTTGAAGCCAATTTTGGCTGCGCGTAGCTATCCATGTTGTTCTGACGTGTTTCCGCCGTTGTCCCGTCGGTGTCCGGCATAAGCTTATTCTGGTGTCGTTTGCTTGCAATTGAGGAATGCGCTAGTGTTGACACTATATTTTGGCATGGCCAGATACGTGCTCATGGGCCTCCTGGCAGGTCTTCGGAGAGGATATTCAGATGGACCCGAAAGATCAACTATGGAAAGATGAGATCACAGAAGGATATTTTGGCCAACCGCAACAGAATGTGCGCAACAATCTTGGCACGGGGATGGATTGAAGCTCAAGTCATATTTGTTTCCTCATTTTTAGGACTTGGGCATCGTCCGGTTAGGTTATATGCTATGGTCTATAAATAGCAAGGCCTAAGGAATGAGAAAGACATCCAATCAATCAAATACACAACTTACATAGTTTTCCGGCCACCGGCCAACCCTAGGAGTAGGAGTAGAGTAGATTTCGGTGAACCTTCTACGGAGCGGGCTGGATCGACCAGATCGACCTCCTGTTTGCTTGTAAGTTTAGCCTTTGTTCATGTCTCGTTTGTACGGCTATATTGTGTAACTCATACAAGCTCGATCTGAGCTAGTTATCAGTTTGAATCTATGTTCATGGGGCTGCATTGCTTCAATCTCACATGACTCATGGTTTCGAGCTAGTTATCGGCTCTATTAGGTTGGCAATCTAATAGATTTATTAAGTTATCGATATTGTCTGTTATGCATTGCTTAATCTACTTCAACAATATCTTGCCCATTCTCAACTAATGGATTGGCTTGTGCGTTATTTCTATCTAGATCTATTATCTTCAATGCTTTCACTCTCATACGTGTCGAGGCAGTAGATCTAAGATTCTATCGGCTAATCCGTTGGTTGCAGTTGTTACATGTTGTGGGTTCGAGACATACGTTCGGTCATTAGATTGGTTTGAGAATGGTTGGATCTGGCTCAACATACGTGGTATGGCTGCATCTACCGGAACCCACTGTCGTGTGTGTTGGGTTATATCTATCCAATCTTAGATCTGTCTAAGGCTAAGCTTATGGATCTTGTTCAAGCTTCATGGATCCCACATCAACTAATATAGCCAGTTTGGTTGTGCTTCATTCATACGATGCGTGTACTTTGTTATCTTAATCTGTTAGATTTATTAAATGTACTGGATTTGGCTTGGCTTGTTTACTTTTATGGCTACATAGAAACACACTAATGCTAGTAAATGAGTCAGGTTATTGGGTTAATTATCATCATGGCTGCATGGGAACACACCTCCATTGATGGTTAATCTTTATTTGGTATGTTTGGTATGTTTAATGGTTTGGGTCGATAAATGTCACATGTATCGCAACCTTACTTTACTGATGTAATATGATCGGCTAATTGTACACCTTACACATGACATCCTATGATAGTCGTTTGTATCTTGTTATCATGCTTCATACTGTTTGGAGTTGACTCTTTAGTCAATATCCTTCACTCATCGGCTATGTGAGAACCGCACATCCATGGAACTATCTGGCAACAACCGACAGGTTCCATAATTTGATATTTCACTTCCTTGTCAATTGTAGGTCAAATTGACTGGCACGCCTGAGATCAATCCCCGAAGTGGCCTGAGCCGCTTAAGAGGTTTAGGAGATCAAGCTTTGTTGCTACATGGTCCTCGCAGGCCTTGCGCAGTGCTAACGCCAGAACCCCCATTTTTTGTGTCAACACATTATGGCATGCCCAGTGGGACCACAAACATGAACAAGGGCAAGACCAGAGTTCGAAACCCGACTCAAGATGAGAGGCTGAGGGCCCTTGGTCCAGATTCATGAGTGACCGAGGAAGAATTCCAAGAGATCCTATGAAGGATGGAGAGATAAAGAGATTTGCTCGTCTTGGATGGGATAGTTGATCCACCTGATGCCAACTACTTGTCCACTGCTCAGGACAGGTGGAGGTGTCAGAACGAGGGAGATAAAGGGAAGAAACCACTGGCGGAGCGCATACTACCTCATCAAGGACTTAGAGTTGCCCACCAAGGACAATTGCCCTGGGTGCAACAAACGATTTGAGGAGTATAGAAGGCTCCAAGCTGATGGCCGATTCATTCAGGGACAAGTGGAATAAAAGGAATGGAATCAGCATGTCATCGAAGATGGTGTTCGTGGTTGGCCCAGTACTGGAGTCGTTAACGTGGATCGTACTCAATCTCAAGAAGCACCAAGCATCTCAGAGTCCAAGAAGGCTAACGAAGACCTAGAAGAGGAGAGTCCGACATTAGACAGCTAACAGATGGCATCGTGAGGCAGCAAATCATACCGCAAGCTTCTTCCTGCCTGTGGAATTCAGGGTACCGGTGGATATTGAGGTCTATTTTGACTTTGATGAGTCAGAGTTTGTGGAATAGACCGGTGCGCTCACACGTGAATTCCAGGTGGTATTCGGCAAGCCTGAGAGACACAGAAACCTGAAGGCGTTGTACATCCAAGGATACATCAACGAGAGATTTGTTGGAAGGATACTGATCAACGGAGGTGCCTCCATCAACCTGATGCCAGCCCACATTATCCCAAAGCTGGGGCTGGAGTCCAAGAAACTCCTCAAAATGGATTTGACACTTGGGGACTTTGGAGGAAGGACGTTAGGGACTCGGGGAGTTCTGCAGGTGGAGTGGACGGTTGGCAGCAAGACCCTACTGACTACTTTCTTTGTTATTGTTGGAGACAGTTCATTCAATCTGCTCCTAGGGAGGGATTGGATTCATGCCAACTGTTGCATCTCGTCTACAATGCATCAGGTCGCAGTGCAGTGGCTGGACAATGATGAACTTGAGATCATTTTGGCCGATGATTTGATTTCCATAGCAACCGTTAACCCTGCTTACTGGGATTTGGAGGACTATGCCTATGACTGCTTTTCTAGCAGAAGGTTGCAAGAAGACTACCTTTCAACAGTGTGAGTCAACAGCCGATCCAAGCAGTTGGCTTGAAGAAAATAAAATAATGCATACACCAATCGATGACGACGAAGGCAAGCTAGGCAAGGGATTTATGTCGGCTGATGAGTTGGAGGCTGTTGATATTGGAGATGGTGATAGGCCTAGATCGATGTACATCAGCGCTAAATTGTACCCCAAGTTTAGAGAAGATTTGATCGCTCTGTTGAAAGAGTACAAGGAATGTTTTGCTTTAGAGTATTACGAGATGCCCAGTCTTGACCGAAAGTTGGTCGAACATCGTTTACTGATCAAGGAAGGATATCGGCCAGTTAAGCAGCACCCTAGAAGAATCAAAGCTGAAATCATGGCCAACATGAAAACTGAAATCACTCGGCTGTACGAAGCAAAGTTCATTCGGCAAAGCAGATATGCCGAGTGGATTGCCAATGTGGTCTCTGTATATAAGAAGAATGGAAAAATGAGAGTTTCCATCGACTTTAGGGACCTCAATAAAGCTACACGATGGATGGATACCCAATGCCGGTGGCCGACATGCTGGTTGATGCAGCAGCAGGCCATAAAGTGATCAGTTTTATGGATGGCAATGCTGGGTATAATCAGATCTTCATGGCAGAAGAAGACGTCCATAAGACCGCATTCAGATGTCCCAATGCGCTGGGATTGTACGAATGGGTGGTTATGACCTTTGGGTTGAAGAATGCCGATGCGACTTATCAGAGGGCTATGAACTACATCTTTCATAAGTTGATCGGCAAGATAGTAGAGGTCTACATCGACGACGTGGTTGTGAAGTCCAGGGAGTACTGGGAGCACCTTGAAGATCTCAGGGCCACCTTGGAGTGTGCGAGGAAACATGGTTTGAGGACGAATCCTCACAAGTGTGCTTTTGGAGTAACAGCTGGACAATTCTTGGGCTTCATGGTACATGAAAAGGGAATCAAGATTTGTCAAAAGAGCTTTGACGCAATTGACAAGGCTTTGCCACCAACTACGAAGACCAAGTTGCAATCTTTGATCGGCAAAATCAATTTCAGTAGGCGATTCATATCAAATCTGTCAGCTAAGATCCTGCTGTTCTCAATTCTGCTGAAGCTAAAGAACCAGCAAGAGTTCAAGTGGGGTAACGGGCAGCATAAGGCTTTCGAGGAGATCAAAGAATATTTGAAATCTCCGCCGGTATTGATCCCTCCTCAGAGTGGGAAGCCTTTCATACTGTACGTAACAGCCGATGACCAAACGATTAGATTGGCTCTGATACAAAAATTTGAAGAAAAGGAGAGAGTGGTGTTCTATTTGAGCCGGAGGCTGCTCAATCCTAAAACGAGATATTCTCCCACGGAGAAGTTGTGCTTGTATCTGTACTTTTCCTGCACTAAGCTGTGTCATTACCTGCTGTCATCTGAATGCACAGTGGTGTTGAAGTTTGACGTGATCAAGCACATGTTGTCTATGCATAGTCTAAATGGAAGAATCGGCAAGTGGATCCTTGCACTCTCAGAATTTGACCTAAGGTACGAATCGGCTAAGGCAGTCAAAGGCTAGGTGATAGCTGATTTCATCACTCATGATCATGAGAAGGAAATCAGACTAGTAGACGTGGCTCCATGGGCACTATTCTTTGATGAATCTACCTACAAGCAAGGAGGAGGCATTGGAGTCGTCCTGATATCGCCTTGGGGGGCAAGCCTAGAGTATGCTTTCCCGATAAAGCCGACGGCTACCAACAACCAAGCTGAATATGAAGCCCTCCTCAAAGGACTACAACTGCTACGAGAGATAGGGGCCAAAGTTGTTGAGATCTTCGGAGATTCCCAGTTGGTGGTTAATCAACTGCTTAGCCTATATGAGTGCAAGGATGAAATACTAAAAGAGTATCATGAAGGTTGCCATGAGTTGCTTGATTCCTTCTCCTCAGTTAGTATCAAGTACATCCCCAGAGGCTAGAACTAGGAAGCTAACAGATTGGCTCAAAGTGCTTCTAGGTATCGGCAGATTGTGGAGATTTTAGCTGATGAGCTTGTTGATGATAATGATTGGAGAACCAAGATCATCGAGTACCTGAAGAATCCTTCGCAGCAAGTTTCCAGAGAGCTAAAGTACCAGACTACCAAATTTGTCATGCTTGATGACCAGTTGTATCATAGGATAGTCGAGGGTGTACTACTCAAGTGCCTCAACATCAATAGCAACTTGGCATATCTCCCCCCTCACTTAGCAAATATGCCAACCTAAGGAAGCTTGACATCTCCTCTTCTCCCACCGCCGCCTCTTCTCTTAGGAAAAAAAGTCTAGTGTGCCTTTTTTAAAAATTTTGCCAAGTCCAAAATATCAAACTATTGAAGAGAGACTATTTTTTACTTGGCATATTGTTTTGGGAGTTAGCAAAACATGAGATTTACCAAGTGAAGTATAGAAAACTCTTTGATATGCTCTTACCTAGCTGGCATGCTCCATATGCGAGACTAAGTTGAGGTGGTCCCCTTTCTTTTAGCAATGGTGAGAATGTACTCTATCTTTTGCGTGAGTTTGGGATGTTTGTAATGGTTCTTTATCTTTTTTTTCTTATTATTATAATAATACATAGCTATCCTGAATATTTAAGAAAAAAGGTCATCTACAAAGGAATGATGCAATGCGCATAGTTCAATGGAGGGCCGACAAAATAAAACGGGGATCCAGCAAAGGGACGGTGTCACTAGTACAAAGCAGCTATGAACCG
Source organism: Microstegium vimineum (assembly GCA_022036555.1). Lineage (NCBI taxonomy): Eukaryota > Viridiplantae > Streptophyta > Magnoliopsida > Poales > Poaceae > Microstegium > Microstegium vimineum. Next base: position 22,593,135 of record CM039130.1, on the reverse strand, counting down.
CCAATGAAAAAAATCGTACAGTGAAAAAAAATCGTACAGTGAAAAAAATTCGTACAGTGAAAAAAATTCGTACAGTCAGAGCTATGAACCGCCAGTGTAAACATATTTACACTGGCGGCTGTCTTAAAATAACCGCATGTGGAAATGGAGCATTTCCACAGGCGGTTCATCTAAGTCAACCGCCAGTGTAAATAGATTTATAGTGGCGGTTGACTTAGCTGAACCGCCTGAGGAAATGCTCCATTTCCACAGGCGGTTATTTTAGGTAAGCTGCCAGTGTAAATCAATTTACACTGGTGGATTTACACTGGCAGCTATCTTAAGCAACCGCCAGTGTTGTTCCAGCTATATATAACCTTCTTCCTCCCTGAGAAATCCTGTAGCTCGCACCCAACTTCCATTGGAGGCGATTTTGGAGGTCCATATTTATTCAAATACAAGGGGAGAGGTTTTGATCTTCATTTTTGGAAGGTGGTTGCTAAGAAAGGTTAGTTTATGCCTCTCTTGCCTCATTTTGTCCATTCCTTGCTCAATTTGAGTCCCTTTTTGGATCTAGGGTTTCACCATGAGTGAGACAGAAGGGTAGCTAGGTTATGGGCAAGATTTTCTGAAATTTTGATGCTTAAGATGGTTAGATGATGTCTCTCCACTATCCCTACTCATGTTTTGTTGTCAATTTAGTTTATCCAAGATTTTTTTAGTTGTATGTATATAGCTATAGCCATGAATGGTATGTTCATGTAGAGAGCAAATATAGGTTCATATTTACTTAGTATTTTTTTTCTTTATTTGCATAAATTGTTCCATGAATTGTTTGTTTGTATGGAGAGCCAAATATAGGTTTAAAAATGTACCTTATGAAATGGATTTTTTAGTTGCAGCTAGCAATAGATTGTGTTCATGAAGTGTTTTCATATGTAGAGAGCAATATAGTTTTTTTGTTAGTTCTCTAATAAAGTATGTTAAAAATTGTACCTTCTAATAAACCATATACTTAATCATATACCTTCTTCCACCCCGATAACTCTTCTAGCTCGCAATCAACTACCATTGGAGACGTTTTTGGAAATCCAGATTTTTTTTAAATACAATTGGAGAGGTTTTGATATTCATTTTTTTGGAAGGAGGTGCTAGCAAAGGTTAGTTTATCTCTCTCTTGCATCCTTTTATTCATTTTTGCTCAGTTTGAGTAACTTTTTGGAGCTAGGCCTGTGGTTTCAACTTTTAGCATATAATTAATTCATTATATTTTTGTACAAGTATGATGGAGAGGTCATTATGGATGTATAAGTTGTCAAGACTAGATCAAACATACTTACCAGAAGTGTATAAGTTTGTTGACGCTGCTAAGAACCATGTTTGGAGAACAAAGATGAATCACATACATTGTCCATGCATAGACTGCAAAAATCTTGTTGTATTTGATGACACTCAAACAATCCTTTCTCATCTAGTCTGCCGGGGGTTTATGAAGGATTACTTGATTTGGACAAAGCATGGAGAGGGTAGTTCTGCGCATTATACAACGGCGAACACTGCAAATATTGATGTTGATCTACATATGCTTGTTGACGGGTTCCAGTTCGTACAAGAGACACAACAACCTCTTCCTGATCATGGTTTTGATGGAGCAAATGAAGGTGAGGTCCTGCCAGATATCGCTGTGGAAGATGCAGAATTCTTAGAGGCAATGTTGCATCGTCATTTAGATGACCCTTCAATGTTCTTCATGAAAGGTATGGATTCCCTGATGAATGCAGCAAAAGAGCCTTTGTATGATGAGTCTAAAGGTTGTACACAAGAGTTCACAACGCTGCGGTCTGTGCTTAAGTTGTTGATGTTCAAAGCTAGATATGGTTTGTCTGATGCTGGTTTTGATGCGTTCTTGAGTATTATCACAGACATGCTTCCAAAGGCGAACAATGTGCCGGCTAACACGTACTATGCAAAGAAGCTAATCGGTCCGCTCACTATGGGTGTTGAGAGGATCCACGCATGTAGAAATCATTGTATCCTATATCGAGGTGATGAGTATAAGGACATGGACAGCTGTCCAAACTGTGTGCAAGTAGGTACAAGACGAATAAAGACTTTCGAGAAGAAGAATGTGCTGCCTCCACATGTAAAGGAGATAAGAGAAAGAAGACCCAACGGAGAGGAACAAAACCCCCCACAAGCAAAGAAAAAGACAAAGTAGACTATTATGCCCAGAAAAAGATTCCTGCTTTAGTGATGTGGTACCTTCCTGTGGTTGATCGATTGAGGTGTTTGTTTGCTAACCCAGAGGATGCAAAACTTATGAGCTGGCATGCTTCAAATGAGCACAAAAACGATGGGAAGCTTCGTTATCTGGCTAATGGCACGCAGTGGAGAGATTTCAATAACAAACATGAAGACTTTGCAAAGGAATCAAGAAATGTTAGATTTGCACTGAGTACTGATGGAATGAATTCATTTGCTGAGAGGAGCAGCAAGCATAGCACATGGCCGGTGATCCTCACCATCTACAACCTTCCCCAATGGTTGATGCAAAAGCGAAAGTACCTTTTACTAACCATCCTTATCTCTGGACCTACACAACCTGGAGTGGACATGGATGTTTTTTTGGAGCCCTTAATGGAGGACATGAAAATGTTGTGGGAAAGAGGTGTTCAAATGTGGGACGAGTACCGCAAAGAATCTTTCACACTGAGAGCAATTATTTTTGTTACGATCAACGATTACCCTGCTCTCTTCACATTATCAGGGCAGTTCAAGGGAAAGGTTGGTTGTGTATTCTGCATAGATGAAACCGCTTATGTGTCCCTCAATGTATCTAAGAAGATAGTGTACATGAGACACAGACGCTTCTTATTTAAAGGACACAGGTACCGCCTTAAAAGGATGGCTAAGTACTTCGACAATAATGATGCACTACACTCTATTGCACCATCAGGTAATAGTAAAGGCCAAAGAGTTTTCCAAATAGTTAGCAAAATAAAAAAAATTCGGGAAGAAGACAAAAGACGGAAAACCAAGAAAGGATGGCAAACCAACTCCAGGGGCTACATTCAAGAAGATGTCTATTTTCTTTGAGTATTTACCATACTGGAAAGAGTTAGATGTACGGCATGCTATCGATGGTATGCACGTTCAGAAGAACGTGTTCGAAAGTCTAATTGGCACCTTGCTAGACATGAAGAGCAAGACAAAGGAAGGACTGAATTCACGCATGGACATGGTACAGTTAGGAATAAAAAAAGAGCTTCACCCTATTCTACAAGAAAATGGGAAGTGTCATCTACCCGCAGCAAGCTACAACCTCAACATAGTTGAGAAACATGAGATGTGTGCGTGGTTGAGGAAGTTAAAAGTCCCATATGGATTTTGCTCTAGCATACGGAGTATTGTGTCAATGAAAGACCTTACACTCACCAACTACAACTCACATGATTGTCATGTCATGCTTACTACTTTCCTTCTGATTGTCATCAGAGCTATAAATCCTTTGTTCATAAAGATGGCAGTAACACGTCTGTGCTTCATTTTCAACAAGATCTCATAAAAGGTGATTGACCGTGATAAGTTAGCGACTCTTCAGGAATTCATGGTGGAGACAGTGTCACAGTTTGAGATGTGTTTCCCCCTAGCATTCTTCGATATCATGGTGCACCTCGTTGTGCACTTGGTTCCTCAAATTGAGGCATTGGGTCTTATGTACTTGCATGAAATGTGGACTTATGAGCGTTTCATGGCAATACTAAATGGCTATGTTTCGACTTGTGCTCGTCCAGAGGCGTCTATGGTTGAGGGGTATTTAACCGAAGAGGCCATTGAGTCCGGAGGTCCATTCTGCAATAGTGTCCTAAAAGACCAAGTCGCAATAGGTTTGCCTCCGTCACGACATGAGGATAGGCTGTATGGAAGTGGGAGGATGGGACGAAAACCATTCATCATGAGAGATTACAACATAGTCCTCCAGGCACATCACAGTATCCTGCACTAGCTCTCGATAATGGAGGTTTTGATCGAGCAACACTTAAATGAACTTCGAGAAAATAATCCTGGGCACACGGATGACTGGGTAATGAAGGAACACAAGACTCAGTTCAACACATGGCTAAGGGAGAATGATATTCCACATGGGGAAACAATTGAGGAACAAACCATCAAGGGGTTGGCATCTGGACCCTCACGCCAGGTCACGACATGGCAAACCTATGACATTAATGGCTTCACATTCTGTACCAAGTATAAGAACATAAAGAGCATGGCACAAAACAGTGGTGTTCGATGCAAGGCCATTGACTCTAAGACAGATGAGATTAGTACATTCTTTGGCTTCATTGATGACATATGGGAACTAGACTATGGTACATTCCAAATCCCCGTATTCAAATGTCAATGGGTTGAAGACAAACATGTCACAGTGGACAACTATGGGGTCAGAGTTCTTGATCTAAGTAAGGTAGGCTACAAAGATGACCCGTGGATAATGGCTAACCATGCTGCTCAGGTTTTCTATGCTGAACAGATCCTTTCTCCTAATGACAAGAAAAGTACAAACCAACCAAAGCATGTAGTTTTTCCTGGAAAGCAACAAGCTATCGGAGTTGATGGTGTATCTGATTTGGAGGATTTTAACCAGTTTAGCAATATGTCTCTCTTTGTAGACCATCTAGTGAAGATAAGGAATGTTGAGCGAAGCATCCCACAAAATTTGTTGCCATGGGTTTGCCATGACGGACAAGGAAGAACAGTAGCAGCCTAGTTTATATTTGTACTTTGTCATGTAATCCATTGTGGTACAATGTGTACCTTACAATATCTACCATTCACTATTTGTAAATGTGAAACTTTATGCTTATTCCACCTTACTCTACCATTCTCTATTTCTCTATCTTGTATAAGCATGTAAAAATACATATGGAAACTATCGAAACCCTAAACCCTAAACCCTAAACAAAAGTTATAAACAATACTTAAAGAAAATAGAAATCACATGACAATATTTCTACAGGCGGTTTGTATTTTCAAACGCATGTAGAAATCATTTCTACAGGCAGTTGTTACTTCATTTCTACAGGTGGTTAACAGTAACAACCGCCTGTAGAAATGATTTCTATAGGCGGTTGACAATACAAAACCACAAGTAGAAATGCGGTCAATATATATCCCGCATAAGGCCGCTCGAAATTTTCTAAGTCCTAGGCGTGTTCCAATTCAAAGTGACGCCGTGCGGCTGCCAAAATTTTCCACGCTGCCGCTGAGACCTCTCTCTCCACGCGTTGCCATCCTACTTCATCTCCGGTAAGTCGTGCATGCGCTCCCTCTTATTCTTCTCTCTCTGTGAGCCGCGGTGCAGCGGCGGCGGTGGTGCGGCGGCGGCGATGGTGCGGAGCAGTGGTGGTGCAACAGTTGCAGCGATGGTGGCGTGGAGCAGTTGCGGCGGCGGTGCTGGACGGTTGCGGTGGCGCGGCAGTTGCGGTGGCCGTCGTTGGGGCCGCGCGCGCAGGTGAGATGGAGATGGCCGGGGAGCATGTGAGAGAGATTATGGATGAACCTGACTAGTGGGGCCCGGGGTGCAGAGAGAGAGGGTGAGCTGGGTCGGCTGGTGCAGGTGCTGGTGCGGGGCGCTAGTGAAGGTTGCGGGGTGGTGGCGGCTGGAGCCGTGAGGTTGAAGACGACGGCCGACTGACAGGTGGGCCTGGCTCTCCTGCTAGGCTACCACTGCTGGGCCGAGCAGGGCAAAGGAGTCGAGCTGGGCAAAGGGGAGAGCTGGGCCGCCACTGCTGGGCCGAGAAGGGAAAAGGGCCTTTTCCTTTTTTCATCTTTTTAAATACTTGTAAATGCTATATAAGTAGAGTATATATGTATGTATTTATATATATGTACATGCAAATAATTGTATATGATTGTGTATATGTATGTATTATTTTAGGCTTATATATTAGTCCATGTATGTATATATATGATTGTATATATGTATGTATTATTTTAGGCACTTGTAGAAATGAATATATATATATACAATTTCCACAAAACCATTGACTAACTATAAATGTATATATATGATTGTATATTAGATTACTTAATCCATGCTTATAGTATATATATATAGTAGAGTACTTGTAAATGAACTAGTTTTTTAATGATTATTCAATGCAATTTGCATGATTTTTCTATGCTTATTTATGAATAGTAGAGTACTTGTTATATATATGAATCCTTGGGATGATTTTCTGTTGTATAGATTTGTACAATGAGTTCTCCACCCAAGGACCAAGCAGCGGGGTTTGACCCAACGGAGCAAGCAGCGGGGTCCCATCCCATGGAGCAAGCAGCGGGGTCCCACCCCACGGAGCAAGCAACGGGGTCCCACCCCACGGAGCAAGCACCAGGGTCCCACCTCACGGAGCAAGCACCAAGGTCCCACCCCATGAAGCAAGGATCGGGGTCCCGAGAATCTAGTCCTGAATATGAATTACAATGTAGCATCGGCACTGATCCTCGCATAGAGAGGATGGCCCGTCGTGAATACGAACGTGACCCTAATTACAATCCAGAAGCAAATGAGGTAATTTAAGCATATAGGATCTCATGGTTGTACCTAATTTCATGATTAGCCTGCCACAATGGATTAGCCTTCATAATCTGATGAGTGTATGTTTTGACATGAATAGTAGGGTTATCTCAGTTGAAAGAAATGTTAACTCAAGATGAAATGGCACACGAAGATGCACCGGAAACGACCGAGACCACCACCACCAAGAGTTCAAGGAAAAGGAAGATGAGTGACCGGAAATGAGGTGACAAAGGAATGAGTAGGTGGCCAGATGAGACATATAGAATCTCAGAAGTGAGCCCAAAAGGACAGCCCCTAGCTCTTGTGGAAGCCCTAGCTAAGTTTCGAAACGCACTTGGTTTCTTAGTTAGGGACAATCTTGACATCACAATCCAACACTGGAAATATGTGCCAGTCGATGTTAGGAACATGATTTGGGCCAAGATGTTGACGAGGTTTATTTTGCCTCAAGGCTCAGAACCACAGGTAAAGGAGTTTGCACTGAAGCAATGTGCGGTCATATTCCGCAATTGGAAGTCTGAGATGAATACCAAGTGGGCAAAGACTGGCTCAGACCGGACAAAAAGTACAAGATTTCAGCCAGCCAGTGGGCGGTTTTCCTAGAGCAGAGGCAAGAGGCAGAGTTCTTAGCTCGGAGCAAAGTCAATTCCTCGCTCGCAAAAAAGAACAAGTACCCCCACCACTTAGGCACTGGTGGTTACCAACGACAGGTTCCAAAATGGAGGGAAGAAGAGGCTACCAAGAAGGCGGCAGGGTTGCCAGTGCTATCCGAGCAACATGGCGAAAGGACGCAAACTGGATAATGGCTCAGAAACCAATGCAAACCAAGACCGGTATGTCCTTTGAAGACCCAGCTACCGATGAAGCACTTAAGAGCATATTAGCGGTAGCAGCAGAACATGAGAAAGGATTATTTAATCCACGAAGAGATAGGGACATCCTAACTGCTGGCTTGGGTAACCCTGAGCATCCTGATCGTGTTCAAGGCATATCTTCAAAAGAAGGATGGAAAGAAGGATTCGGACCACAGTGGCAAGGTGAGTACAAGAAGCGTGATCGATACAAGGAAGAGATGGCTTCTTATTTTAAGGAAGAGGCAAAAAAAGACTTCTAAGAGATGATGTCCCAAATGTTGTCCAATCCTCCTGAGTTGACGCAAAGATTGGCTAGTGCAATGTCCGTTCAACAACATACGCTAGGTCAGGGTCCCGAGATGCAGCTAGTCCCAACATCACAACAGCTTGTGGTGACACATAGTCCAGGAACCATTCGAAGCAGTGTTGCGTCAACGGCAAACAAGACTCACTATGCAGTTGACATTGATATCCCCACGCCTTGCTCCCTCGTCATAAGATATGGTATTTCCAATCATCATACAATGGTAGTAGGCACAGGATTTGCGATCCCAGGACGCAAGTATCATGGTGATGACATTCCAGAGGACTACTGCAAGGTAGAAGTGGTGACGGTCATCCAAGGATACAAAGATGACATGCTAGACATTGCCAGTCCCGAGGGCATTGAGAGACTCGGATAGGCTATCAAGAACTTCATCCTTTGGCCTCGATGAGATGTCGAATTGAGTGAGCCGCCAACACGATCCTCAGAAGCCCTCCCACTCACTCAAGGGTCGTCAGGTCCTTCACAATATCTTCCAGACCCACCATCACCACCTGCCCAGACTCTTCCAGACCCACCATCACCACTTGCCCAGACTCTTCCAGACCCACCGTCACCACCTGACCAGTCTCTTCCAGACCCACCATCACCACCTGCACAGTCTCTTCCACCGTCACCGATCATGGCTCCTCCTGAACCAAAAGACCCAGAACAAACAAAGGTGACTCCACCGCAGACAAAGAAGAAATTTCCAACACCCAAATTGATATCCTCCTTTGAGCCAAAGAAGGAAAAGAATAATGCTGGCGTGGGTAGATTTTTGGTAGGATTGGACATCAACGCACTACTCGTGTCCTTGACTTGGATGAGCATGAGAAGTCAGCCAAAAAGCCTGAGGTAATTAGCGTAAATATCAGGAAGCCAATAAAGAAAGATTATGAACATGTTCCTGATTGTTATCACTCGGGGAGGCCACTACTAGAGTGGGATAAATTGATCAAGATCCCTAGTGGTATAAAAAGGCTGCATGACTAGTACATGAGAGCAGCTTCTGTTGGCATTGACACCATCAATGTGTCTATACCACCAGCTGTATTTGCAAGTGAAAGGCAGGCTGTCATTATTACATTCGAGGACATGTGGTTGATGATGAACCTCAAGAGACTCGACGTACAACTCATAACGATGTTTGCAGTGTAAGTGTTACTCGTACGAATAAATATGCATATGTTTTTATTTGTGAGTTGTATCCATTCTAGTTGTATTCATTCTAATTTCATATCTTACATGAATGTGCGCCTTGCAAAATGCAATATGATGAGCAGATCATGCGTTACGGTACGGATCCTCATCACAAGAAAAATGAAAGGGTTGCGTATTTAAACCCAATAAAAATATGTGAGGAACGGCACAAGTTCAGAATAGGAGAAGACCACAAGGACTTAAAGGGGTTACAAGGTGAAGAACGAGAGGACATGAAAAAGAAGTTGAAGAAAAGGTTTGAATCCGAATACGCCTACTACCTGGCAAGCTCAATGCTTATATATCAAGACAGAAGATGCATAATGGCCCCATATAACTTTGGGTAAGTGTGAGTTTGTATAGTTCAAATTAATAATTCTAATACACACGTGCATCACAAATTTGCTTCGTGCAGAGACCACTGGATTTGCTTTGTCATTTTTCCTAGGCAAAGAAGGGTGTTGATATTAGACTCCGCAGATTATGCGACTAAGAGCTATACACGGTTCTTGAACTTATTGGAGCTGTAAGTTAAGATATGTTTGCATACTTTTATTGATGAGAGAGTTTGAGAATAACATGGTGATTCTATTCGAGATTACAGGGCATATAGGTATTACAAGTTAAAAAAAGGAAAGTGCGACACACCAGGGCAGCCATTGAACATATATCATAAGTGGTCGGTACGTATGACAAGTTATGAATGCATATCATACACATGTTCAAATCATAGTATGATGTTCTAAGTACATAACCACTTTCTTGTTATACAGTGCCACAAGCAACCACCCGGATCGGTCCTCTGTGGATTCTACGTGTGCGAGTTCATGAGACAGAACGGACGATACAGCAGGAACCCTTCTAAGGTAATATAAGTAGTAGTCATGACTTTAGTTCTCACATTAAAGTTACAAATGTATTGTCAAGTATATATATTAATGTTTATAAACTTTCCTCCCAGGAAGCTTATCAACAAAAGGCGACTAACATGAGCGAACGTACTTTGTACGCCATAGTTGAGGACTTGTGCTCATTCATCATGAGAGAAGTCATTTATCAAGAGGGTAATTATACCGACAAGTCGGGCACCTTAAGTGACCCAAAGTATAGACCGCTCACAGAGATCAGCGGTCTGCAACTTAGTCGAGAGGGTTATTAGAGCCCTAGTGAAAACTTTGATATATATATATATATATATATATATATATATATATATATATATATATATATATATATATATATATATTGTGAGCACTGGAACACTAGTGAAAACTTTGATGTAAATGCATTTACTTTATGTTTGTGAGAGTATGAAACTTTGATGATGTCCATAAGTGTGACTTTATGTTTATGAGCATGAAACCACTTGTATGAAATAGTTAAATATTATATGGGTATAATTGAACACCATCCAATAGGTTTAGGGTTAAATACAGGGTCTGGTTTGAAAATTGAAAATTGGGGGGGGCTATTTCCACAGGCGGCTGACTTAAACAAACCGCCTGTGAACCGCCTGTGAATTCACAGGCGGTTTATTTAAGTCAGCTGCCTGTGGAAATAGATTTTCACAGGCGGTTCTCTGTGGAAATCGATTTCCACAGACGATTCTAGATAAACCGCCTGTATTGTGGTTCTATTTCTACTGGCCTCCGGCGCCGGTTACGAAAAACACCTGTAGAAATATGTTTTCAACCGCCGCTATAGTAGCTGTACTAGTGTGTCACTTCATCTGTCGGGGAATTCTCAGTCCCCTTCTCCAAATGTAGTATGGTAGCACAGATCCAAAGATGGTAGCAACGCGAATCATTCCTCATCCACAAATACATGGTTTCCTACTTGGTTGGCTTCCCCAAACCATGGTGTTAGTTTGGGTAACTTTCATGCTTGTTCTAAGATCTCAAAGCAGTGATATACTGCTATATGTACGGATCAGGAAAAAATAGTTCTACGAAGTACTATAGTTTTATGGTGAAATCAGGTGCTTGTACATCCAAATTAGACAGTCTTCATAAGCTGATCTTTTGAAACTATTCTCAAAACTAGATCTTTTGAAATTGGTGAACTAAAGCTTTGGCAGTTAAACATTAAAGTGACAGGTTCAATTTCGATATGTTGTTCAAGTGTGAACTCTTTGTTTCATCTCTGTTGCTTATTCCTGATACGCACATCTTTGTAGTAAGTATATAAGATGAGCTGAGATGCTCGAGGAAAAGGTACTTGCAAAGCTGCTTCCCTCCAATTGCAAGTTTATTTTGACTTTTTTAGATACATAATTTTTACCATGTATTTAGACATAGTACTCTATTTTTGACCAACTATTTAAAAAAATCTATAGTTTCATAACAAATAAATTATATGTTACAAAAGTATTTCTCATAGTGTATATTAAAACATAAATCTTATGATATGAAACTATATAAATTTTCAAAATCAATAGTCAAAGATACAAATGTTTGAGTTCTGCAGCAGCTAGCTAGTAAGAAAGGAGTATATATTTAGATGTATAGCAAAAACTTAATTAGGTGTATAGCAAAAACTATATACCTAAAAAAACTAAAAGGACCTATAATTTGGAATGAAGAGAGTTATTAGTTTTCTAAAGTGTCATATGTCATATATGAGGATAATTTCATATGGTACTGTTACTAGAGCAGATTAATCTATTCTCTTGACGATATTTTATTTACCAAATGAGTTGCCTTTGACGTGCTGGAATGCCTAGGCGAATTTTGGAGTGCCAGTACTTAGCAAGATCGTAACACCATACAACAATAAAATGATATGACTAGTATATGAAAATGTGAAATAAAACATTCCATTGAGGTATTATTTCATTTCATTTTAGGTCTTGTTTAGATACGCATGTATCTATCTCAAACTACATAAATTTGAATAGAAATTAGTTCAAATACACTCCAACACATGTGATTTGAGAAAGATACATGCGCATGTCTATGTATTTATACTCCAATCCACTCTAATCTATGTGGTTTGAGATAAATACATGTGCATCCAAATAAAACTTTAGTACATGTGGTAGTCATAGAAATAGCAAAATGAAATTTTCGACGAGAGTGGCCTTAGTATTTTAAAGGCATGTTTTGCAGAGCTCCAGCTCTGAAAATACAGTTTCAGATCCACAAATCCATGCAGCTCCACCGTTGATCTGAGATCCAAAAATGTTTGATACAGCTCTGAGGTTCCTTTCATCTCATTGTCATCTAGAGCCCACTCGTCAGTATCCACTTCCTCATGTAAACCTTCTCCCTCCCCCTCCCCCTCCCCCTGTCTGGGTGCACCGTCGACGAGTGCAAGCACGTGAGGGGAGCCTCAGTGGGGAGGGGCATGGCCGACTAAGCACGATGCGCGTCTAGGGTAGAGTAGGGAAGGGCGCGACCGGTTGGATATAGGGCAACGCGCGGCTCACTTGGGTCAAGGGGCTAGCAGACGAGAAGGGGCGACACGCACCCTCGCCGGCAGGCGAGCGGGCAGCGGCATGCCACTGCCGAGCGCAGCCAAAGCCAAGGACAGCCACACTATGGTCACGATGAAGATTGCAACGAGAGAAAAACTCACGACACAGAAGAAAGAGAATAAAAAGAACCCGTGATTTTCCACTTAACAGTGGCAATGGTGGGTAGTTTTCTCTAACTCCACGAGCTTAGATTTTGTGAAGCACCATTGAGATGCTCCACAAAATCCATAGATCTAGTAGCAAATCCACCGTTGAGCTGCTGGAGTTGAGACCATTTGACTCAAAAACTCTAGAGCAGAGTTGTTGTTTTTTTGGATCCGGAGCTACATGAAGCTCTGCCAATCACACCCTGAGTTCTCATAAAAGAAGCATAAGTCCTAACCCGCAGAAAAGCTGGAACACTGACCTGATTGACCTCAAAAGATAGATACAAGCATATGCAGCTATTTGATCTATATAAAAATGCAGAATGCATTTCTCATGTTAAAGTCAGTACATTAACAATCTTACAGAACTACCACTAAACGTGTCTATTTGTCTCACAGCAGTTCAAGAAGCCAACATATTATTCTTACCAAAAACAAGGAAATCACTGCAATTAAATTATACAATAGTAATGGGCACCTTTTAACTAACCCTTCCCAGTAACAAACCCTTTGATGCTTTCGTTGATAGACCACGTGCTGATTGACGTTGATAGTTTTCCTCATTTACCACAATTTGGGTAGACCTCCCTCTGGCATATTGGAACAGAAGCAAAATTGTTCCAGCATTGCTACCAAATCCACTAAACTCAACCTGAAGCGACCTTTTTGCGGACGACTCTCTTTCGACGAGGCTTAGATAATGTTGCCTCAGGTCCACCCTGCTTGATTCCTAGGAGGCCAAGGCCAGATACAATTGCATCCTTGGATATAAACCACCTTGAATCCTGTTGGTCCATGTATACCTCCACAGGCCTCTTGTATGCCCTTAGCAGTCGATCTGAGTACTGTGGATCAGCTTCCTCGCCAAGCCATGTTCGCCTTGATGCCTCACCAATCTGAATATTCATTAGTCTACAATATAAACACCATTGTATTAGTGCTAGAACAAACACTCAGAGAACAAGGAGCAGTTCCATTATTCTGTGTAATATAAAAATGGGCCGAGTTCACATAGTTGCTAAGCATAGATGCAGATTCAGATTATACAAATAAAAGGTCAGAGATGAAACACAAATAACCCCAAGGAGGGTACATTTAGGTTCAGTATATGAGAATAACGTTGAAGACAGCCAAAGTAGAAATAAGAATGCAAGAGTATAAAAAATATTGGTTCATAATAAGATCAAAACAATGTCCTAAAGTATTCAAATGCTGAAAACTTTTACTAATCCAAGTCTTTGTGAACAGTTGGACAACAAAAGCACTGCCCAGGTGATTCCTTATATGTTATATGCCACTAAATTATGTATGCTGACCAGAGGTCACTGATGTCCCTGACATGTTGGCACAGGCCATCCCACCGAATGAAGTTATGTTTTTTTTTTAATTTTTCTCACTGTCAGTCTATAGGAGTACATAACTTCTGCAATCTTAACCAACAAGTAAATAGAGAAGATGGAGAATAAAGGAATATGCTGTAACCATTTTGGAACCCAACAAATTCAATACTTCAATATTTATAAAGTATGTATATCCCAAAATAATGCAATTCAACAGAAATTTCTCATGATAAGATTGTAAACAATAAATCATGGGCAAGTTTTGAAGGGACCAATAAATGAACCTGAGACTATCAATAAGAATAGAACTGTACCGCACAGAAAAGAAAAAACAGTAAGAACATAAACAGCCAATCTATGATGTACTAGCATATGGTATCATATATACCTGTTAGTGGGTATCAATTACCCATATTCAAACACTAACCCATCTCATTTGGGCAGGTTATGAGTAAAAAAATATCCAATATAAATTTGTAGGATAGAGTACGGGGACTAGATTATGCATGGGCAAGTCTTTAGCTCAATTAACAATCTATTAGTAGAAATGGAGGAATCAGGTAACACAAGGTTTGTTATAGTTTTAGGTTTCTAATGTGGGACCCACATGTTGATCTTACTGCAGTAGTCTACAAAAGGTAGAGACTCTACAACAAATTTCAGTTAATTTTGCTGAAATTTACATGTGTGACTGCGAAATTTTAAATTCTATGGTGTAGCGCCCACATATATATCGAGCCACACTAATCTGCAGTCATCTGAAACTAATTCAGTCAATTTTGCACGAATTATAAGGTGTGAATCCGGTTTGATAACTTCTCAATTTTCAGTGTTTTGATTTGACAATTTCATTTCTATTACCAGATGCTTTATTGCTATCCATGTTAAGCTCATAGTAAAACAACAATATGAATCCATATTCTGTCATTGAACATGTAAAGATCAATCAGAAGGACCTTAATGCTACTAATGTCCATCTCAAAATTAGTTCATCTCAGCATTCTGCTTATTATGCACAATGAACCACACCAATAACTTATCCCATGAAACACTAATGTATTAAGACAAAACATTAATACAGATTTACCTTGCTGCTGTGCTAAAGAAGATTGCCATACCCAAAACATCAAAGCGCTTGGCCATATATTGGTCTAGTCCACAGAGCAATTGATAACGCAAGTTCGCATAGAGCCCTAGGAAAGCTCCATAACCAAGAGCATTGGTGCTGATAGAGGGAATAGTCACTGATAACCTAAATTGAAGGGTAGTAATAAAATAATTGATTAAAAGGATGCATCAGATAAGCCTTAGAAGGATGCTTTTATATGATTTAGAATACTATGATAAACCCACCTCCTTTCTTTTCTTGCAGACAAGACTTTTGACATACCACCATGAACAGAGCCAGCCACAAACCCAACAAGACTAAGCTCAGCAGCTTTATAAAAGAATGCACTGATTCGTTTTGGTAGATCAAACTCTCTCAAAGGATAGCTCTTCTCAAATATGTTGTTCGGAAGTTTCTCGATTGCATTTTGGAAGTCAAATCGAGATGTACTCCCATATGAACGGCACGGTGCCAAAAGCCCAAGAACCATCAAGTTGCAACACGATGCAGTCAAAGCATTCACAATCACCAAGTCCCATTCTTGTTCAAACCTGATTTCCCAAAAGTGTGAAATGGTTTAATGATGTGATAAGGTGAGATTGCTGAATAGATTTTGAAAAGGCAAGGTTCGAAAAAACGTAATCAAACGTATGTTTAATCATGATTAAGCGCTAAATGCTGGCCCAGCATTGCGTTTAGGGCCATATGCAGCGAATTAAGTGCTAGGCGCGCCTTGTCGCTGCGCCTACTCGCGAGGCGCCATCTAAGCGGCACGGAAGCATCGAAAAGCAGCCCTAGGCAGCGCTGGGGCGCGGGCAGAAGCACGCAAGCGAGCAGGGTTTCGGGTGCGGTCGGGCGGGATTTCATGTGCGGGCGGGCGAGAAAGCACGTCGGGCGCACGTGCGAGCGGGAATAAAGAGCATGCGTGCGGGAAAAAAAGAACCTGCAGAGGGAGAGCAAAAACAGAAAGCACACAGCAGTCGTCCGGCCGTCCAGACTCTCCATCTCACCTCTCTGTTTCTCTCCTCACTGCGTCCGCACGCTGCAACCACAAGCAGAGCAGAGGTGGTGCGCCATGGAGCAGAGACTGAACAGGGATGGGGGCACGGGTGCAGATGGGGATGGGAGGGGAAGCTACCGCGCGAGACCTGACAACCGGTGGCAGCTGGGTGGGAATCAATGGAATGGTGCTGGCTGTTAGCGCAACGGTAGCACATATGTTGTTTAGATGGGTTATATGGTGCTTATATGGGCTGTGGGCTTTCCTAAGACAATGGGCTGAGTGGGCTGTGTTCTTTATTTCTCATTTATTCTTTCATATATGCAGCTGCATCTCCATATACATAGCTATTATGTTACTGAAACATAAACGTCTAATCACGTTTAATCACCATTAGGCGCTAGTCAGTGGCCTAACGCCTGACTAGTGCCTAGCGTTTTTTTGAACCTTGTGAAAAGGTAAAACATACCTCTCCTTGCGAATATTCATTTCCCACCAAATAGATGAGGAAAAGGTAGCCATAAACTCCAAAGCCATCTTATGTGGGAATGATGGATCTGCAAGTGTCCTGCGAGCAACAGAATATACTGCATATTTGATTGAAAGAAAAGCAACTTGCATTATTTATTTTCTCGAATTTGCAGGAGGAAACCATAGTTTTTTATAACCAAAATAGTAGCACAAAACACAGGTTTCTTAATAATGCAGTCCCTACACACCCCCACCCCCAAAAAAACGCATCTACAGCAGGTGGATCCTCCGCATATGCTACCTGTAGACTGGTGGGTGGGTGTAATGGTTCTGCTCCAGTAGGCACGCGAGAAAGGGATTTGACGGAACAATTGGAAGAATTATAGGGTAGTTAGAGGAGGGGAACGGCTTCCCTAGGGCTAGACCCACGAGAATGAAACCTTGTGACCCATCTGACAAGGAAAGAACAATAATTAAACCTATTTTATTGGCACATCCTCTTTGCATAGATTATTTATTGAAAGTTGAAACAGTCAATATCCCAACAATGCAATGCATGCGCTATGCCTATTCTACTGTGTTTACCCTAGCAAGAAACTATAAATTAAATAATGATTACTATATCAAACTTCATAACAGCAGTATATATGTGAAAACCATATTTATTTAGATATAATGTGCCTGAATTCATTCAGTTCGACTTACTAAATTCTAAAATTATGGAAGCAATCTACCTTAACCAAATATGGTGTCAACAAGCACATGATTCTGGAAGTTACCTTCCAACAAGACCTCTGGAAAGCCAACCTGGAAGAGCTCTTGAGAAGGACCTAGTGTTTGTAGGTCTTGCAAATATTGACAAGTAACGTACCATCTGTGCAGAACTCACCAAACCCTGCGACCAGACATATATATCATGTAAATTCATGTTGTTCAACTATCATACCAAAACTAAAGCAAGAAATATGAAAGGGGTGGTCAAATTTTACCATCTCACAAGCTTGGCGGAGACCAGCAGGCAAATTACTCATCGTCTTGCACCATTCTTGCAACACAGCTTCTACAAACTCTCTATTGAATAGCTGCCTCAAGAAAAGAAACACTTTAACTCACAAGCCTCAACGTTTATCAGAACATGGACATAGTTTTATCTGAATTCAAAATATTTGCAATCTCACCTCTTGTACAACAATTCGCCTCCTGAAAAGACCACCTTCTTCTTCCTCTCCATCATCAAAATCATCAAAGTAATCATCATCATCACCATCATCATCACCACCATCACCCCCACCATGACCAATCCTTTTTCCAATATCTCCACCGCCACCACCTGTTGCCAGCTGAAATTTTGGAAGGAAATTTGTGATTAGTAAATGCAGTTAGGAAACTTAGCAATGCACACGACCATCACAATTTGTTACTATGTCCTAACCATATAGCAAATAAGGTACAACAAGGAGTAGATTATAAGAAAGGATATTAGATTTCAACTCAATCCAACCATACATCTAGCCATGCATGCTCAATAAAAACTCAAGTCAGGTGTGTAACACCAACTCAATATAACCTGAAATCAGGAAAATTAGGTCAGCTCATCACTGCATAGTTTCCAAATTCCCATGCAACTTTACAAGATGGATAATCATGACTAGATCAGCTAGGCTACGATGTCAACATTGGCTATTTCTCAGACTACCAATGAACGGCTCCATATTCCACACAAAACAATCCATCAGCATTTTTCTTACTGATGATGCCACATGGAACATGTCAGCTCACAGAATGAGCTCTTTCTGCTCCAACACAGGAGTTTGTTGTTGTAGTACTATTACAATTGAAATCAAAGTTTTAGGCCTATGTTAGTAGCAGCGAGTTCACATATTCCCACTAAGTTCACATATTCCCACAGGAATATTAACAACTGATTGAGAAATAAATTAGTACCATTGGAGTAAACAACTGATGTCTCATCAAAATAGACCACAAAAGGACGATTAAAACATATGCTGAAGTGAGTTACTTTATAACCAGGGCCCATCAAGCATGATTATTAAGGCGTCGCTTAAGCGCCGGAGTGGTCTAGGATCACCTCAGGGGTAGACACCCCACCGCCTTATGTGCATACCGCCACACCCTCGATTTCATCGTCTCTGCTCAATTTTGCTTCTGCTGGCTTCATTTCTTCCATATCCCACTCGTCAATTGCTCAATCTGAAAGGGACAGTGGTGGCTGTTGATCTGAGAGCACTGATCAGCGAGGGAGGGGAAGCACAGAGGTGAAGGGAAGAGGAGAGCAGCACATCCAGTGGAGAGGGATGCAGAGCAGCGCATCCGGAGGGGCCAGAGGAAAGCAGAGGAGGTATTCGGGCAGAGGCAGAGCAGTGGTGGAGAACGAGAGACAGATAGAGGAGAGGCAGCGCTGGAGGGGATCGGGATCAGGAGTTTGATGAAGCCACGCCAGGAGGGGGAGGGGCACATGGGTGGCCTTGTGGGCTGGGCCAGCCAACTTCTTACCTCTTCTCCTTCTTTTTCTTTTTTCCTTCTCTTTTTTGCTTCATCATCTACTGCTCCAAGCTGCTGTTTTAAGAATTTTATTAAATTCTTAAGGCGTTGCCTCGCCTCATGCTTTAGTCGCTTAAGCATAAGGCAGCAGTCTGTCGCCACACCTCGCCTTACCACCTTTATAGCCATGCCATCAAGCATGTTAAAGGATCATTGCCATATAAAGGGCCAGTTTGGCACAGCTTCAGGCTCCAGCTCAAAAAATTTGGAGTTGGTCATCATCCCTAGCTCTAGAAATTCTTGGAGCTAGAGCTAGAGCTGTGGCCACATTGAACATATTTGGTTGAGCAATTTTCTTGTCATTGTAGATAAAATACATATGTTAAAATAATCTTTTAATTTACAAACTCCAAATCATGCATGGTTTTTTATATCATGAAGTTGGAGCTGTGCCAAACAAACCCAAGTAATCGATAGAAATTCAAACTGACAGAAATCGTGAGGCAGTGTAGTTCTGGCCCTTTTCAGAATGCCTATTCCCTACATGGAATGGGAGAAATAGAACAAGCAAAGCAAACACCAGACAACATGCGCATCTTCTTTATCTATATCTATATCTATATCTATATCTATATCTATATCTATACCTATACCTAATAATAAAGAGGCAAAATTTCAGCTTATTTTTTGGTCTGGACCTTTTTTTCGTCTGTTCACTCTAATCCTCACCGTTCGTTCTCCATAAGCCTTCTCTAATGAAGACCAAAACAAGCCCTCAACAGATCTAATCCAAAGAGCATGGCTATCCGGTTCCAGTCCGAGTACGACACGACGTGGTACTCAGCAATGAGCCAAACAAAATCAAGATTCCAGATCGAGTCCAAATCAAAATCACATATCAAATTGATGAAAATCACGTACCAAACAAAGGCCACCGACCATATATAATATAAGTCATGCACAAAATCAATGCCTGGTTGTCAAGCTCCATTGCAATTAACCAAAAATCAATTCCTTCTTCATCCACACATGAATCGATAGAAGAGAAGCACAAAAAGAATTGGATTGACAAAATCAGAGAAACAATCGAAAATGACATCAGACAAGGTCACGCCTGCAGGCTGCCTCCATGCAGCCAGCCAGGTCCACCAGCACAGCGGCCTCTGCGCTCACCGGCCAGGGCACCCACGCCATCGCCTCCCCCATGGGCGTGACCAAGTGCGGCCGCACAACTGGATAGGTCTTCTATGCGCACCGGCCATGGCCAAGCGCTCTCCCATGGTACGATTTTCCCCGGCCGCGCGGTCAGAGTCTGGCACATGGAGTAGTACAAGCGATGTGAGCAGAGGTCAGCGCGGGGAGCAGTGGCGGCCATGCGAAGCTGGCGTGGGGAGGCGGCGCAAGGCAGCGAGCAGAGGCCACTGTGGGGAGCAACGGGTCAGAGGTGGTGCGGATAAAGCAAAAAAACTGTGCTTGTTGTTCTCTTGCCTCCTATCTTTTCCCGTCATTTGCCTCTCCTGGAGCTTTCACATGGTCGTTTGCTGGTTCCAGCAGAAGGTACGAGGTGGCGGTTGCATGCTGCAAGGTTATGGATGTATGGCCGGAGTTAAATCCGATTTAGGCCCTGTTTGGGAACGTTTATCTGAGAATCGATTTTAATCTGATCGGGGTTTTCTGATAAGCTGTGATGAAAAAAATCTGTTGTCTAAATAATCGAGAGTGTTTGGCAATCCTGATTTTTATCCATAGATTGTCTATTCTTAGTGTAAAATGACTTGTATACCCCTGAGGCTGTTGACACCTCATTTGTTCAGTGAATACACGTTGAAAAAAATTATAATACTAATTTTTTGTTTTCATATAATAAAACGTTTGTGATAATAACTAGTATGAAGAAAACATGAAATTAATAAAAGTTTGAACACATGCACAAAACTTTGATGACCGGATGATTTGATATACGACTTTGGTTTGTTGCTGTTTGAGGGATACGTATGTGTATTTTCTAGTGTATTTCTAGAATTATTTTTCTAAAGAAAAACAGCAAGGTAGCTTCTCTGGCCTTGCTCGTTCACCACAGACCGCAGGCCAAGGCGTCAACACGGCATCTACTCGTGTAAGCACGTGCGCAGGAAGGGTGCCAGGAGGGGCAGCGGGTGGAAAAGAACTCGTGGTGGCCAAAACGCGGCGCTGCGCTCGCGGTCTCCAAAACGCCCAGCTCAGTTGCTATGCGATTCTTTTCACCTCTAGATTATCTGAGAATCTAAAACAATCAAAGGTGTTTGGGTGGGATTCTCGCTTATTTTCATCTCGATTCTGATTTTAAGCTAAAACAAACACACCCTTACTTTCTTACATTGACTAGGATTAAAGCCCAACGCTAGACCGGCCCAAAACTACTTTTGTTGTTTTCAGTGCTTTCCTACATGCTGGCCCAAACCTACCTCTTATAAATATTAACTTGATGGTCTAATTTATCGTATTAGAAAAGTTTAGATATAAAAAATAATTCATATATTCCACAGAATAATAAAAATCCAGAATCGGTACCGAAATATACCATTTCAAAGAGCAAACCAGAACGACCTCCACAGTGGAATTTACATGTTAGCTATTTGATCCAGCATGTGAATAGAGGTTAGCAGGAAGATGATTTTAAGGGTTAAGGTAAGTCCAAGTAAATCCAATAAATCTAGGTACTCCCTTCGTCTCAATATAGTTAACATTTTAACTTTAGACACGAGTGGCAAAGGCTTGGTTCAGTGGCCGGTTGCTCTTGACCATGTTTATCAGCTCAATGTGAAAGTGCCTTGATCCTGCAACACTGCGAGACCTATGCTCCCATGTTCTTCGTGTGGATTTGATGCACTCCAAAAATCCCATGGTTGAAGAGTTTCATATAAAAAAGTTGGGGAAAATTATATGAAAGGTAAATGTGCAATAACATTTAGTACATAAATGACACGGATCATTCAAAACCTACTAGAAAAAGGAAGCAAATTCGGACCTGTGTCACAAAGAAAGCATGGAGGAATTGATTGATGCGACGACAAGACAGTCATCTCAATCTCGAGTTCTCCGGGACAAACCATTCTGGTTGTGGGGAACGAAGCAATAAAGAAAGAGGGAAGCATACCTAGAGCACTTCTAGCTTGAACCCTCCCATACACAGAGCAAAATTTGTTTTGGTGGTTTGATCGGAAGCGCCAAATGTTGGTTGTGTAGGTAGGCCTACGACTCTACTCAACCATTGAGCACTTGACACAGAGCCGCACCAAACACGCGTCCTTATATTATGGATACCAAATATTGATCATAGAATAAAATAAAGCTATTTTTTCTAGAAAAGATAAAAAAACAAATAGAAATATAATATCTCATCATAATTTTTCATTAAAGTTAGGATAGTTTTTTCTCTCCCGTTGCAACGCACGGGCATATTTGCTAGTTTGTTATTAATTGTTAAAATAATATGGAATCCAAAGTACCAAGACTTCGTTTTGAAGATGTAGTCAGTAAAATTTTGAAGCAGATATCCATGCCGATAACCATTCCAAGTAGCAACTCTATGTTAGAGCATGTTACACAGTAAAAGCACAAGAAAGGTAACAGTGGGTGACTAAAAAACTGTCTTTTCCATGATTTCCATAAAACTATTCTACCATCACCTGTTTTCTGCCCCGCATGCCTTATCCAATACCTGGCACTCTTTATCACTGTAGTCACCACTGTGCTAAACATGGGCACTCCGCAGTCTTTATTGCATCCAATGGCCTTCGAACACGAACGCTTATATCACTAAAATTTCCTAAACCCAATTTCGGAAACCCCCTTCCTCGCAGAAAAAATTACACAAATCTGCGAGAGGATTAAGATTAGATAATAACCTCGGGCATGATCTTCTTGCGGCGCTGGGAGAGATCGAGCTTGGCCTTCTCGAGCGTGACGGCGCCGAACGCGCCGTACTGCTTCCGTCCCCCCTTCATTGCCGGCGGGGCGCGCGGCGGGGCCGAGGCTGGTGGCGCCGCCCCCGTTCCCATCCCCGCCCCCATCACCGTCGCCGAGAAGCATCTCTCCAGCGACGAAGCGGCCTCCGACCGATCTGCCGATGGGGGCGGGGCGGAGGTGGAGGAGGCAGAGACGGTGAGGCGGACGCCCGCGAGGGGACGAGCGCGGTGTCGGGACGGGAGGAGGGGGAGGAGGCCGGTGGTGGGGTTGGGGCGCGCAGGGCAGCGATGCGGATGGGTTATGGGGTGGTCCGGGGAAAGAGTGTGGTGGAAGGCGGCGAGGTACGACGCCATGGGAGGCGCAGCGGAGGCCAGGGTAGGGTTGGTGCTGGCCCTGCGCGCCGTGCCGTCGGGAGCTTTATCGAAAGAGGAGGCTATCTAGTAATCATCACCGGGGTGGTTTTATCGACAGTGAAATGTCACCTGGGGTTCGGTCTGACCGAACGGATCGCATCGCTCGGTCTTTTCAAAAGTTCAATCATCAGACCAATTTAGAAATTTTAGCTTAAAATTTGAGAATAGAGTAAAACCTGTTTGGTACAACTTAGCTTTATTAGTGAAGTAGTTTTTTTAAAAAATATCTTTATGAGCAACTTTCTAAATAAAACTGAGCTCTTTTAAAAAAAAGTGTTTGGTAAAATAGCTTCGCCAACAACTTTATACATAGATATGAGAGAGAAAGAGGGATATTTTCAGCTTTATCTCATTTCATATTTTTGTGAGAGGGAAACAAAAACAGCTTCATACGTGAAGCTGTTTTGAAAACAGGCGTTTGATAAAAAAACAGCTCAAGCTATTATAAATTGTACCAAACAAGCCCTAAATTTGGTCTTCGTTAGTTTAGTTTGGTCTCGGTTATGACCAAACTAATCGGATTAGAAAAATTAGTGACTAAATAATATAGTTTGTACAAATTTTAGCAATATTTTTTCTATTTCAAAGCAAAATAACAATACCACATTTAAAGTGATAAGAGTGATGGTCACTAAAATAAATATTATATCATAAATAATAGTCTAAACTACATATTATATCAATAAAATTGAAATATCCGGTTAGTTCAGTTACATGAGACATAACCGAACTAACCATAAAAAGTTCAATTAGTAAGAACTTGGGACCGAACTAGTGACCGAAAATTTCAGTCTCGATCTCGGTTATTTCGGTTCGGTCTTCAATCTCCGGTCAATTATGCCCATGCTTAGTCAAATGCATCCTATGTCAATAATTTTTTATGGTGTGTGTTGGTATTTCTTATGACTATTGGATAAATCCGCAAACGCACAGATTATACTGTTGTAGCACTTCACCGGGAGTATTTCAGGTATCGTATTTTTCACGGGGAATGAGAAGTGAGTTAACTAGAAATATGGATATGTCCTATGATGGATCAAGGGAGACTATGATAATTGGGTTGAGAGATTCGATATAGCAAAGATATCTAACAAGGTATAGCTGGTTATACTGGCTTTATCAGCCCTTCTCTTACAGGAGGTGATGGGATAAATCAGAAAGAGGACAAAACTCTAACCGAACCGTGTCATCAAGTTGTATTAAGGCCCTACCTTTTAAAAACTTATCTAACACGCGTGGTGGAATACGAAGACTAGATAGAGTTGTCACCTTCTACTAGCATCCACAAACAATCCGTGCGATAAGCGGTTTACAAAGGCAAGATTTAGTCTAGACATCACGTATACACTATTATTACTACTTTAACCTCAGCTAAGGATAAAGCACTCTATTTAAAGTAAAGCGATGAACAAGCGCGAAAAGATGTATAACGGTTATGCTAGAAGTAGAGTATTAAATGCTATAAAGAACTCGGGTGTATCACTTACAAGAGGATCGCATCCGCCGAGGAAGAACTCCGGAGAAGACGCCAGACAGGTCCGGCTCTCCTCCAGACTCTCCTCCAACTAGCATAGCACTACTGAAGAGCTCCGCTAAGAGACTAAGGTGTAGTGTTTCTCCAATGAGGCATGAGTGAGAGTGAAGACCTAGGGGGTATTTATAGCTAGAGGTGGAGTAGGGGTTACTCCGGTGCCACGTCAGCGATCTGCGCCATCATCAGACACCGTAGGATCAAACCGTCATTGTAACCGCCTTAGATCAACGGTGGAGATGAAGTTGATGCATGGAGGCATACAGGAAGACGGTGGAGACCTTGGGGCATCTTTTGGGCACCTAGGTGTGGTCGGCCGACCACCCCATGACAGGTGGGCCCTACCACTTCCTCCAGGAGGTGTCCCCACTGCTTAGGGAGCATGTGGGTGGCCTGGTGGGCCCAATGATGGTCGGCCGACCCCCTCCTATGGGGTCCCTGGTCCACCTCTGTCTCCTGTATGCTGGTCTCACTTGTCATCTGCGTTGGGTGTTTGTTCTGAGATGTTTGTCACGCTGATATCCTTGATGTGGGCCCATGAATCCTCGTACTTGGATCTAAGGGGTAGAAAATGTTGTGAAGAGTGTTACATGGATCATGGGGGCTTGGGAGGCCTAGTGGCCCCACAGGGTGGTCGCCCGACCCCCTAAGTGGGCCCACTAGCTCCCAAAAGTCCCCATTTGTCATTACCTGCACTCAAATAGTCAAGGGATATGTGGAACTAGCTATTGGGTAAAATATGTTCATGCTATGCTTATTTTCCTTTGAATATGAGGATGTTGACGATATTTTGATGGTGACAAAATAGCTCATATTTATCGTCAACAGTGTGTCAATAGATCCATCAACTTTTAAATTGTATTTTTGGATTCATTAATTTTTGGCGGTGTCTTCTAGGTCCATCAACTTTCTAACTGTATTCTTAGATCATTAACTAGTGGTGGTCTATCATTCGGGTCCATCAACTTCCAAATTGCATTTTTGTCCCTAAACTTTTTAACAGATTCACTGTAGGTCCATACCCTGCAATTAGCCAATAAGAGATATGAGGCCACACCGCCTAGGCGGCCTCCCAGCGTCTCCATGTAACCTTCATTTGAAGGAATGTTCGATAGAGATTGCATGACTCAAATTGAAATGATGCATTTGGCCACTAGCATTGAATGGAGCAAGTGGACAGATACAGAAGGATCATGCAAAAATTTACTATCAATAATTTGAAATAGTGCAATGCCCTTTTCTCTTTACATACAAGAATAAGCAAGTATTCCCTCTGTCTCATTAAAATGTCACTAGAAAACCATGTTTCCCTCATGAAAGGATCAAGATGCCCAAAGGGGAGGTGAATTGGGCTTATTTCAAATTTCTAAAGCAAATATGAAATCCTAAACAAATGTCAATCACTCCGTGCCTAACGATTGTGTGCCTTAGACTATGAAAGCGGTAGCAAGTCACGAAATGTAAAGACACCCTACACAATTCTAGTATGAATGTAAGAACAAGTGCGGAATGTAAAAAGGTAGGGAAAGAGATTCTTGACATGACGACGTTTTGTCGAGGTATCGAGGAGTCGACACTCCCCCCTAGTCCTCGTTGGAGCACCTCGCAAGGTATTGCTCCCCCTCAATCCCGCGCAAGGGATGGGTGCTCTCTACGGGCTGGTTCTTCGCCACTCCAGCTCGGTGAACCACCCACAACCGATCACAAGTCGATGAAGAAGGGTCGCCGACAATCCTCCCGGCGATTACCTTCCTCCAAGCATCACCGGACCGTCTAGGTGATGTCGATCACCAAGAGTAACAAGTCTTGATCTTCACTTGACTTAATCAAGCCTCACAACTAGAGTGGATGCACACTTGATCTCTTGGATGAACTAGAGGAGAGGATGGATGGATGGATTCGCAAATCACTCTCTCCCTCTCTCTAGGGCTCTTGCTCTCTTCCCAACCTTTTTAAAGAACATAACAACTCAAATGAGTAAAGGCAAGGTGAAAAGGCAAGGGGTGGAGTATAAATGCTCCCCCACACACTCAGCCCTCGGGCTGAGAAAACAGACATTTCAAGTTGGCGACGAACGCTCCATCGCTAGCCCCAACAGCTAGTTCCTGTTCTCGTCAGTAGGCGACGGACGCTCCGTCGCTTGGCGACGGACGCTGCCCCACAGCGTCCGGCGCCAACTGGCTGCTCTCGGGTTTCTGGGAGAATATTACCGGACGCTCACCAGCGCCCGACGCCCTTGCGACAGACGCGTCCATCGCAAAAAGGACGTCTCTGGAGCTCTCTGTTACGCCGTCGGACGCAGCTAGGGTTTCACCCCAATGTCCGTCGCCAGCGTCTGGCGCGCCAGACAGCATCCGACGCCTCTGGTCTTAGCGTCTGACGCCCAGAAAAGCTCTCTCTCAACTTTGGTTTTCGTCGCGATGAATATGAAAGTTGTTCTAGGCTATCTTACGGTCACCAGACTTGCTTAGAGCTAGTCAAGTGTACATCACACCTAAGTCATGAAGCTCTCCTGAGTCAAGCTACTAGTCTCAACCCCTCTTAATAGTACGGTCAAAGATCAAATAAAACCCTATCTATACTAAGTGTCCTTCATCTCCTTATGACACTTAGACCTATCACTCTAGGGTCTTCAACATGTCTCTTTGAAATCCGAAACGATATCCATCTCGAGGGCTAAGTGATAACCATTGATGCCCATTCTCTTTAATTACTATGGCTAAGCTACGCATAGCCTCTGCAAAACACACATTAGCCACAATAATCTTTTACTTGTCGTTAATCACCGAAACCAATAGGGCCATGATTCTTCACCTCACAGACACGCTTTTCAAACGACACTTTTAATGGAACGGAGGGAGTACGTATATAAATACACAGAAAGTATTTACATGCAGATATGTACTCCGTAAATTTTGAGAATAGGCCGCCATCTCTAGGACCATAGTAGTAACAACACATGTAGATAGATAAATGGATAACTGGTATTTACAAGCACGAATTTACAAGTAGAAATTTACTACCAGTAAATTTGGAGACATGTTTTCTTTGCATATAAGAATTTACTATCGTAAGAAAGTGAAAGAATTAACATGCAAAAATTAAATCAGTAATTTTGAAACCTGCAGTGTGGGTCGAAAGCATGTCAGGCAGGTGGGCACATTTAATCCTCTCCTCATTACTCTCTTTATGGACATTTCTCTATCAAAAAGGACCTTGCATGGACGGTGGACATTTGTACTTGCAGAAAAGTGTTACTTCTGACCAGGATTCGGTTAAAAAAATTCACATACACAGGGTAGGTTACAAGTAGATGGATGCATTTAGTGCCTCTCCTACTTGCTGTCCTTGCTACCCAGTAGATGAAAATTAGCTCCTATTTTGAGAAACATGCATGGTCATTTGTACTCTGATATTCATCCATGCGTGTAGGTTGCTTAGATTGGGACCCATTGCCATAATGAGCTCCTTGCACCAGGTGGTGGCAGAGACGCCCATGCCTCCTCCAAGTCTCAACTCTTGTTTATATAAGCCTGTGGTGTGCCGTCCATTGCTTCATCGCCTCCTCCAAGTGCTTGCTTCCATGTGCCTTTATTATAGTTACTCCAATCTAGATCCTTGTGTGGTTGTCATCACCATCCTAGTTGAAGTAAAGGTTTATGTATGGGTGGTTTGCTTATATAGTTTTTATGCAGAACTATTCTTGGCAAGAGATCAAGGTTTGCTCGTAAGGAACTATTCTCTAGGAAGAAAGATAGGGCAAGGTAGCTTCTTGGTTCTTATACAATTTTATTGTTTGGGTTCCATCAGTTGGGCGATAACTTACCATGATGAGCAAGCCTACATTTATAGACTCCGCCATCAGCTACCTATCTCTACACATCTTCATCCAATAAATATGATGCTATTATATGCAACACATGTTGGTGCTATAACTAATTCCACTTTCAAGTATGTAAAGTAGTGAGTAGTGAACTGTTGTGCGATATCCTTGGCATATGAATCATTAACTTGTGTTGACCTTTGCAGGTCCGTAGGCTATTTTGTATCTATAAGTACAAATTTGCCATCTTAGTAGATAAAGATCTTTATGGCTTTGTCTTAAGTACAGTGCAAAAGGTAGGGCATTCATCAATCGGCCAGAGTGGATTAATAGTGTGTTGGCACCAGCCACCTTGGTTACTAAACTAAAAGAAATGGGCCCTGCTTGTTTTCGTTCTATGTGTACTCTTGCCTCTATTCAAGTGTTTCATCTAATTTCTTTTCATGTAGGCATATCTTTTTTTTATCCGGTATAATTTGAACGCACACAACCCACACACTCTACATTGCGTGTTCGTACACACGCAAAAAAGGGATTGAGAGACTCTGAAGCGCCTCTAGTGCATGGGAAACGCTGAAATAATTCCAGAAAAAGGTGCGGCACCAGGGTTTGAACCCTGGTGGGTAGCGTTCCACTGGACCATAAACTCATTCGTCATGTTGGCATATCTAGTGCCCTCTACAATATCTATGTGATGGAACCTATGTGAATATCTTTTTTTTTTTAGATTTCCTTAATGAATATCTATGTGATGCGTGCACTACGTCGAGGCGCTCGGTCCAACCCAACCTTGTTCATCCAGTCAACCCAGCCAAATCTACGGCCCACTCCACCACACTTCCTTCTCCATCTCCCAACTTTTTGCAACCACCGCTCGCTCCCCTCCACCCTGGCGAACACGGCACCACGAGCCCTGCCACCCAGATTTAGCCTCTCTCTCCCATGGTGGCTGCATTCCTCTCCTCCACCCCATCCATAGGCGCTCCAGTCGTCCCATCACCTCCTGGCCCTGCGTGTTGATTTCTTCGTTTGTGCTTGGTAAGAATGCGCGATGATGTCGCATCCCCGCTCGCCGGCCACCGGTGACAAGTCTCCGCCCCTACCTCCGCTCGCCGGCTATTGCTGCCGAACCTCCTCCTCGCTCTACGACGACAAGCCTCTATCCCGCTCGCCAGCTGCCAATGGCGAGTTTTCGCCCCCACGTTGGATTCAGCGAACTCTCATGAGTTCATCCCCTTCCTATTTCCCGATTCTTCTTATATCCGTGACTTATTGTTGCTTGGTTTCTTTGCTCCCCACTTCGTCTTCCAATTCTCGATGTATTCTGTTTCTGCAATTCGTGACTTCTTGTTCTTGGTGCTTGATTGCTTGTATGCAGTAGATGGCGTCTCCAAATATAAGTATTGCTACTAATGCGAGTGCAAGTGTAAGATCTGCGACCATAAACACAACAAACACAAGGCTCCACTTTGGGATGATGTCACCATTCTGGAGAAGCCTAGAACTGGTGGAGGAAATACTCTAAGAGACTTTGACTTTTAAGATCTGTTGTGTTGTGATAATATAACATAAGTAGTTAATTAGATTGCAACATTTTATTGTTATCAATTTTGATTTGTGTTATTATTAATTTTTATTTTAATAAATAGTAAAATGTATCCCCGTATCGGATTTTTAAAAAAATTGCCTTTGCGTATCCGTATCCTTCCCATACTTATACTATCCGTGCTCCATAGCTGCTGAGAGAGAGACAGAGAGAGGTCATTGTTGCTGCCATAATATTGGATCAGAATGTCATGGGTGAACCTCTATGCTGGTGGAATGTTTAAGCCCTAGATGATTGGCGAGCTTGATGAGCCATACGAGATGATCAAACCATAGTTTTGATTGATAGGCAAAGGTAGCTCCTTGAATCTTGTTTCTAGGATCCATGGGGGGTGGGGAAGAGCAGGAAGATTGGGAGCAGGTGTGTTCTTTTTTTCTGCTGCATGGAATCCAGGATTCAATGGTTTTCATCAAGGATTAGAATGTCACTAACCTGTCATATTGGCGACAACCAATTCCTGGTATTATGTCTGGAATAGTCAAGGATTCAATTTTGAAAGGTCAAGAAACCATATATTAATTGTTTTTCTTCAAGAGTCATGAGAGACTGGGGTTGTCTAGTAATTTATTCACTCAATTTTATCATGTTCGACTTCATTATTGACATACTTCACACTCCAAGGACTTATCATCATCATTGTTTTAACTCAATTAATTTTCTTATTGCAGCTTGCGTAAACTATTTAAATAAATAAAGGCAGATATGGGCACAAAAGCTCGTCCACCATCTGCTGATGCGGAAAAAGGAGAGATTGGCGAAATAGATACAAGAGCTCCTTTTGAATCTGTTAAAGCTGCAGTGAGTTTATTTGGTGAAGTCTGGTTTTCATCTGACAAATCAGTTGGAAGAAATCCCAAGGCTCCTCAAGTCGAGGTAATCAAACATTTTTCTTTATCTGCAGAATCAAACACCCGCACCTGGGTCGGATGATGGCATCTGTACCCGTGTCCATGTAACACAGGGGGGCAGTAGTCCTCAAATCTAAATTGGCCTTTACCATCTTATTTTCATTATATTATGAAAAAATATTATGAATTTACAGTTCGTAGAACAGTAGAAGTCTCATGACCAAAAAAGACTGCCTTGCATCTCATTAGTTTTACAACACACTTCTTACTTATTCTTTATATTATTTGTTCAATTGACTCATACAAATGGGAGTGTGGCATGGTCTGAACAATATTTGGATTCTTGGATCCATTACTTTGCAATCGCTAGTTCAATGGAGAAAAAAATGCTTTTAGATCAAGCTGGTTTACTAATTTGCTTTCATAGGTTCAGAATAGACAGTATGATGGAAAGGAATATCAATTAGGAATAGTTTGAAGAAGTGTTATGCATAGAGATAATCAACATTCCTTGAACAGAGAGGAATAAATGCTGCATTACCCAGTGCCAGATTGTTGTCCAATTGGAGGATTACAATTCCAGCGAACCTCGCTATCCTCTACCACAGTAGCTGATCTAACCTGCTGTTAGAACCCAACTATTTTGCCGTCTGCCAATTACAACTTGAGGAGCAACTTCACTGTCTTTGAATTGCAGTTTTAAGCTTATAGCTGGATAGCCCAACATGTTTTTCTCTTACATCTAAATCTCTGTATTTAGGGAACATATTTAATTACTTAATTGCTCCTCTATGTTTTGCTCCTTGAGTTTGTACCTATAATGATACATTGACATATGTCACTGTCATATCAAGTTTAAGACTATCCATGTAACTTGAACGATTACGTGCCTGTTTCTGGATATATGCTTCTGATGCTTCACAATTTTTGAAATTATGCTTACCAGAGGGTTTTAGCCAAGGAGACAGAGCTGCACTTGGCCCAGAAAGAGTTGAATAAATACAAGGAACAGCTGAGTAATGCTGAGACAACGAGAGTGCAGGCTTTTTCTGAGCTAGAGAAAGCTAAAAAAACTGTTGAGGAGCTAACGACCAAGCTGGATGTGATTAACAAGTCCAAACAGTTGGCCATTCAGGCAACAGAGGATGCAAAGACTATGGTCCTCTGAAGCAGGAACTGGAAAGTGCAAGGGAGCAGTATGCTGTTGCTTTGGCAGACCTTAATGCAGCAAAACAGGAGCTTACAAAGCTCAAGAAGGATTTTGAAACATCTTTGGATATGAGGTTGTCTGCTGCCCAGCAGGAAGAGGAATCACTGCATACAACTGAAGCCAACAAAGAAAAAGCTAACCAACTTCGTAGTGAGATTGCAGAAATTCAAGAATCGCTTATGCATGTTAAGGCGGCTACGGTGCAAGCACACGAAGAAGAGGCACAAATCCTTGCTGCGAAGGATGTTGCTAGGACCACATATAAACATGCTTTGGTAGAAACACAGAAGAAATTGTCGTCTTTGATGAATGATTTTGACCCTGCTGCTTATGATAGTCTGAAAGAAAAACTAGAACAAACCAATTCTGAGATTGCATGTATGGAAAAAAAGATAGAAGGTGCTCAGGCTCGTGATTTAGAGTCTGTTTCTGTTGTCAGCACAGAGTTGGATGATGCTAAGGAAATGTTGCAAAAAGTAGCGGAGGAGGAAAGTTCTCTTCGAAGTTTGGTGGAGTCACTGAAAGTGGAATTGGAAGCTGTAAAACAGGAGCACAATCAGCTCAAAGAGAAGGATACAGAAACTGAATCTATTGTCGGAGATTTACATGTCAAGCTTCAGAAATGTAAATCTGAGCTGGAGGCTGCTGTGGCTGCTGAATCAAAAGCTACATCAGCTTTTGATGACCTGATGCTGGCCCTTCAGCAACTGTCCTCAGAGTCAAAGAATGCCCTGCAAGAAGCTGAGATGATGCAGAAGAGTGCAGCAGAACTAAGAGAGGAAGCTGAAAAAGCTCGGGTTGAACTAGCAGAAGCCGAACAAAAGTTGCAATTGACTTTGAAGGAAGCAGAAGAGGCTAAAGCAGGTGAAGCAAGGGCCCTTGATAAGATCAAGCAACTCTCTGACAGAGCAAGTGCTGCTAGAGCCTCAACTTCAGAGTCTGGAGCAAATATCACCATTTCAAAAGAGGAGTTTGAATCTCTAAGCCGAAAGGTTGAGGAGTCAGACAAGTTGAGTGAGATGAAAGTTGCTGCTGCTATGGCTCAAGTGGAAGCCATCAGAGCCAGTGAGAATGAGGCAATCAAGAAACTAGAAGCTGCCCGGATCGCAAAAAAAAAAAAAAAAAAAAAGAAACTAGAAGCTGCCCGCAAGGAAATGGAGGACATGGAATTGGCAACAGAAGAGGCCCTAAAGAGGGCAGAGATGGCTGAGGCAGCCAAAAAGGCTGTAGAAGGTGAGCTTAAGAGATGGCGCGAGAAGGAGCAGAAGAAAACTGCAGAGGTTCAGCCTTCGGCAGGGGCAGAACAACTTCGAAGTGCATCTCCCCCTGTACCTCAGACTTCTGCTGGGAAAGCTTCTGAGAAGAACGATGGGCATCCAAGGAACAGCAGAACGCTACTGAGGAGGAGCTTCATGCTGCCAAACATCACGAGCATGTTCCATAAGAAGAAAAGCCATCCTGGCTGCAGTTCTCCCTCGTGCCTTCCTGGGGAAAGATCTGTGTAATCTATCTGAAGCTATTGTTTGCGAATTGAAATTTCCAAACTAGAACGCATGATTTTACGTTATAATCTGTATGAATCCGTGTACTACTTTGCGCCTTGCAGTAAATTTCTGACACAATTTTAAATTTTAAATTTGCTTGTACCCCTGTTATAATCACAGAGTGCATTGTACCTCTGTGATCCACTGTTATACTTCAGCAACAATATCTTAATCATGTTCTTGCAAGCTTCCAGAATAGTGAAAGCAACACACTTGCGAATTGCATTCATGAACTGTGATCTCAACATGGTACAATAATGCATGTGTTCGCTGGTTAGGCCCGTTTATATTGAAGTATGTTCCAATCACTAAATCAGCCAACATATTTATAGAAAAATGCAACCCAGTGATCTAGAGTGCATAACTGTTATACGACTGTCAGCCTGTTAGGTCCCCATACAAGATACAAGTATAGCACTTAATTTCTTGCGCAAATTGCAAAATAAAACAACGGTTACAGTAAGCTCCTTATATTTACAAGAGCTGCAAAAGTAGAATAGTCAGATGTAGGCTCGACGCGTACGAGTATGCGGCTAGGTTCTTGCTTTCTGATGATCCTGCACAAATCATCTCATCACAAGATAACTCTGGCCTGCTTCGCAGAAGTTCCCAGAATATGTATGAAATAGAACAATTTCTACTAGTATTTTCTTCCAAACCGTATCTTCTGAGAAGGGACTAAAAGATGGGGTTTGGAGCTACATCAATCCCATACTGGAGGCTTGTGTCTAGTGGACTGGTACAGGGATCAACTGAATCCATCTACTCAATCCTTTCAAGATTATATTTTACCATACTCTCAAGGGTACTTCTGAAATCACTTCTCGGAAGGCACTGCAGGTTTTGGATAGCCAAGTCACCCTTCTCTCTCGCAAGCTCATGTGCCCTCTTTATTCCACCGCTCCGATGAACAAGCTCTATTGCAGCAGCTAACGAATCAGTCTCACTGAACTCGGAATCGATGATCTCTCTTAGCTCTGGTTCATCTTGCAAAGCAAAGATGACTGGAGCCGTCAGGTTTCCCTTTGCCAAGTCACTTCCTGCTGGCTTGCCAAGTTGCTCAGCTGATTGGGTAAAGTCCAGGATGTCATCAACTACCTGGAAGGACAGCCCAAGATTCCTGCCATACTCATACATTTGTTCACAAATAGTGGAACTGACGCCACTGAATATGGCGGCTGACCTTGTGCTTGCTGCAATCAAAGATGCAGTTTTGTAGTAGCTCTTGAGAAGGTAATCATCAAGAGTGATGTCACAGTCAAAAAGAGTGGACGCTTGTTTTATCTCACCACTTGCGAAGTCCTTGATGACCTGTTAGAGCACAGTATCATTTCTATTAAGAAAATCAAGTACTCTCTTAAACAGGAAATGAAAGCATTGCTCAAGTCCTTGATCACCTGACTGATCAGCTTTATAACTTCAATGTTTTCTAGGTTTGCAAGAAACCAAGAAGATTGTGCAAACATAAAATCACCAGCAAGTACAGCCACTCGTGTACCATATAGCTGATGAATAGTTTCCTTCCCTGAAAAACATTCAACTACATATTAGGCTATATCAGTCAACTGAATATTGAGCCCTTCTATTCTGGTGAGCATGATAGTGTAACACTGAAAAACAATATTAGGCTGACAATGTGGTGGTGAGGCTGTTTGTTCTCTTTGTCCACCTAGGTTCATGACCTAGGGCTGGCTTCAATTCATGTCTGTCTTAAGTCGATGAAAAAACTCCTTGCTAATTTTTAAACAAAAGGTAAATGATAACATGAAGACTGCAACTTTATATGATGATTTCTGTCTGATTAAAATCATGTGTGAGAAAATTGTAGTAACAGTATAGCTCCCAAAAGAAATAATGATTCCCCAGTTAATCCATGCCTCTAACATTGGAAGTATTTGGATGAAAAAATCAGTAGAGGCAATATAAAATGAAAAAAAAAGAGATAACAGTTTTATTCACAATATTTCTGATTTAATTGAAAACAACATATCATCTACCTCTTCGCATCCCACTATCATCTATGACATCATCATGTATTAAACTTGCAGTGTGAATCATCTCTATAATCTCTGCCAATCGTTGGTGTTCTGTAGTTAGCTCCCTGTATTAAAAAAATATATAGTTTTTAACGTAAGTATTCCAAAATAGTCTCAGATAATAATTTCAAAACATTTCCTAAAAAATGGTAATGTTGAAATAACACAGAGAACTTACGACAAACCAGCTAACTCAGCAGTTGCTCTAGACACCAGAAAAACTAATGCTGGTCTTAATCTCTTTCCACCGGCACCAAAAATTTGTTCAGCCGCAGAAACCAAAACAGGATTTTCTGCACCAACAAGCTATTGAAGTTATGTTAGCTGTTATTGTGGTAGCTACGCACAATTTTACAAGGTCTTATCTTATACAGATAACAACTCAGTGGAAGAAGTTAGGATGAAAAAATGTCGACAAGAATCACCTAAAGCCAATGCACCAAGCATCTCCAAGAGTTTGCTATATTTTATTTGACAAATCTTGTGTTTTGCCAACTCTTTCTCTAATAGTTTGCCATTTTGGACTTGGCAAAATGAAAAAAGAAGGCACACAATACCTTTTTTTCCCGAGAGAGGAGGCGGCGACGGGAGAAGAGGCGATGACAAGCTGCCTCTGGTTGGCATATTTGCACGTGAGGAGGGGAGATATGTCAAGTTCCTATTGATGCCAAGTTGTTTTACTAAACTGTTGGAGACTAATTTTTCTTGCTTTGCCAAGAATAGATGGATGCCAAGTTGAGATAGCAAACTCTTGGAGATGCTCTGAAGCTCTCTTGGTCTCATTAGTCATTTAGATTAT
The DNA here is from genome assembly GCA_022036555.1 of Microstegium vimineum. NCBI lineage: Eukaryota > Viridiplantae > Streptophyta > Magnoliopsida > Poales > Poaceae > Microstegium > Microstegium vimineum. Next base: position 22,556,409 of record CM039130.1, on the reverse strand, counting down.
GGACTCCCATGCACTGTAAAGCAAAGTCCTGGACAATAAGTGCAGAATGGTGTAAAGCACACATTGTCTACATCCTTTTGGACAACAAGTGCAAGTGGAGCAAAGCACACTTGCCAAAACTAAGGCAATCTAGGTTGAAGCAACTAGTAATAGAATGGAAGTCTACACTGGTTTGTAAAGTGATTTGTGGGTTCACATACTTGCATACCAATTTAATGATATAGGGTTTAGGGTTTAGGCAAAATTATCAAAGTGAGTACTTCATAACAGGCCCCAATTTAACTATCAGCCTTTTAACAACGCACTTAAACAAAAAGAGACTACTTAGTTTTTTTCCGAAAGGATGGTGGAGGCTTTATTAGAAGAGAATGGGCCCAGTTTATAAGGGAAACCGGGTAAAAAAAGTATAACTAGGGGTACAAACCTTGAACAACATGGTCACTAAACCACACGACTAGGTGGTACACAAACCATCCCCGCACAATCTTCGGCCCTCTGATTGTATAACTAGGTGTACACAACTTCGGTCAAAAGAACAAAACAACTAGGCAAGGAATCCAATTGCACGACACCACAACTCGCCTAGGACAGCATAACAGGACAGATTTGGCCCTAGGCAAGAGGGGTGACCGCCTAGGACCCATGCTGGCCCATGTGTTTGTATGTCCTGCATATGAGCCAATGTATGCATAAGCCAGGATTTGAAGGCCCAAAGACTAAAGCACAATAGTCAGCCTGGGATGTGAAAAGTCATGTAGTCATGTGGAGGAGTCAGCCTCTTCCCGCAATTTTACACATGCTCGCTGGTTCTTTGGGTGATCGTTGGTTCGCGCTTTGCCTGGATGAACTACTAACTTCAAGGAATCAAGGTACATGGGTCGATGGATTGGATTGGATTGTCTAGGCCATCGGTTATGCCTTTACATGATTTCTGAATTCCAATAATCCGATTCGATTTTATCTGACTTATGTCATCTTGTCTGTTCATGTTACTTGTGTCTCTCGGGTTTTGGTGATTTGGATTTAGTAATAGTGGAGTATTGTGCTGCCCTCGTGACCTCGTGCATTATTATCATTAGTAAGTCCCTCAATCCATATCCGTTGCTTGTTAATTATTTGTTTAGCATGATGGAAAGTTAACCTGTTACTGTTAGGGTTCTAAACTTATTAATTCTAATTACTTATTACTTTCATATTTTAGGTGTTAGAATGTTGCCTAACAAGCATTTGTCCGGTTCCGAGAAACGGGGAAAAGACAAAAAAACTGAAGCATTGTTGTCTTATTTAAGATAATCATAATAGTTATTTTATTGTTCTTTAAGTTTTTTCTATTTACTGTCGACTTTGTATTTTATATGAACTATATATATATATAGGGTGAGTTTTTTCTACTCATGCATGTAGTTACTCCCATCTTTATTAAACCATATTAGGTATACATGCATACTCATTTATCAGTTTAAGTATGTTTATATACTCATTTTAAGATACTCTAAAACTTACCGCGCGAAAAAAATTCAAAAGAGCCCATATTTTTAATATATTATTATAATACTATAGTTATAGTATGTAAAATAAGTATAATCATATACTCCATGTATACTTGCATACTTCATATACATACTACCCTAAATAGTCTAGTATGATCATATATGTTATGCATATATACTTCATCGGTTCATACACATCATAGATCTAAAGTTATATAGGTGAGAGTAACTATACGTAGGTGTAGAAAATAATATTCATACATGTTGCAAATTAACTGTCTAGCTTAAAGGGCTCATAGTGTCACAAGGGTCATCAAAACTGCTGCTATCACAGGAGTACCACTCTTCCCGAAGCATTTCGGAGTAAACAGAGCAAAAAGGTGCGGCAGTCTTCAGAAGGCGATAGAGCAAAAACCTCACCGATTTTAGATTGTTGTTTAGTTTCAGCAAGTCGTCCGAAACAACCTCCAAAAGCGAGGACACCGAATTAGTACAGTCGGTGACGGTCGTCGCATTAGGAATGGTCGCCGCCGGTACGTCAATCGCAGCAAGACCTGCACAGATGTGTAGCCAGACTCAGCACGAATCCAACGCTAGTAGTGCAAACGACGCAGCATAGTTTAGCAACAGAAGTCAACAAAGGCGCGGCAGACCTGGCTGGCTTGGTGAGACAACGAAGCAAACACCTGGCGTGCGCCTCTTCGATGCCGCCCTGCAGACCCAGCCGTGCCGGAGCCGAATGCTCTGCGCGCACGCGCCGCGCTGGAAGCACCCGAGACGACGGAGCTGCTGCGGTAGCTGAGGCGAGTGCGACTGGGCCGCGGCCGTGGCGGTACCACGGCAAGAGAGGTGGGAGGAAGAGGCGAGGGAGGACGACGGCGCCGCCATGCTCCTCGGGAGGCGGTGGTGGCAGCTTGCGGTGACACGCGACGCGGTGCGGCAGGCGACCACAGGCGGGAGTGGCGAAGGCGGGAGTGGGGGCCCGTGCCTTGAGTTGGCGGCCGCGGCTTTCTATCGTCCGCTCGCGCCTTATCGCCGCCCATGGCCCATGGGATAGGGGCGGCCTGGGCCGTGGATTGGGCCACGTCGGCGCAGTAAGCGGGCGGACTGGCGGTGCAAAGGCTGCTTTGGTGGATGGCGACACTGCTGTTCTCTATACCCACGCTATACCCACTCCAGTAACAAAAAAACGCGCAGCGCGAAAGACAACCGTAACGGACCTGACGGCAGCCATCAGCGCTATGCTTGGCGCGGCTAGGGCTGAAAATGAAAACTGTAATTCTCGATTATCGAAAATCGTTTTCGAGAAATCACCGATTTTTCTCCCTAAACGGAAACGGCGACAGTAACCGAGAAAATGGAAACGAGAACGGCAAAATAATTCGATAATGAAAACGAAAGTGACTCAGCACTCTTTCGATCGTTTTCGAGAAATATCGTATGTAGGTGGTAATTTTCGTCGGTAATTACCGATAGAATTGAAGCCCGCTGAGCGCCCCAGCCTTACGAGGCACCTGCCGCTGCTGCCGGCTGCAGATCACTATATTTGCTTCACGATCACGATCGACTCCGGCACACTAGCACAACACTCCAGCACACTTTGTGAGGTTGTGACTACGGTTGTGTAATTTGTGTGCTTCTGAGACATAATTATTATTATTGTCTTAAGTCTTTGATCTCAGTATGTCACGCTGTGCATATTGGTGTGTTAATTAATTATTATTGTATTTTAGATACCGTTTTTATAATTTTCGATCGACGTAATTTTGATCGAATAAATTCGTTCGGAATATCGATACCGTTCTCGCTACCGACAATATCGTATCGATTTCGTTTTCGAGAAAACAATAAAACTGAAAGTGATTTGACCTCTTACCGATCGTTTCCGGTCGTTTTCAGCCCTAGGCGCGGCATAGCGTGGCTCGCGCGAACCGCATGCATGCTGGGCTGCCGGGTTGAACTGCGCGTGTTACTTTTTAATGAACTAAAAAAAATACTATAACTCACAAACTAAAGATCTAAATTAAATTCGGATTATATCATTAAATTTGTTTCAATAAATCCTTTAAAACAAGATCTCGGATGAATATATTTAGATAAATTTTATTTATAAATATATGAGTTACACTGTTGGTAGTTGATATAGAGTAGAAATATAGATGATGAATGAGTGCGGGAGAAAGTAGTATATAAGCTTTTAGAGGATGTATTTAGAGTACGACGAGTACGGATAGTCTAACGGGCGAGTCTAGCTGCCGACCCGGGTGGCCGGGACCCGGCTGCCGACCACCTAAATATTATTTTTTTTGTCACATGCGATTAAGGAATTGGGCCGTTTCTTTCCCAAGCCTAGGCTCACGCTCAGCATCTTCACGTCGGTCCGTGCCGCCATCCCGCACTTCTTCACTCGAGCACGAGCTCTCAAACGTGATTCCCCGTTCCCGCAGAGGAGAAATAGCAAAGCGGAAAAAAAAATATAAGAGCAAAATTATGTACCAAAGAGCTTGAACACAATTTCAGATTGCTTAGACTGTCCGCAGCGCTGACGGTAAAGAGGTACGTGAGGAGACTTTGGCCTTGTTCACTTCCCTTCAAAATTTCAAATTTTCTGTCATATCTCCGTCTCATCGAATCTTTAAACGCATGTATGTAGTATTAAATATAGATAAAAAATATAACTAATTACATTGCGAGACGAATCTTTTGAGTCTAGTTACTCTATGATTAGACAATAATTACCACATACAAACGAAAGTACTACAGTGTTAAAATTCCAAATAATTTTACATCTAAACAGCTCCTTTAGCGTAAAAATTTACACAGCGCGGTACTGTACTCGCAACGGGACGCGCTCATGAACGCTAGAATTCCAGCGCTCGCGAGGGAATAGCGGATGCACTGACACGTCTCGGTTTTCGTGAGATCTATTTCAATTACATAAATAATGTTATAACTCACAAACAAAAACCAAATTAAATTTCATTTAAACCATTAAATTCATTTCAATAAATCTTTCAAAACAAGATCTCGCATAGATATATTTAGATAAGTTTTATTTATAAACATATAGGTCCTATTATTGACAGTCGATATAGAGTATGAGACCGGTCCAATTTATGAGTCGGCCGAAGCACCGCATGCTACCTCTTTAATACTCTGCCCCACTATATGTCAGACCGGTTGCATGCACCTCTTTAATACTCTGCACTCAGACCACCTCAGACCTCATGCACCTCTTTGCTAAAAAAATAAGTACGAAACTTTTTTGTGATTAACAAACTATATAATTTATTTACTAAGCATCTAAATTAAATTCCAATTACACCATTATATTTCTTATAATAAATTCTTCAAAAGAAGACCTCACATGGATATGTTTCGATAAACCTTTATTAGCAAACAAATCTTATGAAAATAAAACATTTTCTTTTATTAAGTAGTACGATGTTCTAGACCAAAGATAAACTACTATGTCTTTAGAAGATAAATGCTCTCAGTTTAGGTAAACAATATTACTAATTTAAGATAAACATTTCTACATTCATGTGAATGATATAATAATATCCATGAATACAAAGAAATGAATAACAAAGTTATAAAGTATACATAGAAATGGATAAATAAATAAATAACATATAATGATGTTCCACTACTACACAATTCATGTGGCTAGTGCTATTTGTGAAATATTAATAATATTATATGAATACACTATGTACAAAAAAAAATTGAAAAACATGATTACTCCCTCCATACCATATTAGTTGACGTTTAGGACAGCGACATGGTCTCCAAAGCGTAACTTTGACTGTTTATATTTTAAAAAATATTTATTGAAATATAATATAAATATACTTTTATGAAAGTATTTTTCAAGACGAATCTATTGATATGATTTTCATTTTTCCAAACTTAATAAATTAAAAGTTATTCATGATTTATATTCTCAATGTTTTACTCAACCCGTTTCCAAAACGTCAATTAATATGGGTATGGAGGGAGTATGTATTTTAAAAGCAATGATACAACATATAATGTACAGACATACAAACCAGTGAAAACAAAATAAAAATAAGATGGATACACAAAAGAGCACTATAGAATATATATATATATATATATATATAGGGAAAAAATAAATATGTATATAGGTGAACCATAAAACAAACAAGACAAAATACAAGACAAAGGAAAAAAAGTCATGTAATAGTGGACATGAAATGACAATATATAAATAGATAAGAAAATAATATCAAAACTAAATAAGAGTGAACATAAAACATAGTGCTAAACAACTCATAAAAATAAAACTCTAAACCCTAAACCATTAAATAAATATTAAATAGAAATAAGTTAATAAAATCTTAAATAAGTATATAGGAAACAAAAATATTAAAAAATAAAAAACCATAAAATAAAGAAAATAAAAGAGAAAATCACATGGATACTACTTAAATAACCTAAAAATATAGCTCATAACTCACAAGTACTACGTGACTGCTCACAAGATAACTTTGGAGCCTCCTTGTATACTAGGCAAATATCATAAAATATATTATGGAATATCATGTTATATTGGACATCATAAAATATAAAATAGAACATCACATATATATTATCGAGACATTACAAATAACATCATAGAACATCACATGTATATTACACGAACATTACAAATTACATCATAGAACATCACATGTATATTACACGAACATCATAAAACACAACATATAAAATCACATGTAATGAAAAAATAAATTACATGATATATCAAGAAAAAAATGATGAAAATCACATGTATATCCTAAAATTACTGAACATCACAAAATATATTATAAAACATCATATTTGTACTACTAGAACATCACAAGATAACATATAGAACATTGCATGTGTACGACGTGAACATCTCATATATCATGAGATGTAAAAGTAAAAAATTAAAAGAAAAATTAGTCAAGTAATTAATCATAGTTAAACAAAAAAGAACAAAAAATGCAAATGAAAGCATAAATAACAAATATTAAATGTATAGAAATAAATAAATGGATAACTTAAATAGGAAAGGAAAATTTGATGAAAATCAATATCTATATCCTAGAACATCACATATACATTACTGAATAACGCAAAAAAACTATAGAACATCAAATTTGTAATGCACAGTCATTATAAAATATGCATAGAACATTATATGTATACTTATTAAACATTACATATATCAACTAATGTAAAAATAGGAAAAAAATAATGCTAGTGAAGTAATTAATTAGCATCAAACAACAAATGAAAAAACCAATCATATATGCTAAATATATATATGTATATAAATAAATGAATAAATCTAATAAAAAATGAAAAATGATGAAATCAGAAGTAAAACTTGCAAAAAAGTGAAAATAATTAATTCAAGTAATAAATAAGAAAATTTAAATTTAAATTATGAAGAAAATTATAAGAAGAATAAAATACTACCTAAATTGAAAAAAGGAAAAGACAAAAGGAAAAGGAAACAATAAAAGCACAATACAATTAAAAAAATGTAGGAAAAATAATGGTTAGAAAAATATATAAATAAAAATAAAAATTCATAGAAAAAAAAGAAACGTAACAATAAGAAAGAAAAAAAAGAAAAAGACATATGTACGTACCTTAAGGAAAATGGAAAATGAGCTCATGTTGCCTATGAACCACGCACAGAGGTTGCTCATAGCCTAATAACAATATTAATACATTATGTTCAGCTCAACACCAATCTATTTAATCTAGGTGTTTAGCTCAATAAAAATCATATGTAAAAAGAGATCCAAGATACCATTGATTAGCGATAAAAAACCACTTAACATCTAAAATAGTTTAATACATCATATAAAATATAAGAGGCAAATAAAATAAAACAAAAGGAAAATAATGAAATTTAAGTATCATGGAATAAAACAATACAAAAAATGGATTTTTTACTAATTATAAGAAGCAAGATAAAGAAGTACAATAATAATAAAAGTTAAAAGGGAAAAGAAATTATTGAAAAGAGAAAAAAGGTAAGAAAACAAACAAAACAATTAATCAAAGTTACTAATTATATAAAGTAGTAAATAAAAAACAGAGAAATAAAAAGTATAAAGGAAATGAGAAAGCAAAAAAAAAACAAAGATAGAAAAGAAAGAAAACAAGAGATGAAAGCAATCCGAACCTTCAAACAAACAGAACATAATAAGCTCGGTAACCCAACAATTAAAAAAGTAATACACAAATAACATGGAATGAAGAAAAAGTTATAACTATAAAAAAAAAATAAAATGAAGAATAGAGAAACAAAGAAAAGAAAATAATACAACCAAGAAAATAAAAGAGAAACATTCGCGCTGCTTTAGAGAGAAGAGAGAAGACGCGCTTCCCGCTCGGCGCGTGGGCCAGAGGCCGGACGGAGGAAATCAGAAAGTATCGCACGGGCTGATTCGTTCGTGGGCCGCGCTCAGCAGAAGGGGGGAGAGGGGGTGTCGGCACGCGACACCAGTCCGACTGGTCGGACCAGAAGATTTCCGTCCACTAACCCTCGACCGATCAGCTCTGTTAATTACTAGTTGAAAACGCGCGCGCGCCATCATGCACATATGAAGTCATAGCAAAAATTTGGAACATTAAGGGCATAACAGTGTGCGTTGATAGCCATAGTGATCTTTTTTTTAAAGAGCTATGTAGTTTGTTTGGACAACATAAATTGTGTTTACAAAACAACTAAATATTGTAGATTGCGCTCTCGACGCATGAACTTTAGTATTCCCTATGTTACACGCGCAAGAAGACATGTGTACATAGCTGAGTACAGATAGTTTTAAGCGTCCAATTTAATATATAATAATATAATATATAGTGTGACAATAACGTCTTGAAGTTTGTGAATTGCCTGACATTCTTTGTCCAGAAGACACTACTACATATATAGGCTATATATAGGGAAGTGAACAGGGGCTTGTTGTATGCACTGAGCATAAGGTTGTTCGAGTCATAGAATGTCACATCCATATTGTTGTCTTGTATACCTATAGGATAAGGAAAAAATGGTTAGTAGCATGAGTGTGCAAGATACCTATCATTAGGGTTTAGGGTTTAGGGTTTTGATAATTTCCATATAGTTTTCATATGTATTTTTACATGCTTATACAAGATAGAGAAATAGAGAATGGTAGAGTAAGGTGGAATAAGCATAAAGTCTCACATTTACAAATAGTGAATGGTAGACATTGTAAGGTACACATTGTCCACAAATGGATTACATGACAAAGGACAAATATAAACTAGGCTGCTACTGTTCTTCCTTGTCCGTCATGGCAAACCCATGACAACGAATTTTGTGGGATGTTTCGCTCAACATTCCTTATCTTCACTAGATGGTCTACAAAGAGAGACATATTGCTAAACCGGTTAAAATCCTCCAGATCAGATACACCATCAACTCCGATAGCTTGTTGCTTTCCAGGAAAAACTACATGCTTTGCTTGGTTTGTACTTTTCTTGTCATTAGGAGAAAGGATCTGTTCAGCATAGAAAACCTGAGCAGCACGGTTAGCCATTATCCACGGGTCATCTTTGTAGCCTACCTTACTTAGATCAAGAACTCTGACCCCATAGTTGTCCACTGTGACATGTTTGTCTTCAACCCATTGACATTTGAATACGGGGATTTGGAATGTACCATAGTCTAGTTCCCATATGTCATCAATGAAGCCAAAGAATGTACTAATCTCATCTGTCTTAGAGTCAATGGTCTCGCATCGAACACCACTGTTTTGTGCCATGCTCTTTATGTCCTTGTACTTGGTACAAAATGTGAAGCCATTAATGTCATAGGTTTGCCATGTCGTGACCTGGCGTGAGGGTCCAGATGCCAACCCCTTGATGGTTTGTTCCTCAATTGTTTCCCCATGTGGAATATCATTCTCCCTTAGCCATGTGTTGAACTGAGTCTTGTGTTCCTTCATTACCCAGTCATCCGTGTGCCCAGGATTATTTTCTCGAAGTTCATTTAAGTGTTGCTCGATCAAAGCCTCCATTATCGAGAGCTGATGCAGGATACTGTGATGTGTTTGGAGGACTATGTTGTAATCTCTCGGGATGAATGGTTTTCGTCCCATCCTCCCACTTCCATACAACCTATCCTCATGTCGTGACGGAGGCAAACCTATTGCGACTTGGTCTTTTAGGACACTATTGCAGAATGGACCTCCAGACTCAATGGCCTTTTCGGTTAAATACCCCTCAACCATAGACGTCTCTGGACGAGCACAAGTCGAAACATAGCCATTTAGTATGGATTGAAGATGCTAAATTTGCTAAGAGAGTACAAATTCTGGGGAATATATGCACTGTAAATAAAATAAATAAAAATGATAATGGACAGTGTACGAACTTAAGTATAAAATGGTAATGGAACAGTGTAGGAGCTTAAGTATAGTAGGAAAATAGAGGAAGTGAAAAAGAAGAGACCTGACCATTTTAACTATGTAAGTAAAAATGACCACATCAGAGATTAGAATAAATTAAAGGCATCACGAACGCAGTTCACATCAGGTGAAAGCATCTTTCACAGGTTTGACGAAGTTGCGCATGTCATATTAAGAAGTTGTTGACACCGTTTTTCAGCACGTGTCAAATGAGTTAAGACTTATGTCTGTTTTCTGTCGGCATCGGGAAAGTATCAGTTGAATCTGTCGACAAGAGAAAATGCTGCCAGAAAGATAAGTTGTTGCCGATGGAGGCTGGATGATCCTTGCCGACAAGGGTTAATTGGTGAAGTCGAGTGGCCTAAGCTATAAAGTTGCTGATGCCGATTGTCGATGAGAAGCTGATGCCGATTGCCGATGAGGAGATGTTGCCGATGCCGATTGCTGATAAGGGTTGAGTGGTGAAGACAAGTTACCAGTACGAGGTTACCGATTGGAAAGTATTACCGATGCCGATGGGCATGGAGTGCCGATAGGCACAGGATGACTTAGTGTTGAACGTCAGCAAGGGATAGCTGATGGTGGAAAAAGGAAGTCGCGGATTGAAGGGGTCTGCCGATGGAAAGTTTTCATCGAGGGAAAGACATAAGGAAACTGGTGATTTTATGCCAGTATTATTATAGCGGTTTGAGTCCGACTCTTGCGTGAGTCGTTTGTTTTCCTTTAAAATAGGTGTGTTTGTTTAGGAAAATAATATTGTTATTTTAGATCCGACTCCTGCGCGGGTCAAGTTTCCTTAAGGTTAGGAGTTTGTTTTAGGAAAGATACGGGTCGTGTCTTTATACAACTCTCCATGCGGGAGTATAAATATGTGCCCAAGGGCTGCGTGTAAAATATCAATCCAATATCAATCAAATCAATTTACTCTTATTCTACTTTTATCGCAATTTACCCTTTATTGCATTAGTTATAGCTTATTTACGAGTTCTTCAAGCTTCGACGGGCTGCATCACCTTGATCTCCGTCAAATCCTTGTAAGTTCCGCGTGGGAGTATCTCTGAGCTTTGACATCCGGGCGCATCGCTGTTGTCTCGTTCAGCTCTAGTTATCCTGATCAAGTCTCAATCTTGGCATCCGGGCGCATCGCCGTTGTCTTGATTGAATCTTGTTCTAGTTATCGTCCTTGTCGATTAACTGGTCAAATCGACTGACACGCCTCCGGATATCGAATTTCGGGTATAAGCCCGAGGTGTTCGCAGATCCTGACGCTTTTTGTGTCAACAGAAGTAGAGCCACAGTAGCATTTGTATTTGAAAGGAGATAGGCCCAGTACCTCTTCTAAACTATAAACACATACTAAAATGCAGCCGCTCGCTGGTCCAGAATAATAGAGGGTATACTAAATATTTGATTATGTCGTGAACCAGCCAACATCTTGTAGGTCACAAAATACCTCAGGATCGTAGATAATAGAATGGGTCACTAACAAAGTGAGAAGCATGGTACATGTAAATATATATGTAGATGACATCATGCCAATATGGGCACTGTGAGTGCACCTCACCTGTTTTTGCTCCTGCTGTGAGGAACTTTTTTTGGCTGTTGCTCTTTCCCTGTTGTCTAAGTTCTTCGTTTGTTGATAATTAAATAGTATGTGAAATAATCAGGGCTACACAAATTTTCTCTGTTTATGACTTTAGTACTGTAAACCCCATATTGCACGCAGAACTCCTATATAAAATTAATGTTTTCTTCTTTTCTGTTTTGGGTGCTACAATATGCAGCCATGTATTATAGTGCTCCTGGAAATCACCTCTTTGCTGGAAATTTTGATGAGGAATGGCCGGTATTTTTTTTGGCTGGTTGGATTCTCTTGTCTGTGTATGTTAATGTTAAAACTATGGTTAAACTTGATTTGCAGTGGAGTCATAATCTCTTTGGAGCAATTTAGGTTGAGGAAAGTAACACATATAAATCATGATATAGACAGAGCTGCAGTGTGCTCATCAATCAAGTATGGTAAAATCTGAGACCTACACATGGTCAGAACCACTTATGAACACAGTTTGCCAATAGAATATGCATAATTTGAGGCGGGCTCAACAAGCCAAACCCACTGAGTGCATACACATAGGAGATAAGAGATGAGACTGAAATACAGTAGAGACGCTAATGGACAGAAATAGACAAAGCATGTTGACATCTTTACATTTCTAGGACTGAATCTAGAATAACAATAGTCTGGAATAGGCAAGTAGGAAACTGAATCTATCAGATTGTATTAATAATAAGAGATGTTAGCCAAGGATGACATACTGATCACGTTTGTCAAAAGCTGGAGGGCTGTATTTGTCAGGAAAAGAAATATAATGGTATATATTAGGCCGGCTGCAGCTTGCTGCTGCTGCCATCTCCTTCCTCTCTCTAGGTGCGGCCAGCCCTAGGGCTGTCACGGGCCGAAATAGCCGTGATAGGTTACAGAGGTGTTGGGCCCAAGTCGGGCCAATCGGGCCCAGCGTGAACAGTACCGCGGGTACTGTAGCATTTAGGTTTAGGATGAGTCTAGGAGCTAGGTTTGCTTGTAGGTCAAGTCGAGTCGAGTCGAGTCCTCCCTATATATATATATAAAGGGAGATGTATCCTTTCAATCTTAAGCAAGAATAGTTTGGGGTAAAACCCATCTATCTCCCCCTCCCCCTTCTAAGCCTCGGTCTCCTCCTCCTCCTCCCTATTTCCGCCGCCGCCCCCCTCTCCTTCCCCTGCGCCGCCCCCTAACCCTAGCCACAGCCTCCTCTCACGCCGCTGCCGCTTGCTCTGCCCTAGCTGCTGCCCTTGCAGTGTTGCCAGCAACAACAACGCCTCGCTGCTGCCCTACCTCCACCGCGCCCATGCCCTCCCCGTGCCAGGCCGGCTGCAGCTTGCTGCTACCGCCATCTCCTTCCTCTCTCTAGGTGCGGCCAGCCCTAGGGCTTCTGTTCCTCCCTCTAATCCCCCTCAATTCCCCCCAATCCTACCTCTAAACCGAGGGGAAGACGCGCCCCCAATTAGGCGTGTTACATCTGGTATTGGAAGACCAGACGATCCATGACTTCCACCGCCGCCAACTCCATGGAGAGCGCTGATCTTGACAAGCTAAATCAGCAACTCGTCGAACTGGACAAGCGGCCGTACGCCCTCGAGCAAGCACGTCTCCACGACGACGCCCCTATCCAAGGCGTCCAATCCAGATTGGAACTGAAGGACGCTGTCGATAACCTTCAAGATGAGACCAAGGGTGTCACGATCTCCACCGACAAACCCTTCCTCAACATAAAGATGAAGGAATCTCACTCTCTCAACACCCCAGAGATCATCGTGGAAGTGTTGAACAGCCCATTCACAGCACCACCAACACTGCAGCAACTACTGCCACCGTACTTCCCTCCGTTCGACAAACCCCCCACGATCTGTGCGGCTATACAGCCAGTCCCAGGCAGTCACCAACTTCCTCAGCCAACCACCTAGCCGCCAGTACAGCAGGTGCCTACACCAGGAACGCCACTGACTCCTAACCCGTCAGCAACACCACCATCAGCCAGTGCAGTTCGCAAATTAAAGGCGACTACACATAGCTCCAAGTCTACAAGTGCAGCCAACTCAGGGAGCAAAAGCGGCCTAACAAATGGTTCTCTCTCGACATCGCCGATGCTTCCGACCCCCCGCAGCGATCGTGCTCCACAACAAGAACCAGGTGCTGCTAGCTCATCCTCAACAAAGCAAGGTAACCGACATAATCGTCCCCCTCCACCTCAACTAGTGGGGTCAATTCTCGGTGCCTTCCCAATGTTCCCACAACGGCAACCTCCGATGTACACCAGCCGGCAACATCCTCAAGCTTGCCAACATATGAATGTGAGCTCCCAAACCTCTCCGTCAACTACTACTCGACAACCTCAATGGCGAGAGAAGAACCCACGATTGCAACCTCTGCAATGTGCTACGACACCGCCAACTCTACATCAACAATGGCGACATGTCAATACACCTGGGCAACAGCAATCGACGCCACAACGCAACACTCCACCAACACCTGCAATAGGCGCCATCCTCATTGGATTGATCGACATCCCTCTTCTCACATGGGCACCCAACATCGTGAATCAGACACGAATCGTTGCCATTGGTGGCCGCTCACAACCTACACAACGGACGACTAGAACAATCCCAACGGCCACGCAGCAACATCTCCAACTAGCATCGATCATCAACATTGCTGCCGATATAGCAAAAGGCCAGGTACATCTTCAAAATGTTCATGAAACTAACCAGGCCAACTATAATGTAGCACCACCTGAGACCGATGTCCAAGAAGCTACGACAGTCACAACTCGAACAAATGAGGCGTCTCAATACACTTCGGGAAATATAGGCTCCATCATCATCATCAGGAGTGGCAACGTCCTCACATCATCACACTGCTCTTGACGTCAACACCACCATCAAAAGGACCATCAACGACATCCTCATCGTCCAACCACAACTAGGGTGCAGCGACACCCATATTTTTAATGGCCTCAACATCAGCAGTACCATCTACTACGAGCTTATTATCACAACTGTACTACAACAAAGAAGGTAAAGCACCTAGCTCAAGCTCAATCATGGCTATGGGCCTACCTCGAGCGACAACCATGGCCACCACCACGACGATGCAAAATGCGACATCAACCAGGCTTCAACACCTGAACAACAATAACATGCAGCCGTTACAACATCAACTCCATCTGTAACACCCCGAGGATTCTACATAGAGCACATGGCAGATTGCATCACGAGGACGTGCTGCCTCGAGACGGAGGGAGAAGTGTCACGGACCCAACTACGACACCCATCGTCCTGGCGCTATTCTAGCAACAGCAAGCGCCACTGCCAGGAGGAGCTTCAACCAACAATGTCGATGACTGGGAAATGACACAGCACAAGGATGTGCTGTGCGGAAAAGGGAGGAGTGATGTCACGGGTCGAAATAGCCGTGACAAGTTACAGAGGTGTTGGGCCCAAGTCGGGCCAATCGGGCCCAGCGTGAACAGTACCGTGGGTACTGTAGCATTTAGGTTTAGGATGAGTCTAGGAGCTAGGTTTGCTTGTAGGTCAAGTCGAGTCGAGTCGAGTCCTCCCTATATATATATATATAAAGGGAGATGTATCCTTTCAATCTTAAGCAAGAATAGTTTGGGGTAAAACCCATCTATCTCCCCCTCCCCCTCCCCCTTCTAAGCCTCGGTCTCCTCCTCCTCCTCCCTGTTGCCGCCGCCGCCCCCCTCTCCTTCCCCTGCGCCGCCCCCTAACCCTAGCCGCAGCCTCCTCTCACGCCGCTGCCGCTTGCCCTGCCCTAGCTGCTGCCCTACCTCCACCACGCCCATGCCCTCCCCGTGCCAGGCCGGCTGCAGCTTGCTGCTGCCGCCATCTCCTTCCTCTCTCTAGGTGCGGCCAGCCCTAGGGCTGCTGTTCCTCCCTCTAATCCCCCTCAATTCCCCCCAATCCTACCTCTAAACCGAGGGAAGACGCGCCCCCAATTAGGCGTGTTACATGAGAAGACCAATTTGTATATAAATAACTGAAAGGCAGTACCTATTTCTGGAGTCATGAAAGGATCTAACAATCAAGCATAGTCATGATAGAGGTAACAATCAAGCATAGTCATGATTGAGGGGCGGCATCCTAAACTATTTTCTATGGTTTGGTAGACCCAATGTTGTAGCCCAACATCCGCTACTGATTTCAAGGATCATTGTACTAGTACATTTATTCTCTGAAACCAAAGTTTATCAGCACTGGGTATTCTATACCAGATGACTAAGTATTTAATCCATGTGCTAACATCATGAGCCTTGGTAATTGCATTTTTATGGTGTGAGAAACAATTTTGCAATGAAACTAAAACAAATAAAATGATATAAAAAATGTCAACCTAAAAACAACAATGAGGCTATCTACAAAAATCAGGCTGCCTTTTTTTTACCGCAAAAAACCAGACTGACTAAAAATGACTGTCAGAGCCCTATAAACAAAACCATCAGTAAGAATCAAATAGTTTTCTCTTTCAGAGGCACCTATATACCATATACCTATTGCTATCATCTACCAAAATAATGGGTTCATGCTGCTACAGAGCAGCATGTACTTTTTGAAAACCTGATCATCATTACGGTTTTATGATTCAGGAAGGCAAACTTGAAAAATTGGCCTATGAATCTTTTTTGGCATGCCATACTATAGAACCTATGGATATCAGATTGAGATATTAGAGAACTACTATATATACCATATGTTTGTCAGAGCCATGGAAATAGAACCGTCAGTAAGAATCAAATAATAAGAACCTAATGCTATCACCTACCAAAACAATTGTTTCATGTTACTATACAACAGCATGTACTTCTTGATAATCTGATCATCGTCTCGGTTTTACGACTCAGGAAGCCAAACTTGATAAATTGGCACCAACAAAACCAAGGCAACAAGGCATAACACCAAATGAGCAGAGGGCATACACACAAAGAAACTTTGGTGGGATTTGAAGGGCATGGCATCATCGTCTTGGTCCTAGCTAGAGGATTAGTTGTTCTCCTCTCACTAGTGGCGGATGCAGTCAAGGGGGGGCTAAGTAATAAATATCATGATCAACAATGAAGATTTTGGAGAATTTTATAGAGATTTAATGGAGAAATAAGTGAATTTTATAGAGATTTAATGGAGAAATGAGTAAATTTTGAAGAAACTTAATGGAGAAAGAAGTGATTTTTATATACATTTAATGGAGAAAGGAGGCCATAGGGGGGGGGGGGCTGCAGCCCCTTGGATCCGCCCCTGCCTCTCACCATTTCTGCAGTCACAAATGATCTTTCCATGAAGTTAATTAAGAAAAAAATAATTTAAATAAGCACCTTTGCTGAATTGCAGCTTGAAAATAGAAATTAGGGAGCATATACTGAAGAAAACCAAACAAAACCATAGAATATATCACATTCACGATGCATGAATCGACCAAGGTTGGAAGGCATTACATGAAACAACCTGAGGGGATGTGAGTGGTGACTAACGTTGGTAAAAGTCAGACATAGCCTTGGTACTAGGAGCTCAGCTGCTCTCTTAATTTGGCCACAACTAGAATCACCCTGCCTATGAATCAACATAGAGAAAAGGCAAAGAACAAAATTGAAACAGTCAATGACGAAAGGTAGAATCACAATCAAGGCACAATGTTTATCCTAATAACCGTAAAAATGTGAATCCATCTAGGTAATAATTTTACAACCATAGATTGAGGCAGCGACCGGAAAATGAAGAGGCAAAATACCTGCATTTTCATCAGTCAAGTAGGAACCTAATCAGCCAAAATAGAAGATTTGACATCTATGTAGTGAAGATTAAGATATGTATATGGAGAATAGGTAGAGAATAATAGATCCAGGGTAAAATCAACGTTGCCCTACTGGATCGCCTCCACTAACAAAGATTGACCCCCTCTATATAAAGGAAACCTTTAAAAATTTGAGAGGCCTCAGAAATATATTAATCATCATTTGATCATGAACTTAGAGCTTCAAGGCATGTTAACAAATGGGTTACTCTCAAAAACTGTACAATATAAGTAACATGTCATGCCCAGTACCTCACAAGCGAATGAACATTAGACAATATCCTTGAGCCACGGATATGTAGGCTCGAGAAGAGAAAAAAATCAGAGGCACAGAAAAGCGGAAAGTAAAGGCCCCAGATCGTAGGCAAAGAAGATTATAAAGAACCATTAAAATTTTTGAGAGTCCTGCAAATATATATCTAATGAGAGTTCTAGGTGTCCCGATCTTTCGGTGGAGATAAATAACTTCGATTTGACTGGAGAAACATTCACGATACGACTACAACCATCCAAGGATGCTGCGCCTTAGCAATCGATACACCAATTCCAGCGGTTGCTCACAATCTTGCGGATTACAACCAACCAAACCACGAGGGTTATTCCTGCAAGCAATCGAAGAACAAGGAAGAACAAACACTCAATTGCAAATAAGAGATGAAGATTCAGATCTGATACACATGAAGGTGGGGTTCCGAACGAGTAGAACGGATAGTCTAGTCGACACATGCGTCTACCAGGAAGTAGCAGCAAACTAAACTTTCATCTAAACAAAATCCGATATGTTTGTGGCGGCTCTAGGGGAATATAAGGAGAGGGGAGGACGACCACAAGGGTCCTGGGGTCGTCCTACAACCCAAGGATGAGTCCCTATTGGACTCAAGTTGATACATGGGCCATGAGCCTAAAATTGGGTGACGCAGCACCGTTGACAGAAAAGTTATTGACATTAAAATGTATACTGCGCACGCATCTGATATGATACAGGTATGAGTCCGGACCCATTGGAAAGTAGACTTGATAAGCTTTCTAAAACGTGTTAGAACGTCCCAATCGGAGTCCGTATGAAGTCGTGACAACCGTCGCAAGTTTGGACTCTTCAGCAGTCCGCATTCAACTTCCAAAACGTGTTGGACCTGGACTCTTTCTTTCCTTAGATCCAAATTGACGTGGTGGCCTGGTGGAGAACGTTAAGAACACTTGGAGTTGGTCCCTAATCAATTTCATTCACCATCCATGCTTTCCATATGCAATCTATCCTTTCCTTGATCCATGTAAGCAATTCTAAAAATGAAAACATACACAATTCATGGTGCAACACCCATTCATCAAATGTATCAATGATAAACCTTATATAAAAGAGTTGCACCTTTGGTTTAAAATTTATTAATATGATCAAATTTAAGTTAGTGATGTCCTCATCAATATCAATCATCATTTGATCATGAACTTGGAGCCTAAAGGGAGCACGTGAGACTGCTCTGTGCCTACGGCGGCACCGCCAACCTGGGGGAATATATATATGCTAAGGTTTGAACTTCAGCTTCTAAATCCCTAGATCGAAGAATTCATGCACCAAGCCATGTGCTAGATAACATTAGCAAAGGCAAAGTAATGCTGCGACTATAGCCCGAGAGCACCAACAGACATCAAAGACCATGATGCTGAAACTTTAGTTTGTAGCAGTTCATGATAAGGCCAATGAGAAAGCAAACCACATACATACAAATAGGAAGAACATGCAAGGGCAGTTTTGAATGGGCAACAATAAGCACAATGACTTAAAAAATATGTAAGTAATGTAAAGGCAGGTATGAAAATTAAAAGGCTTCAGATGGCTACAATGTAGATAGAGGGGCTGACCCCCTTTTTTGTCGTCAGCATGGATGCGTACACTAAATATGTAAAGCACACTTAGATTGATTGCAACAAAATTCTAAAACCACAACCAATTAATGGGTTATGTATTCGTCATTCTAAAATTTAATTGGCCCTAAGGAGCACTTGCATTTGGTAGTTATAAGTTCTGCACTACCGATGGCCTGAAGATAAAAGCAGAAAATGTCATGCTTCAGTCGATTTTCATTATTGAGCATACTGTGCACAAGGGGGAAAAAAGGTAGTGAAGCTAACCCCTTGGCTAGAACAAAGCAAAGCATCGAAAACACGGTATGTAGATTATGACTAAATTGGCTTAAAGTAAATTTACTTCTAGAAGAGGACCTGGCCATTAAATGTGTACCCAAAGTCAACACATTAGGAAAATGGAGTAAATTAGTGACAACAAGCATGCTGTTGATAGGTGTGGAGTCGCCTTTCATGAGGTTATCGAAGTTCAGTGAACTCAATATCAATTTAGCAACCACAATATTTTGCAGGCAAGACCATACTTAAAGGCTAATGGCACACATAGAGCATTAACTTAGAACATGAGACTAATCCATGGATATGTTATTGACAAAAATCATGGATTTGAAAACAAGGTCAATCAAAGGCTCACGAGCCTAATCAACGAGCACCTCGAACCAGCAGAACAAATCATAGGAAACTGCATAAACCAATGGGCAAATTAGATAATACACTAACATAGGAAAAAGGTAACAGGAAAAACTAAAAGCACGAAGGTACTATACCACGAATACAAGCTTGCAAGAGCCGCATACACACGTGCTCATCTGGGTACAGCTATACAAAGCTGATGGTCGCAGGCCAAACCACACAACATAGATAGGAGAGGAGACACCATAGATAGGAGAGGAGACTGTAGAGCGTGTAAATAGATGTTTGCTGTCAGACAAGGAGAGGAGGTTCAGCAATACGGTGCAGCAGGAGCCAAACCAATTAGCAAACTGCAATGCACCTATAAGAAATACAGATTTGTAAAATAAAGGGAGAGGAGAGCAATATCGCGCAGGCGTGCCGGTGCTCCGCCGTGCCAGGGGCAGCCACAACCACATCGCCGTCGCCTCGCCCGCGTCGATGACCGCCCGGTGGTCCGCCGTGCCAGGGAGAGATGGAGACGACCGCGCACGGACTGCCGCTACGGGGAGGAGGCGATGGCCGCGCTGGAGCCTGACGTGGTCGGGTTGCCCGTGCTAGGGTTCCCGCTCCGGGGCTGCCCACGCTGGGGTCTTCCCTTCCCGCGCCAGTGCGCCGTCGCGACTCCTACGTCGGGGTGAGGCCCGACCAAGCTGAGTGGAGTGACGACGAGGAGAGGTCAGAGGACGAGGCGACATTGACGAGAAAATTGCTATTCTAGGACTCCTAAACACGTGGCTTTGCTAAAATATGATTTCTAACGTTGACATTGCTAAAACGACCTCCAAAACGTTCGACACTTTATTTTTCATGACATTTTGTGTATTAAGCCTCTTTTCTCATGTAAATACATGTATTTCTCTTTGTTGGGGATATTACCTCGGTATACCCCTAGGGACCTATATGGGCCTACCAACCAGAAGACGGCCCGGCCCGCGAGGCCCTGCGGCGCGTGACCAGACCGCCGTGCTCGCTAGGAGCTCCGAAGAGCCTTGCTCGCCAAGGAAGATCCTAGTAGATAGGCTCGGATCCCTTACCTTAAGGGACCGATCGTAATCTGTTAGGATATGGAAACTATAACCCTGCTCCCTGGCTATATAAGGCGAGCAGTGACCCCCTCGAAAAGGTGATCTACACCTCGTGTAACCTAATACTCATATCATTCCAGCCACCAGAATACAGGACGTAGGGTATTACAGCGATTTGCCGGCCTAAACCTGTATAAATCGTCGTGTCTACGCTTTCTGTGTTACGTTTGATCGCTTTCGCCACACCTCCGCCTACAATCTACTACCGTAGGGTACCCCCTAGGTAGACTGCGACGCATATTTCGTCGACAGTTGGCGCGCCAGGTAGGTGGTGTGTGCCACAACGTCATGTCTCGTCAAGCAGTTACTTTCCCCGATTCGATGGTCCTCCCGGCGGCCGGCACCATGCTCCAGATTGGATCTATATCTTGGACTGTCGGATCCGTACCGTGCGTGTCAGACGCGCTGTCACCTACACACCGTCCCGCCATGCCGAAGTACCACCCACGCAAGGTTGTCAGCCTTGACGACCTGATCGACGCCATCGACCGCTCCAATGCCAGCATCGCCGACTGCATCGACCTCGTATAGACGACGTGACGTCGGCTCTCCGGCCATCACGGTCGCCATCCGCGCCGCCGCCGAACCCCAGCGAAGGTGACCACCGCGCTGATCAAGGGCACCCGCGCCCCTTTGACGATGCCCTATGGGCTCTGCGACCAGGCGACCGTTTTCCAGCATCAGATGCTCCCACAGATCTCTGACCAGGCCCCGGCGGCACCCGTCGTCAACACGGTCATCATCTCTGGGATCCCTAATGATTCCGAGCAGGCAGTGCCTCTTGATGGCACAACCTCATCTGACTCCGCCTCCCCCACAAGGACCAAAACGGTCGGCTCCTCCGGATCGTTAAGAGACTTCCTGGAGTTCCCCCTGGCTTCGAAGGCATGAATTTCTAGGTCTCCGCTGATAGCGTCGCGTGCGACAACGAGACGGATACCGAACGGATTGCCCGAGAAGAACATAACGCTGAGCGTGCACGTATGCGTGAACTGGAACGCCGTGACCAGGAGAAGCGTGAGCAGGAACGCCATGAGCAGGAGCGTTTGGCGTGGGAACGACGTGAGCGTGAGCAAAGGGATCACGACTGCCTCCCCCAACGTAATCTCGAGCAGGAGTTCAACCAGATGGGTGACCTCCCGGTGTACCAGACCCCCAGTGCCAACTTGGCGGTAGCCGCCTGCGAGTTGGCCAAGCTACCTATCTCGCCCATGATCAAGAGGATCGAAGCCCACATTAAAGCAACTGCGGTCCAGGTCAACAAGAAAGGCGCCTTGACCAAATTCTCCGGCCAATCTCAGAGCAGGAATTATCCGAGAAGCCCGCAACGGCCGCACCGACCAAGATCTCCTCGGTACGACGATCAAGAGTATGATGAGCCCCGGCGTGATCGAGCACCCGCATCGGCGCCCTCGATTGCAGCAGGCCCTCGCCCCTTCTCTGCCCGCCTCTGCGCCATCAAGTGGCCCCAGAACTTCAGGATCACGTCGGTGGAAAAATATGATGGCAAGGCGAACCCGGAGCAATGGGTGACCACATACGAGATCGCCGTCCACACTGCCAGAGGGGACCATGACGTGATGGCTAATTACCTACTAGTGATGCTGTCGGCGTCGACCAACAGTTGGCTCCACAAAATCTCCGAAGGCTCCATCGACACCTGGGAACAACTCAAGGAGGTTTTCATCAAGACTTACAAGGCCACATGTGACCAGCCGGGGACACGCTACGACCTGGAGAACGTTCGCCAACGGCACAGTGAAAGCCTTCGAGAATACATTCGTCGTTTTTCCGACAAACGGCTAACCATCTATCGATGGGATATCCTACAGGGTACCCATAGACCGGATTATCGAAGCCTTGGGCCTCCTTCACTCGGCCCACAAAGGAAGACAGACAAGCGAAACCGGATTCTACTCGGCAACGACGATAAGATCGAAGCATAGCTGAGGACTCTGAGTTTGTAACCGAGTAGGATTAGAAGCAACCCTCGACCAAATCCTGGACTATAAAGGGCTGGTGAGGGTATCACCCAAAAACACCTGAACATACTACGCAACACCCGGTACGTAGAGCGACACACAACACCTTGTATTACGAGATCAGAGCAATAACAAGCGACCTAACGGGACGTAGGGTTGTTACTCGACTGTGTCGAGGGCCTGAACTAGTATAAACCGTGTGTCCCTGCGTGTCTAACCACCAAGGTTTCACTATTTGCCGAGGCATGAACAACTGTCTTGGGTAACCCCGTGGCAGGCTATCGGTGGTAAAACATCGACAGCTGGCGCGCCAGGTAGGGGCTTTCAGTGAATTTTTTCTCGAAAGCTTGGTGGACCATGACCTCAAGATGATGAAATCGACGAAATCAACATTTCTCTTCGGATCATGGATCTGCGAAATCAACAACGATGGAAAACTTCAAAGCCAACATCGAGAAGGAGTCGACAAAAGAGTTGAACAAGATCTTCAAAAACTGAACCAAAAGACCAAAAACCTCACGATTTCGAAGCCGACTAGAACAGCAGAAGAAGATGGATATGAAACCGACTCAAAAAAGGAGGTGCTACCGCACACCAACTCCGAATCGAACACGGAAGGACTAACCACAACCCGAGTCAAAGCATACAACCGAACCTCAATCGGAAACAGAAACAACTCGGAAACAGTCAAGTACTCGGGCCCGTACGGACTACATAACTCCGCATCTACACACGGAGATTTTCTTCGAAAGACGATGACAAAAAGAATAACCCTGAAAGGCGCCCAAGTGGGGATGATAATGTCAACAACTCCAGAGGGATGCATCGTGCACTGGCGAAACCAATCCCCAAGAACGCAAGACCAGGATGGAGAACTGCCGTTCCAAGTAGGAAAAGAACTCAGACTTTATCAGGGACTATCATGCAAGCCAAGAAAAAGAAACCAACGAACAAAAAGAACTCGGAGAGCGCATACTATATATATGGTGGAAGTAGAACCTTACTTAGAACCACCACAAATACCCGACTTGAAATCATTAGATGAATCAGAAGAAGATATCTCAGACGATGAGGAAGGCAACGACAATGAAACCAATGACCACAAAGGTGCAAGACTAAAGAAGAACAAAGCTAGAACAAGAAGAAGAAATCGAGCTGTCCAGAGAAAGAAAATCTGGAACAAATACAAAGCAGAATTGACAGAATACAACAGGAAGAAGGCGGAAAGAGAATCCATGAAAAACACAAAGAGGGATAGAATTGAAGAACTGACAAAACAGCTAAATATCCTCACTAAAGAGGAAAGAATCACAGATGAGCCAAATAAAGAAGATGGAGACCCCAATAAACAACCCGGCGACAATACACCTCAAGAAGGACAAGGGGAAAAACAAGAGGAACAACCCCTCAAGAAGTCAATATTCCAGTGATTGGGAAAACAGAGCTACCACAACCATCAGAAAGACAGGAACAACATCTCGGACTAATAAAACAAAACGGCCTAGATTCAGGCCAGCTCTACCAAGAAGACTACGGAGAATCTGAATACAGAGGGGACATAGATTATTACAGAAGAGACTAGTCACCTGACTTCAACAGAACAGAACAATACGATAGATTCTCATGTTTTGCAGGGAGACTGCATACGTTAAAATTACCACACAAATTCAAACCAGCGATTCACTCCAAATACAATGGAAAAGTGGAACCTAGACAGTGGATAAGAGTCTATTCCCAATCCATTGAACTCGCGGGAGGAAGCAATGACATTAAAGCCCTATACTTTCCAATGGCACTTGAAGCCATGCCTCTGCAATGGTTTGACAAGCGGAAACCATGATCAATCAAATATTGGGTAGACTTACAAGAAGCTTTCTGCAACAACTTTGCAGGAATAATAACACATCCCATGACGGTGGCAGAATTGAAAAACGTAAAGCAAAGAAATGGAGAAACCCTAAGGGAATATTATCAAAGGTTTGGAGAACTTAGAGCTCAAATACATGACATCACTAACAGAGAAGTAATAGAGACATTTGCAGATGGAATCCTAGCAAATTGGCAATTCAAAGATTATTTCAATGAAAATCCAAGATCCAATGAAGATTTCAAAAGAGCTGTCGAGACAATGATATCGTCAGAAGAAAGAACTCGGCACAGATTCACCTGAGATTTTCATGAAAATAGAAGACCAGATTTTAGACCACTAGACAAAAGACCAAGACAAGACAACATGGTATCTGCAACAGATAACAAAAGAAGATACAATGACAATGACAAAGGAGGGTACAACAACAACTACAACAATAACAGAAACGCAAACCAAAATAATAGATACTCAAACAACAACTACCAGAGAAACAACTACACGAGAAAGCTAACAGAGAGGATAGAAAACCTACCCTGCTATATACATCCTCATGCAGGACACAAGCTAGTTGAATGCGACATCTTTCAATGAAGATTCTCAAAGAAAGAAGAGATGCGAGCAAACAACTCGGAACAGAGAACAGACGAATCCAAAAAAGATGCAAAAAAGGCAGAAGGAAATTATCAAGAACCCCAACAACAAGTAGCAGTAATCTTTTCCAGAGCATCATATACAAGAAGTAAAAGACAGGAAAAGTTAGCACACAGAACCATCATGGCAGCAGAACCAGCTACCCCAAGATATTTAGATTGGTCAGAATACCCAATTTAGTTCACAAGAGAAGATCAATGGACAAGTGCAGCAAATGTTGGCTACTATCCCCTAGTAGTGGGACCAACAATAACAGGAGTGGCAGTATCCAAAGTGCTCATTGATGGAGGAGCAGGACTAAACATAATCTTTGCAGACACCCTAAGGAAGATAAATTTAGACTATGAAGGCATGATCATACCAACAAGTATTCCCTTCTATGGGATAGTACCCGGAAGAGCTTCTATACCATTGGGACAGATTACCTTACCAGTCACCTTTGGAACACCTAACAAATATCGAACTGAGTTCATTAAATTTGAAGTAGCCGACTTCGAATCATGCTATCATGCAATTCTCGGAAGACCGGCACTCACAAGATACATGGTAGTACCCCACTACCCGTACCTACTGCTCAAAATGCTGACAACAAAAGGAGTTCTATCACTAAAGGGAGATCTAAAGAAGGCTTATGACTGTGATGTGCAAGCCATACAAATATCAGAAAAGTTACAAGACTACAAGGAAAAAGAAGACATTGCGAAGAAGGTCAAGGAAATGAATCCGAACGAAATTCAAATACCAGCAAAGAAGCTAAACAACTTTACACCTCCAAAAGTAGCAGCCACAAAGACAATTGACTTATTAACTGGAGATTCAGAAAATACTGCAATAATCAGTGCAAATCTGGACCCCAAATTGGAACTCGCGCTCACCAACTTTCTAAGGGACAACAAAGACATATTCGCATGGAAACCAGCAGACATGCCAGGAGTCCGAAAGGAGTTGGCTGAGCACAAAATTGACACTAACAAAGGGTCAAGACCAGTAAAACAGAAGTTATGCAGATTTGCACCAGATAGGAAAGCAACAATAAAAAAGGAAATCACAAAACTATTGGCAGCAGGATTCATCAGAGAAATAATCAACCCGGACTGGTTAGCCAACCCGGTCTTAGTGGAGAAAAATAACTTGAAAGAATGGCGTATGTATGTTCATGGATCTCAACAAACACTGCTCAAAAGACCCATATGGGCCGCCAAGAATTGACCAAGTCATAGATTCAACAACTAGATCATCATTACTATGTTTCCTAGATTGCTACTCAGGGTACCACCAAATATCACTGAGAGAAGAAGATCAAAGCAAAACACCTTTTATAACACCCTTCGGGGCATATTGCTACAAGTCAATGCCATTCGGACTAAAAAACGCAGGAGCAACATATCAAAGAGCAATACAAACCTGCCTTGGAGATCAAATTGGAAGAAATGCTGAAGCCTACATTGATGACGTGGTAATCAAAACAAAGGAACCAGACACTATTGGAAGACCTAGAAGAGACCTTCAAAAATCTAAAAGCTTGGAAGTGGAAACTCAACCCCACAAAGTGCGTTTTTGGCGTACCATCAGGACAACTACTCGGTTTCTTAGTCAGCAATAGAGGGATCGAAGCAAGCACAAAACAAGTCAAAGCAATTATGGATATGAAGCCACCGAAAAAGATCAAGGACATTCAAAAACTAATAGGATGTATGACAGCCCTTAACAGATATCAAAATTGGGAGAAAAAGGATTACCCTTCTTCAAACTTCTAAAAAAGAAAGAGAACTTCGAATGGACAGAAGAGGCGAATCAAGCTTTCATCAAGTTAAAAGAATACTTATCATCATGTCCAGTAATGACACCGCCAAGAAACAAGGAAGACATGATGCTATATATCACTGCAACAAAGAACGTAGTAAGTGCAGCAATTATAGTGGAAAGAGAAGAACTCGGACATACCTACAAAGTGCAAAGGCCAGTATATTACATCAGCGAAGTACTTACGGAATCAAAAGTTAGATACCCAAACATACAAAAACTGCTCTACGCAATACTCATATCATCAAGAAAGTTGAGGCATTATTTCCATGAGCACAAAGTAACAGTCGCGAACAACTTCCCGTTACAACACATACTCAGAAACAAAGATGCCACAGGACGAATATCAAAATGGGCAGTAGAGCTCGGAGCTTTAAACCTGGACTTCAAACCAAGTATGGCAATCAAGTCACAGATATTACCTGACTTCATCACAGAATGGACAGAAATCACACAAAAAGAACTTGAACCAATACGAGACCATTGGAAGATGTACTTTGATGGTTCTCTAAAGCTGGGAGGGGCAGGAGAAGGTGTACTACTAATCTCCCCAAAAGGAAGACAATTAAAATACGTATTACAAATATTATGGCAAGCAACAAATAATGAAGCAGAATACAAAGCACTCATACACGAATTAAAAGTAGCAACTACTCTGGAAATCAAAAGAGTACTCGCCTATGGAGATTTAGCAGTAGTAATCAATCAAGTAAACAAAGAATGGGATTGCACAAAAAACAACATGGACGCATACTGTGCTGAAATAAGAAAACTTGAGAAGAATTTTGAAGGACTAGAAATCCATCATGTCCTAAGAGATTCAAATGTGGCAGCAGATATCCTATGAAAATTGGGATCAGACAGAGCAAAGGTACCACGTGGAATATTTGTAAAAGAACTTGCAAAGCCATCAATCCAAGAAATCAGTAAACAAAAAGAAGATTCAATGGACATAGACAAGATAGAAGAACCCAATACTGCAAGACAAGTCTTCAACATAGAAAGTGATTGGAGGCAACTATACATTGATTATAAAAGTGAAAACAAACTACCCGGAGACAAAGCAGAGGCAACAAGGGTCATAAGGAAAAGCAAAGCATACGTTCTCATAGAAGACAAACTATACAAGAGGACATCATCTTCTGGAGTATTGTTGAAATGCATATCAACACAAGAAGGAAAAGAAATATGGGAAAAAATCCACTCGGGATGCTATGGAAATCATGCAGCATCCAGAACACTAATCGGTAAAGCATTCAGAAGCGGATTCTATTGGCCAACAACACTCAAGGATGCAAAACAATTAGTCAAGACATGCAAAAGCTACCAAATGTTTGCAAGACAATCACATGTTCCAGCACACAACCTAATTTGCATACCACCAGCCTGGCCTTTCTCATGCTGGGGGCTAGATCAAGTCGGACCTCTCAAAAAAGCAAAAGGAGGATTTGAATACATATTCGTGGCAGTAGATAAGTTTACCAAATGGATCGAATACAAATCATTAGTCAAGTACAACGCAAAAAAAGCAACAGAGTTCATACAAGACATCATGCACAGATTTGGGATGCCCAACCGGATAATCATAGACCTTGGATCACCATTTACAGCAAAAAATTCCAATATTGGGAAGAGATTGCAGAATAGAGATAGACTATGCATCAGTAGCTCACCCCCATGCAAATGGACAAGTCGAAAGAGCCAATGGGCTATTATTACAAGGCCTAAAACCAAGACTATACGAAGACTTAAAAGATTATGGAGAAAAATGGATAGAAGAATTACCAAAAGTAGTATGGGGCTTAAGAACCCAAATCAACAGAGCAACAGGATATTCACCTTTCTTCCTAGTATACGGATCAGAAGCCGTATTACCGGTCGACCTAATATGGCGACCACCAAGAATAGAACAATACGACGAGGGAGAAGCCGAAGAAACAAGACGTCTAGAGATTGACACAATTGAAGAAATAAGAGACGGTTCAGTAATACAAAATGCAAGATACCTACAAGGCCTACGAAGACATTACGACAGAAACAGGCATCCGAGAACATTAAAACCAGGAGACATGGTACTACGACTAATTCAAAAGAAAGAAGGAAGACACAAACTACTCAGCCCATGGGAGGGCCCTTTTATCATCAAGACAACAATACAACCTGGAACATACGGGCTAATGACAGAAGACGGAATACAATTAAGAAACACTTGGCATATCAGCCAACTCAAGAAATTCTACAATTGAAGATACAAGCAAGATACAAGACTTTAAAGAATAAACGGTCTACAAGTCAATTGCTTCGTGAAGCAACATGGCGAATCAACCGACTGCTTTGCACCATGAGCGGCACAGTCTGGTTCATATATATAAGTCTACCATTTCGTGAAACGGCATGACAAGCCGATAGCTTTGCACCATGAGTGGCACTGTTTTACATTCTAAGTCAATTGCTTCGTGAAGCAACATGACAAACCGACTGCTTTAACACCATGAGCGGCACAGTCTGGTTCATATATATAAGTCTACCGTTTCGTGAGACGGCATGACAAGCCGATAGCTTTGTACCATGAGCGGCACTGTCTGACATTCTAAGTCAATTGCTTCGTGAAGCAACATGACAAACTGACTGCTTTGCACCATGAGCGGCATAGTCTGGTTCATATATATAAGTCAGCCATTTCGTGAGACGGCATGACAAGCCGACAACTTTGCACCATGAGCAGCACTGTCGGGTACGAAGGTAAGGGGTACCCTAAACCCTTCGTTAAATTAATGCTAAACATAGCAACCATTTTTAAGACAGGGACCAGCCCACTACTCAAGTCAGTAAGGCAAGGCCCGTCACTCGAACGACCCCTACACCAGCTACGGCGACGAGTCATGGGCCGGCCTCCACTTCGACGTCAAGTGATGGACCAAGGGTCGGACGAACGACCCCCCAACTCCTACTTCGACGTCAAGTGACGGACCGAGGGTCGGACGAGCGACCCCTGGCTCCTACCTCGATGCAGAATGACGGACCGAGGGGTCGAACGAACGACCCCCCGGCCTCCACCTCGACGCGAGACGACAGACCGAGGGGTCGAACGAACGACCCCCCGGCCTCCACCTCGATCCTTCTGACTCCGTCTCTGCTCCGACCCTACCTCGACAAGCGACGGACCGGGGGTCGAACGAACAACCCCCGGACGGGAGGCTCGGTTAACCCAACTGCTCCCGGCATGGGTTAAAGTGAAACCACCTAACGACATGGGCGCCCGCGTCCGATGTCAAATCCGTCAACTCTCCGTCAAGTCCCCGATTCCTGTCAACTGTGCCGCCACAGTCACCACCACACGAGTACGGATTCCAGCAGCACCCCTCGGAAAGTGAACAGTGCAGCCCTCGACGACGACTTTGGGGATACGACGGAGCCACGCCGGGCTCGACCCCTCCCTCCAACAACTCTAGTATGGGGCCCATCCCATCTGTCTTGTCTCGCTTCAGCGGTGGGATTCGTGCCCGTCTGCGGACGCTGTGCCACGACGTGCTGCGCCGATTTCCACTGCACACCACGACCGGGAGCGCCAAAAGGATGGGAAGGCCATGCCAGCACAGTGTATGCCATCCCTTCGCCAACACTGCACCGAGGACACGCCGCCCATGCTATACAGTTAGGATCCTGTACCCTCGGACCTCTTCTTGGTCTATAAAAGGGGACACCGAGGTAGAAAGAGGAGGGGGGACGGACCGATCCGGCGACCTCCGATTTCAGACTCCAGTTCTGATTTTCACACTTCACACACCCCGCTGCTCGATCGACCCCTCGAGCAGCCAACCCACAGCCTAGGGCAGCACCGCTAGCCTTGGGCCGCAGCTCACTCTGAGCAAACCCGTGTAACACAGCTTGTACCCCCCCTGTACGAGCACGTTTGGGTGCGAGATAATACAAGTCATCCTCCCCCGCTGGACGTAGGGCCTTCTTTGCCTGAACCAGGATAAACCTTGTGTCCATCTTGCATCACGTCTGAGAGAGGGAGCACGCGATATACAAATTTACTAGTTGGTGGTCTTGACCCCCGGGTCATAACACCGACAGTTGGCACGCCAGGTAGGGGGAATTGCGTGTCGATCGACTCCGAACTACTCTCTCAGATGGATCCCACCATCCCACCATTTCCATTCACCACTGTCGTCTGGTTCGACAGTCTAGGGTTCGTACCCACGAGCCAGGGCCACTTCATTGTCTTTCCCTTCGCTCGTGGCCTAGACGTCCCCAGCACCGGTACGCCGGGGCCAGCAAGGGTCAGGCAATGGCCCCTCCGCTTGCGCCTCTGGCCTGCGATCAGGAGGAGGCGTGAGCGGCTCCGACGCGCTCGTCGTCGTGCGGATTCCGAGGTGCCGGATGCCGTTTCCCCGGCCCCAGCTGGCGATACAGTCCCTCCTCCTGGGAGTCCGTTTGACCCATGCTTGTGGGCCGAGGGCGGGCACCCCTCTGAGTGGGACTTCGGCTTTGCCACATCGTCGTCCCCGGGGGTCCCCGTGGCCTCTCCGACACACTCGACCCCGTCACCACCACGTGACCCGTTCCTGTACGGGCTCCGAGACAGTGCAGGGCTCTCTTTCGCCCTCGCAGGATTGCAGATACAGACTCGTAGCGGGTCTCCAGGGACTCCGCCGCGTGCGATGGCCGTTCCCGTCACCACTCCTTCACCAGGCGAGCCAGGACTACCCCGTACGTGGGGCACGTTGCGGCGGCGCCTGGCGGAGGAGCGCAGGGGGTCTTTCCCCCACTTCTACCACGCCGACCCCGACTCGGACTCTCCCGACGAGAGTTACGATTCCACCCGGGAGTGCTTCCACCTCGACGAGCAAGCCGACCCGTAGGACGACGTCGACGACACCGCGGCCACCGAAGAAGGAGGGGGGGGCCAACGCTACGCCAGCTCGAGACACCAACCCCCCGAGTCCTGACAGAGCCGATCCACCCCCGGACGTCCAGATTGCGCAGGTCCGAGAGCTTCTCGGCAAGCTCGAGGAGGAGCGCCTGCGACTCCAGCAACTCGAGCACGCCCTCGAGCGGGATCGAGGGCGCCCTCAGGGTGGAGGAGCTCGCGAGCGGGCCCGGGAAGTCCACCAGCAGATCGTCGAGGAGGGGGCCGCCGAACCCCGAGTCTTCAACCGCGCCAGCCAGAATGTCGTAGCGGCCGCAATGCTGCTCCGCGACATGCCGGCGCCATCGACCCCCCAAGCGCGGCGTATCAGGGACGAAATCCAAGGGCTTCTCCAAACTGCGGCCGTGCAGCAGGCGGAGAGCTCGGCCTCGAGGCGTCAAGGGGCTGCCTCCGAGCGACAGGGAGCACCCCCTCGACAAAATCGAGAGGTGTCCGTCCACCAGAACAAGGCACCCCAGGGCCAAGTCGAGCGACGACCGGTTCAGGAACGCCTCGTCGACAATCGACCCCCTCGGGTGAACAACCGACGTCGGTACGGCGACGCCGAGGCTCGAGGCTACAGCGCTCACCGAGGTGGGCGCTACGACAGCGACGAAGACCGATGTCGGTCTCCGGAGCCACCGGGGCCCCGAGTCTTCGGAAGAACTATCCGGCGGATCCCCCTGCCTGTCCGTTTCCGTCCACCCACCAGCCTGGTCAAGTACAATGGTGAAACCAAGCCAGAGCTCTGGCTTGCCGACTTCAGGCTGGCATGTCAGCTGGGTAGAGCCGACAACGACCACGTCATCATTCGGCAACTCCCACTGTTCCTCTCCGACACCGCTCGAAGGTGGCTCGAGGAGCTACCCCCGGACCTGATCCAAGACTGGCCCGACCTGGTCAGGATCTTCGAGGGCAACTTCAAAGGCACCTACGAGAGGCTGGGCAACCCCTGGGACCTTCGCAGCTGCAAGCAGAAGCCAGGGGAGACCCTCCGCGCCTTCACCCGCCGATTCTCCAGGCAATGCACCACACTGACCCACATCTTCGACCATGAGGTCATTACGACGTTCATCGCCGGAACAACCTGCAAGGAGTTGGTGCGGGAGCTGGGGCGAAACACCCCCAAGACCGCCAACGAGCTCATGGACGTCATCGCCAACTACGCGGCTGGTGAAGAGGCCGTTGGCGTGTTCTTCCAGATACCTCCAGGGAAGGGGGAAGGCAAGGCGGACGAGCCCGGGGGCTCGCACGACGGGCCCAAGAAGAACAATGGGCCCAGAAGGAACAACGACGGCAACAGCGACAGGAAGAAGAAGAAGAAGAACCAGCCGGGCCGACGCAACGTCGAGCCCGACGTCGAGCCCGATGACGAGCCCGACGACCTTGTCGCTGCGGCAGACAAGAAGAAGCCTCGAGGGCCCCCTCCCGACGGGGGCGTCTTCGATAAGATGCTGAAGGAGCCTTGCCCCTATCATATGGGGTCGGCCAACCACCGCCTCGAGGACTGTCGCATGCTTCGAAAGCACTTCATCTCTCCTGGCTTCAGGAGAGATGACGGCAAAGATGACCCGCCCTGTGACGCCCACGTCAGGGGCGATGTCAAAAAAGGAGGCTTCCCCGAAGTCCACGACTGCTACATGATCTACGGGGGACCCTCGACTCGACTCACCACGTGCCAGCGCAAGAGGGAACGTCGAGAGGTTTTCTCCGTTCGAGCCCAGGCTCCACGGTACCTCGACTGGTCCCGCATGCCAATCACCTTCGATCAGGACGACCACCCCGAGCACATCCCCAACGCAGGGGTTTACCCGCTCGTCGTCGACCCGATCATCCTCAACACTCGCCTCACAAAGGTACTCATGGATGGGGGGAGCAGCCTCAACATCATCTATGCCAAGACCATCGACCTCCTGGGGATCCGAGGACCATGCTCCTGCCTAGCGCGGGGGGGTTCCACGGGATCGTCCCGGGGAAGAAAGCACTCCCGATCGGCCGCATCAAGCTACAGGTCTGTTTCGGCGTCCCCTCGAACTTTTGAAAGGAAGAGCTGATCTTTGAGGTGGTTGCGTTCCGAGGCACCTACCATGCCATCATCGGGCGACCGGGATACGCCAAGTTCATGGCGGCCCTGAACTACATCTACCTCAAGCTCAAGATGCCGGGGCCCTCAGGGGTCATCACCGTCGACACCTCCTACGAGCACGCATACGACTGCGACGTCGAGTGCGTTAAAAAAGCCGAGGCCCGCGAGGATTCAGCCATCCTCGCGGCCCTCGATGACTTGTCCGGAGAGATCCCCGACCCCAAGCGACACGCCGGCAACTTCAAGCCGGCGGAAAACACCAAGACCGTCCCGCTCGACCCCGACCTCGCGGATGGGAAGGTGCTGACGATCAGCGCCACCCTCGAGCCCAAATAGGAAGCAGTGCTCGTCGACTTTCTCCGTGCGAATGCCGATGTGTTTGCATGGAGTCCCTCGGATATGCCGGGCATTCCGAGGGAGGTCGCCGAGCACTCCTTTGACATCCGAGCCGGGTCCAAACCGGTGAAGCAACGCCTGCACCGCTTCGATGAGGAGAAGCGCAGGATCATCGGGGAGGAGGTCGAGAAGCTTTTGAAGGCCAGATTCATCAAGGAGGTGCATCATCCCGAGTGGTTAGCTAATCCCGTACTTGTAAAGAAAAAGAATGGGAAGGATAGGATGTGTGTAGACTACACTAGTTTAAATAAAGCATGTCCTAAAGTTCCTTTTCCATTGCCACGTATCGATCAAATAGTGGATTCCACTGCGAGATGCGAAACTCTCTGCTTCCTTGATGCGTATTCTGGCTACCACCAAATAAAGATGAAGGAATCCGATCAGCTCGCGACTTCCTTCATCACCCCCTTTGGCATGTTTTGCTACCTCACCATGCCCTTCGGTTTGCGAAACGCCGGGACCACCTACCAGCGATGCATGCTCCACGTCTTCGGGAAGCACATAGGGCCGACCGTCGAGGCCTATGTCGATGACATCGTGGTCAAGTCCAAAACAGTCGGAAACCTGGTCGGAGACCTCGAGATCGCGTTTGGGTGCCTCCGGGCTAATCGCATAAAACTAAACTCTGAGAAGTGTGTCTTCGGGGTCCCTCGAGGCATGCTCTTAGGGTACATAGTTTCCCAACGCGGAATCGAGGCCAATCCCGAGAAGGTAACCGCCATCACGAGGATGGGCCCGATCAACGACATCAAGAGCGTGCAAAGGGTCACGGGGTGCCTCGCCGCCCTCAGCCGGTTCATCTCGAGGCTCGGAGAGAAGGCCCTACCCCTTTATCGCCTCCTGAAGAAGACGGAACACTTCGTGTGGACCGACGAAGCCGAGGAATCGCTCTCGAAGCTCAAGGCCTTGCTCACCTCGCCCCCGGTCTTGGTACCCCCGAGTCCGGCCGAGCCCCTCTTGCTCTACGTCGCGGCAACAACCCAGGTAATCAGCGCAGTCGTAGTAGTCGAGAGGGAGGAGGAAGGACATGCCCTGCCGGTTCAGAGGCCTGTCTACTTCGTGAGCGAGGTGCTTTCCGAGACCAAGACAAGGTACCCCCACATCCAGAAGCTGTTGTACGCGATCGTCCTCACTCGGCGCAAGCTCAAACACTACTTCCTAGGCCACCCGGTCACTGTGGTTTCATCTTTCCCCCTCAGAGAGATAATCCAGAACCGGGAGGCGTCTGGAAGGATCGCCATGTGGTCGGCCGAGCTCATAGGGGAGACCCTCTCCTACGCTCCTCGGAAGGCCATCAAGTCTCAGGTACTGGCAGATTTCGTTGCAGAATGGACCGACACCCAACTACCCCCGGCGCAGGTCCAAAATGAGCTTCGGACCATGTACTTCGACGGATCGTTGATGAAGACGGGAGCAGGCGCTGGATTGCTGTTCATATCACCCTCAGGGGTCCATATGCGCTACGTCATCTGCCTCCACTTCCCCGCCTCCAACAACGTCGCCGAGTACGAGGCCCTCGTTAGCGGCCTGCGCATCGCCTCGAGCTCGGGGTTCGACGCCTCGACGTGCGAGGGGACTCTCAGTTGGTGATCGACCAAGTGATGAAAGATTCGAGCTGCCACGACCCCAAGATGGAAGCCTACTGCAAGGAGGTCAGAAAACTCGAGGACAAGTTCTACGGCCTCGAGCTCAATCACGTCGCCCGTCGGTACAACGAAGCTGCCGACGAGCTGGCCAAAATCGCGTCTACTCGAGGACGGTCCCTCTTGACATCTTCTCGAGGGATCTTCACAAGCCATCCGTCGACCTGGACTCGAGGGCTCCCGCCCTCGAGCAGGGGGTCGATCCACCCCCCTCGACCGATCCCTCCTCGAGCGGGGAAGAGGTCATGGAGATCGACGAGGCTACCGCTGCGCCAACCCCTCCGACGGATTGGCGCGCACCCTACCTCGAGTACCTGACACGGGGCGAACTCCCAGAAGACCGCACGGAAGCTCATCGTGTAGCTCGATGTGCCAAAACCTATGTCTTGTACGTGGACGGCCGCGAGCTATATCGACGTAGCTTGTCGGGTGTACTTCAACGCTGCCTCACCCTCGAGGAGGGGAGGGCGTTGCTGGAGGATCTACACTCGGGGGCTTGTGGCCACCACGCGGCGCTAAGAACACTGGTAGGAAGTGCGTTTCGACAGGGCTTCTACTGGCCGACGGCCGTCAACGACGCCACCAAACTCGTTTGATCCTGCAAGGGATGCCAATTCTACGCCAGGCAGACCCACCTACCCGCCCAAGCTCTTCAAATGATACCCATAACCTGGCCGTTCGCAGTATGGGGGCTCGACGTGGTCGGCCCCCTGAAAAGAACCAAGGGTGGCCACACTCACCTTCTCGTGGCTATCGACAAATTCTCGAAGTGGATCGAGGCTCGACCCATCGCCAACATCCAGTCTAGACAAGTCGTGCTATTCTTCACCAACATCATCCACCGCTTTGGGGTCCCCAATGTCATCACCACTGACAACGACACGCAGTTCACCGGCCAAAGGTTTTTGGACTTCTGTGACCATCACCACATCAGGGTGAATTGGTCCGCAGTCACCCACCCTCGAACTAACGGTCAGGTCGAGCGTGCTAATGGTATGGTTTTGCAGGGCCTCAAGCCAAGGATCTTCGATCGGCTGAACAGACATGGTCGGAGATGGGTCGACGAGCTGCCTGCTGTGCTATGGAGTCTCCGAACGACACCAAGTCAAGCCACGGGGTTCTCTCTATTCTTCTTGGTCTACGGGTCCGAGGCCGTCCTCCCCACTGACCTCGAGTACGGGTCCCCTCGACTGAAAGCCTACAGCGAGCAAGCCAACACGGTAGCCCGAGAGGACTCCCTCGACCAGCTCGAGGAAGCCCGTGATATGGCCCTCTTCAAGTCGGCAAAGTACCAGCAGACGCTGCGGCGCTACCACGACAAAAACGTGCGCAAAAGGGACCTCAACGTCGGCAACCTCGTTCTGCGTCGCCGGCAAACCAACAAGGGGCGTCACAAGTTGACCCCACCTTGGGAGGGACCCTTCATCGTGGCAGAGGTGCTGAAGCCCGACACTTACAAGCTGAAGAACGAGAAGGACGAGATCTTCACCAACGCGTGGAACATCGAACAACTACGTCGATTCTACCCCTAAGGCCTCAGGGCCTTGTACATTTTCGCATTTATGTACAAATCCTCGAATGAATAAAATGTTCTCGAAACACATTTCACATTCGTTCGTAAATCAAAGGTAGCCTCGACTTTGCCCCGGCAAAATCGAGCTCCCCTCGGGGGCTAACAGGGAGGGCACCCCCCTCCTAAGTCCCCGAAAAACTCGAACGTTTTTTCGAAACTTAGCTCTCCCTCTCGACCTTTGCCTCGAGTACGCTTCAGAACGAAGTAAAGGTGCCTCGAACTCCCTAAGGGTCGCGGGCGTCGTCGAGCCAGGGACTCTCCTATGCCCCAGGGCTACGGTATCCCCGCTCGCTCCCCCCTTCCAGGGATGCGAGCCTGCGTCGAACACTTATTTCACAAACGTCGACTCAGGCAAAGAAAAGCAGAGAGAGCCCAAGAAGTAGAAATAACGAGACACACCCGCTTACAGCACTAAGGTAGCCTCGACTTTGCCCTAGCAAAGTCGAGCCTCCCTCGGGGGCTAACAGGGGGGCACCCCCCTCCTAAGTCCCCGAAAAACTTGAACGTTTTTTTTGAAACTCGGCTTTCCCTCTCGTTCTTTCCCTCGAGCACGCTTCGCGACTAAGTAAAGGCGCCTCGAATTCCCTAAGGGTCGAGGGTGTCGTCGAGCCAGGGACTCACCTACGCCCCAGGGCTACAGTATCCCCGCTCGCTCCCCCCCTTCCAAGGATACGAGCATGCGTCGAACACTTAAGTCCACAAGCGTCGACTCAGGCAAAGAAAAGCAGGGAGAGCTCGAGAGACGAAAATAACAATATGCATCTCGATCAAAATGCATTACATATATATACAAGAAGCCCTCGGGGGCTCGGCATTGTATCAGTACAAAAGCCTAACTACTACATGGACCTTCCTGTCCAGATATGGCTCGCAGGCCTGGGACTACTCATCGAGGGGGTCGCCGTCCTCAAGAAGCAATGCAGGAAGTTGGGCATCGCGCGTTGGCCACATCGGAAGGTGAAGAGTCTGCAAAAGCTCATCGACACCATCCGAGGGCTACTCGGCGCCGTCTCCGTCCGCCGAGGGGATCACCTCGGGCTCGAAGAGCTTCGCCAGCTCGCCTCCAGGCACCTCCGCAAGATCCATCAACTTCTGGCACCTCGCGTCGTTCTCTTCGTCGGTCAGCCTCGGGTCGGTGGCAAACCCGTCGACAACGAGGTTGAGGTCATAGTTGTAGACCGAGTTAACGACCACGAGGGCCCACTTCACGCCCACATGCAGGGCGGTACGGACGTGCTCTGTCACCTCCTGCGTCATGGAGTACAAGCGGCGCAGCAGGGAGTCCCCTCGAGCGTCACCCTCGACCTCCGGCTCCGGCTTGACTGAGAGGTCGTCGCAGAAGGTGTTGATGACGCCCGCGAGCCTCGCGTTGAGGTTCGCCTCAGTCCCGAGGAGGCCCTGAAGACTGTTCAGGTCCTCGTGGGTGCGGGCCTTATCCGTCGCGAGCTCTGCCAAAACAAGCACACAACACGGTCAAAACCCAAAAGAGCAGGAAGAGGGTCGAGGCAGGGCATATTCTGCAACACTCTCGAGACACTCACCTTGGGCATGCGCCTCCAGGGTGGCATAGCTCTGCTCGGTCTCCTTAAGCTGGCGGCAGACGTCGATAAGCTCGGAGGCCTGACTCTTGACCTTGGCCTCGAGGCCCTCGATGGTTTTGCTTGCGTCATCGAGGGCCCTCTTTTGGTTCATCGCCACCACACCCAAGGAGATCGCGCGGGTTCGAGCCTTCTCCTCTGAGGCGGCCAGCGTGTCACGCTCGCGGGAGACGGCGTCGAGGTCTCCCCAGAGCCCTCGGATGCCCTCCGTCGCCCAGGCCAGCTCCTCCTTCAGCCGGGCGGCCTCCTCCTCGGCCTTGCGCTTGGCCTCGAGGGCAGCATCCCGTTCCTGCCCGACCGTAACGATCGACTGAAGGGCGATGTCGAGCCTCGACTGCGCCGTCTCCAAGGCCGCCCAGGCTTCCTTCTGCACGGCCTCAAAGCCGGCCCTCGCGTGGGCGACCTTCGACTCGGCGTCCTCCCGAACGGCTGCGGAGAGCGAAACAGCAATCAGGCGATCCATGCAAAGTCTAAGGGAGAGCGAAACCCACCTCCATCCCCCGGCGTATGTCCATGGCGGCAACATTCGCGGCGAGGCGCACCGAGTGCTCGAACCAGGCCCGATACTCCTCGAGATGCTCCCACTGTCGGAGCTCGGCCTGGTCGTCGAGCATGAGGAAGAGCTGCTCGGGGTCTTGAGGGTCCGCCATCTCGAGAACCTCTTGGCCCCAGGCCACGCTGCGGGCGGCGATCCTCTCTTCGACCTCCCGCGTGATGCCCTGGCGCACGGCGGCGGGACCCCCGCGGCGCTCCACCTCCTCTCGCCAAGCAAAGAGGGGGGAGAACTCCTCTGCATGTCCTCTCCCGGCCTCGGGGCCACCCCACGAGGACGTTGACGGCCCCGCCAAGCCGTTGCCACCGGGCGAAGGAAACCCCGGCCAGTAGAACGGCCCTGCGCGGTGAGAGACATGAAGGAATTAACACCCAGCAATGCAAACCCCCTACGGCTCGAGTAAGTCGGGGCACGGCTTACCTCGAGACAACGGTCTCCCAGCCTCGAGGGGAGGCCGAGCCACCTCCGGTTCCGCCCGACGGGCCGCGACGGTGGTCGTCTCCGCCGAGCCCACCAGCTCGTCCACCATCTCGTCCACTTCGTTGGGGGTGGACTCCATCAACATCCGCCCCTGCGCTGGCGCGGGCGTCGCCTCGGGCCACTCGACCCGACCCCCCTCCTCGACCTCCGGCGTCGAGGAAGGGCCCTCAGACGCGGCGGCAGCCGAGCCCTCGCGCTCGATCCGCAGTCGTGCCTCCAGCGAGGCCAGACCCTCGGGCCACCGCCCCGGCGTTGGGTGAGCCGGGACCTCCCCCTCATTCGCAGCAACTTGGGGCCCGACCACCTCCGTCTCGGCGGCGGCTTGAGGCTCGCTCCCCTCGACCGCGACCCTCGATGGCACAGGCCCGGCGTCCTCTGAGGCGCCGGGTGCGATTCCCCCCGACGGCTGCGCAGGCGCGGCGACGGCCGTCACTTCGCCGGCCCGCGCCGGCGGGGCGGGCAGGCCCGTCTTCTCTGCCATTTGAGCAGGTGCCAAGGTGCCCTGCGCTGTTCCTCGCGCCACCGCCTCCCGGGCCTTGGCTGCCCATGCCGCCTCGGGGGTAAGCGTCGAAGGGGGCGGAGCAGCGGGACTGTCACATCCGGCCCGTTTGGCCCGTAGTGGCCCATGTGTGTTAATGAGATATTGTGGAGGGTTTAGTCCCACCTTGGTTATTTAAGGTGGGATAGACCAACATATAAGGCTTCTAGAGTCCATCCCACCATCCCCGGGTTAATCCTTTTAAGAGAAGCGAGGACGAAAGCTTAAGTGGGATGGTGGTGGGTGTGGTTCGCTCAGCATGCAGAGTGGATCTGAGCCGTTTGGACTCTGGGGCATTACAGGGACCGGCCTCGACGACCGCCTGGACCACAGCCCCCACCTTCAGCTTCTTGGTGGGGGCGAGAGACGCGTCCCCCTGTGGGCGTTTTGACCTGAGAAACAAACCCATGCGCGACGGTAAGCACAGGTCATTATCAACAAAAGGAAAAATACGAACGACACCCTCGAAGGCGACTTACCCCCTCGGGACCCCGTGTTTCTGCCTGACGACCGTCGGGCTGATCGAACTCTTGAACACCACCGCCCGGGGGGCGGAGGTCGAGGCCGCCCTCTGCACTGTCTCCTGGGCAGGGGCCGACGACGCTGCCGCCGTCCGCCTGCCGACTTCCTCCTGCGCCGACGGGCCCAACGCCCGTGCGCTCGACGCGGCAGGCGCCGAGGGTGTGTCCGCTCGACCCCCCGACGGGGATCGCGACGACTGCCCCCGCGTCCGTCGCGACACTTCGTCCTGAGAAGCCACGGGGTGCTCCCCCCGTGGCTCGGCTTCAACGGTAGGGGCCGACCTTGAGGTTGACCCCTCTCCTCCGGTTTCGACGGCCACCTGTTGGGGTGCCGTCCGCTCCTCCTTGCTCCAGTTCACCTCCTCGACGTCGCTGTCGTCCTCCTCCTCCTCCTCGTCCCCCTCTTCCGAGGGCGATTCCTCCTCAGGGAGGCCCTCCCGCCTCTGTCGGGCCCGACGCTGATCCCTCGCCTCTTTCTCCCGGGCCCTCTTAGCCTTGGCGTCCTTGGCCGCCTTCTCCTTCTCCGCCTGGAGGCGCCTCGCCTGGGTCGCAGCCCGGTCCTCCTTCACCGGCGGAGGCGAAGGCTGGAAGGGAACGTTCCCCTACGGAAAGCGCGGCAGTCAGAACGCGAGCAAAAGAGACGGAAAAGGCAAACACAAGAACTCTAACAAGGGGAGAGAACTTTACCAGCTCGAAGTAGCCCTCGTCCGGTTTCATGGGGATCTTGGCGATGTTCTTGGCGACGAACGAGCCCGCGAAGAAGCAGCGGACGTGGCGGACCACCCTATCCGGGGTCAGTTCGTCTCCGGCGAGGCGACACCCTGAGAGGTCGAGCCCCGGATGCATCTCGTCGAGGCGGAGGGGTCGAGCCATCAG
The DNA here is from genome assembly GCA_022036555.1 of Microstegium vimineum. Lineage (NCBI taxonomy): Eukaryota > Viridiplantae > Streptophyta > Magnoliopsida > Poales > Poaceae > Microstegium > Microstegium vimineum. Next base: position 22,513,965 of record CM039130.1, on the reverse strand, counting down.
CGGCATGACCCGCCGCTGGTGGAACGCCGATGCGGCGATCTCCGCCGTGAGTCCCTCCTTCTTCAGACGCTTGATCGCGTCCAGCATGTTGGCGAGGCAGGGCTGCTTGCTCGCCACGATGCCGTACCTCCAGCAGTCTGGCTGCGCTTCGATCGTCCTCCTGGTGTACGCCGGGAATAGGTTGTCGTCGTTCCTCAGGTAAAACCACCCGGAGTGCCATCCGGAGTGGCTCGACGACAGCTTCCCCGGGATCCAGAACTCCATCCGCTTGACGGAGATGCAGCAACACCCGGCCCTGACCATCTTGTGGGTACCCTTGACGGCCGATGCGTGGAAGATATTCGCCTCGAAGAGATGGAGCCACAACTCCCAGTGGGGCTCGATCCCGAGGTAGCCCTCACATACGGCGGCGAAGACCGCCGCCTGGCAGACGCCGTTGGGGGTGAGGTGTTGGAGCTCCACGCCGTAGTGGTGGAGGATTGCGCGCAAAAAATGGCTGGGCGGGGCGCCTAGTCCCGCATGGTGGAAGACCTCGAAGCTCACCACATACCCCTCCGGCGGGTTGGGCTCGGCATGGTCCGACGACGGCAGCAACCACTCCGGTCGCTCGGTCGAGGTGACGGGACGGAGCAGGCCGCTCTCCACCAAACCCCCCAGGCGCGAGGCAGTCATCGAGGACGCGGGCCAGTCATCAGGACCGACGAGGCTGTACTTGGCCATGAGATCGGGAAGGATGATGCGCTGGGGCTGGGGGGCAGAAGGTACGTTCCCTATCTCCCTTCTCTTTCTCTCTCTCGCTCGCGCAGAGTTCCAGCTCGCGGGGCGCCTAAGGCAATGGCGGGGAGAAGGAGGCAAGGAAGGCGAAGGCAAGGAGGCAGGAAAGCAAGTGTGCGGAAAAAGCGCCCGACTCCTCACCTTCGCTATTTATAAGCGGGAGGCCAACGGACGGATCCGGCAAAACAGGCAAGAATCTTTGCATTTAATGCGCCTGTACTCCCCTTCCTCGTATTCCTCCAGGATAAGGCACCCTGTCCCATCGTCGGGCTCCGCACCGCACTCCGCCCCGCAACTGGCACTGTTGCGCCGAACGGACATCGCCTAAAAAGGCGCGCGGCCGGAAGCGTTATCTTCGGAGGTAACGAATCTTGAGGCAGCGAGAGCTGGCGCTCGAAAGAGGGTTCGACAGCTACCCTCGAGTACCCGAGGGCAGAAATGACCTCGGGTTAGGACTTCGGTCCACCCCCAAAATCTCGAGGGGACAAAGGTCGGCCTACGAACGGGCTCGATAGCCCCCCTCGAGTACCTGAGGTCTGAGGAGACCTCCAGTTCACTCCCCGGCCTCGAAGGGACAAAAGCTGGCCCTTCCGTGGGGTTCGACAGCCTCCCTCGAGAGCTCTAGCCCGAGGGGCAAAGAACACAGGTATGTCCCCAAGTTCAATATAATTACCCATTCTTCCCCCTCGGCGGTCCACAAGGCAGGACTCCTCCTCCTGAGGATAGCGTCGGATGACGAACCATCCGTCAAATCTTGAGGGAGCGAAGGCTGGCCCTTACATAGGGTTCGACAGCCGCCCTCGAGTACCTGAGGTCAGGAAGGACCCATGGTTAACGGACTCCGGTCCACCCCCAAATCTTGAGGGAGTGAAGGCTGGCTCCACGAACGGAGTTCGACAGCCGCCCTCGAGTATGCGAGTCAGGGATGTCCCGGGGGGGCCAGGCGCGTGCCCCTAGCTCAAGAACGAACTCTCGAGGTCCCCTGGGACATATCCGAGGCATAACCTAGGAATACCTAAGGATCCCTCCGCTAGGAGGCATCGAACCACCAACTCCTATCGAATGGGGTTGTCACCTTGGTAATCCATATGGTCATGCTTAGTAAGCCTTACGGTCTTACTTAAATGAGAACGCCTCCGGGCCACTAGTCGACCCCTATCGAATGGGGCACGTGTTCTCACTCGGATTTTTACCCGTACTGGGCACCATTTCTAATGGACTCATGCCCGAGAACAGCTCACCGAGGACTTCGGGCTCGTCCTAACGAGGATAGCACGATGCTCTTCCCCCCACAATCCGAACGCAAGGATCCGTGGGAAGGACGCCATGAGGTGGTGAAGGCCTAGCCATTCGAGGGCTCGAGGGCCCGACTACGCACGACACCCCTCGATGAAAGAGGGTCGAAAAACTCGTGACCTGGCAGACAGAGTCGACCTCTCGGGCGGGGCGCTCTGACTCCAGTTATGCTCGAGGGAGTGAAGGTTGGCCCTCGGTAGGGTTCGACGGCCGCCCTCGAACACTTCTCTTTTCAGGGAAAGGAGCGTAATCGACCCCTCGATAGGGCGCCACGTCTCCAGGTATCCTTAAAAAAACCCTCAATACAACATGTTATAGCCCCCAGAGGAGTGATTAAGAACTCCTCTGGGGCCTCGGGGGCTACCCCCGCGGGGTGCGCTCGCGCGCACCCCATGGAGAATCGAACCTCTCACTAACCCTGCAGGTCAAGGACAAAACCTCCGGGTAATCCTTACTCCCTTCGAGAAAACGTATATCATAGCCCCCAGAGGAGTTCTTAATCACTCCTCTGGGGCCTCGGGGGCTACTGTCGGGTACGAAGGTAAGGGGTACCGTAAACCCTTCGTTAAATTAATGCTAAACATAGCAACCATTTTTAAGACAGGGACCAGCCCACTACTCAAGTCAGTAAGGCAAGGCCCGTCACTCGAACGACCCCTACCCCAGCTACAGCGACGAGTCATGGGCCGGCCTCCACTTTGACGTCAAGTGACGGACCAAGGGTCGGACGAACGAGCCCCCAGCTCCTACTTCGACGTCAAGTGACGGACCGAGGGTCGGACGAACGACCCCCGGCTCCTACCTCGATGCAGAATGATGGACCGAGGGGTCGAACGAACGACCCCCCGGCCTCCACCTCGACGCTAGACGACCGACCGAGGGGTCGAACGAACGACCCCCCGGCCTCCACCTCGATCCTTCCGACTCCGTCTCTGCTCCGACCCTACCTCGACGAGCGACGGACTGGGGGTCGAACGAACGACCCCCGGACGGGAGGCTCGATTAACCCAACTGCTCCCGACATGGGTTAAAGTGAAACCACCTAACGACATGGGCGCCCGCGTCCGCTGTCAAATCCGCCAACTCTCCGTCAAGTCCCCGATTCCTGTCAACCCACAGTCACCACCACGCGAGTACGGATTCCAGCAGCACCCCTCGGAAAGGGAACAGTGCAGCCCTCGACGACGACTTCGGGGATACGACGGAGCCACGCCGGGCTCGACCCCTCCCTCGATCGAGGGGGCTCGACCCCTCCCTCCAACAACTCTAGTATGGGGCCCGTCCCATCTGTCTCGTCTCGCTTCAGCGGTGGGATTCGTGCCCGTCTGCTGACGCTGTGCCACGACGTGCTGCGGCGATTTCCACTGCCACCACAACCGGGAGTGCCAAAAGGATGGGAAGGCCATGCCAGCCCAGTGTATGCCATCCCTTTGCCAACACTGCGCCGAGGACACGCCGCCCATGCTATACAGTTAGGATCTTGTACCCTCGGACCTCCCCGTGGTCTATAAAAGGGGACACCGAGGTAGAAAGAGGGGGGGACGGACCGATCCGGCGACCTCCGATTTCAGACTCCAGTTCTGATTTTCACACACTTCACACACCCCGCTGTTCGATCGACCCCTCGAGCAGCCAACCCGCAGCCTAGGGCAGCACTGCTAGCCTTGGGCCGCTGCTCACTCTGAGCAAACCCGTGTAACACAGCTTGTACCCCCCTGTACGAGCATGTTTGGGTGCGAGATAATACAAGTCATCCTCCCCCGCTGGACGTAGGGCCTTCTTTGCCCGAACCAGGATAAACCTTGTGTCCATCTTGCATCACGTCTGAGAGAGGGAGCACGCGATATACAAATTTACTAGTTGGTGGTCTTGACCCCCGGGTCATAACACCGACAAGCACTGTCTGGCATTTTAAGTCAATTGCTTCGTGAAGCAACATGACCAACTAACCGACTGCTTTGCACCATGAGCGTCATTGTCTGGTTCATATATCTACAAGTCAACCGTTTCGTGAGACGACATGACAAACAACATACTACTCAGCATAATGAGAAGATCAGTCTACCTCGACGACATCAAAGTCAATCATTGTACAAAGTGACACAACACATGTAATCAACTGCTCGAAAAAGCAGCACAACTCGGCGCAATAGCAACTACAAGCTGAATACTACCACATCAGAAAGTGACATTTATTACTCCAACATTGGAAACTACTCGACAAAATCAACAGAACTATCCCGAAACAACTCAGAGGCCACCATACAAAATAAAAATAAAGCGCAAAGATGAGAATCTACACAGCCTAACTCAGAGGCATAAAGATATAAGGCATTGTATGAGCAACAATATTTACTTCGGCATAGTCATCAAGACACGAAGGCCGATAATACTACTCAGAAAGAATTCTAGAATTACACTACAAAAAGTTAGACGAAGCGCGAGAATTACAAAGCCTAAGATAAAGGCACAAGACCGCAAATATCATATAATCAGAAGAATCCGACACGACTCACAAGATCTGGAAAACAAAGTATTTGTAAGTCGATCAGAAGGCAATTTACACAATATCTACAGACAAGACAAGACAAGCATGTCAAGAAATAACAATATCAGGACGAAGCCTGATAATATATTAAGCAAAAGATCATCCTGAGTATATATTACAAGACCATCAAAGGACAGACAAATGTCTTTGTCAAGGGGAAGAGGGTAATACTTTCATCGGACCAAGTATCTCACTACAAAGCCCCTCAACCTCAGGCTTCGATTGCTCCCACTTAGTCAAAAGCTTAGCTTCCATAGGATCTTCCAGAATCCGATTCAGGTGAACTTCGGGAGCAAGGGTCCGGACAAAAGAAACAACATTATTAATGCAACATTCAAACCCACTCTTTAGAAACTCGCGGAATCATAAAGACAACACTGGGATTATACTATCTAGACTAGCACTGTCATCTCCAGGATGACACACAACAGCAATAATAGGCCTCACAGCCTCAAGTTGCTCTCGAGCAGAATTCAACTTTCCTTACAAAACCTAAACCGATTGTAAAGCCTGGACAAGATCACGATCAGCACCAGACCGAATCAATTGAGCTTCAGCTAGCAAATATTGGGCCTTTTTTAAAGTACCGTCAGCAGATTCACTTACATGCTCGGCTTTATTTTCAGAAGATCGGAGAGTCTCAGTCATTACCTCCCAATCTTTTCTCCAAACCTCACATTAGCGTTCAACATCTGACAAATATCAAACAAATAAATAGGGAAATATGACAAAATCAAAGGCAAAAAGTGCAAAGCAAATGATACCAGCAAGTCGGGACTTCAGATCAGCAATCTCATCAGAAGCTCGGGTAGCAGCAGACTCCTGCATCTCTTTTACTCGAACCAACTGAGCTTTAACACGAGACAACTTGGCTTCAGCCTTTCCAAGGCTACCCTGAATAAGGTTAGCTGACCTCTCTTCTTGAGGACCAAACAGAACATCTTGATCCTGATGAAAAGCCTGCTGACAAGAACTAAGATAAGGGGAAAATAACAAGAAAACAGAGATATGAAACAGAGATTATCAAAAATACCATGAGTTCCATGCCATATTCTGAAGAGAAAGATTCCCAAGTTGAAATCAACCTACCAATTCGTTCAGACCGGGCAGACAAAGGGACAAAATGATCAGCCGCAGAAAGAACTCGGGTAATAGATTGGGAAACTACAAAAGGCCTCCCAAGAGACACCTCAGTTGTCAAATCGGCACCACTAGGGACCGCCAAAACACCTACGACAAAAAGCTCGACCCAGAGATACATAAAAAGATAAGACCAGGAAAGATAGAAAATAAACTAACCTTCGGAAGATGGCTTCAAATCTATAATAGCTTTGGAAGAAGTGGAGTTATCTAAAGGAACACTGCAATCAAAACATCACAAATGTTTTACAAGGAACTCAGCAGAAATCAAAAAGAGAAGCAACAGAAAGAAAATGTACCTAGAAGACTTCTTGATTTGAGCCACAGTTTGAGAGAAGGATAACTTTGGAATAGCAAAATCAAAACCACCATCAAAAGATGGTAAGATAGAAGAAGAAGGTACAACAGAGCTAGAAGCAAAAGGAACATCAGCAGACACCCGACTACATTAGAGGACCAAGCACCAGCATGCATCATAAAGATAAAAATACATAAAAGGGGAAAAGAAGAAAAAGACTCACCTAGAAGGACTCAAAGGGTCACCCGATTCGTCTTCAGTCGAAAGAGCCGAATACCCATCTACAAATCAGAAAACAAAACTCAAGAGACAAAAGACAGACAGAAGAAACAAAAAAAGAACTCAGCATAAAGATAACCTGACAAAGAACTTTGACAGGCAGACCGCCGCGTTTTCGGCCGAGGAGGCATAATGGCTGCATCTAAATGTCCTCACTTTGGAGAGGTGGCACGAGAACTAGTGACAACATCAGTATCATCATCATCATCATCATCATCATCTTCATCATCCAAAATTCCACCATCACCAGCAGCATGCACAACGAGAGCAAAGTCACGACCATAACCCTGCAAAGCAAAAATACATCAGGTCAGGACAACAAAACAAAAGAAAACAGGTCAAGGATATAAAAGCTTACATCAGGTGGAGGATTGGCAGCACTGTACTCTTGAATCATGACGGGAAGAAGAACAACACCACCCAATACTCTATTCATCATCTCAAGAACAGCATCATCCGAAAGTTCAGTCTCAAGGATAAGGCGAGATGAATCAGAAGGACCACTATATTCAAAACCTAGATGATCCCTTTTCATTAAGGGCTGAACTCGACGACGCAAGAAGCTAGCAACAATACCATTGCCTATCAAACCGGATTTCTTCAAAAAACTAAGAGGATCAATCAAAGGCTTAAGAGTTTGCTTCTCAGAAGAGGAGATTTTATCAGACCAACAAGGAAGAGAAACTGGGAGAGAAGACAAATCAAAAGGCTTAGGAAAAGATGGCTGAGAAAAATAAAACCACTTTTCAGCCTAATCACGAACAGAATCAGATAGGGACAAAGAAGGAAAGACATTTTTGTGACCCTGCCTAGATTGAATCATACAACAGCCACAACTAGGAACCTTTGACCTACCAGTAAGACGGACCCGAAAGAAATAGTAGAAGAACAAGAGACAAGGAAGAATTCCTATGACAACCTCACAAAGATGCACGGAGCATGAAAGAAAAAGGATAGCATTAGGAACAAGGTGGTGAAGTTGAAGACCATAAAAGTCAAGGAATTGAACTAAGAAATCAGATGGTGGAAAACAAAGTCCAGATCTGACATAAGAAACAAAAAGAAGAGATTGATGAGGAGATGGGTTTGGGGACGATTGGTCACCAGGCAATTCACAGGTAGAAAAAGCCGATCTTGAAAGAAGACCTTGTGCAACTAGGAGATCAAGGTCACCTTGTTGAACGAAAGACTTCAGAATCCCTTTGCTCTTCATTGCAAAATTACCCCGAGAAGAATGACAGAAGAAGGTTAAGCCAAAAACAAAGGACAGAAATTTCCCGTTAGTCGGAGAAAGACACAGTAACAAAGGGCAAAGGAACTTATATAAGGCTAAAACAAAGAGATTGGTTCCCATAAATAGCTGTTACCCAGAAGCGGTAATTACAGAAAAATAGCGGAACGGTTACCAAAACCATCTCTTCCTAAAATCGCGCATCGGAAAAGGAAAAAACAACGGTCAGATTAGGCCAACTACAGTCGAATACCATAAACAATCACACCCTGCAGAGTACAACATGACAAAGAAGCAGCTAGTCGGAAATGAAAACAACTCGGCAGGACATAAGATACACAGATTAAAGAGAGTCCTTTATTGAGAAATATCAGCACACAACCGAATTACATCAGAATACAGTGCCTCAACAGATACAAAAGTACCCCGATAAGCAGGGAATAGTAGAATCAGAAGTAAAAATTACACAAACCGGAATCGGTAATTGTCGTGCAGGAAAAAGCAGCTCGGAAGTACTTGATTTTAGACGAGAGGAAGCGCATCCTTGCTGACTGTAGGTGGTAGAACCAAGAAGTCATCCAAGACGGGCATCATCAAGGGCAGCAAATCTAGAACAACCCAGAGGGAAGCACAAACAAACGACTGAAGGGTCCATGACAGTACACACCAATACCATCACAAGGCCTACACCATTTGCTTCGGTTCCTTCCGTAGAATTCTACTACCTCAAAACTAGCCTGCAACTAGTTTCTATCACAAGACCTACAACATTTACCATAGTACAACCCAGAAAAGGAAGAAAGAGGCCCGGGGGCTCGTCAAGCTCGCCAACTACAATATCCATGATACAACAAGTTCAAAAATAAGGACCTTTACAAGGGAAAGCAGAAGGTCTGTAACAAGGGAACCATACTACAACTATTTATAGAAGAACAATGGGCGCACATACACCAGGTCCATGAAGAAAAGGATGAAAACAATAATAGTACATAAAAGAGGCAGCAAAGGTAAAAGATTCTACAAGGACTGCATTGATGAGATGCAAATGGGTACAATAAAGGCAGTATGTCAGAGTACTATATAGAATATCCAGAAGAATATTCCAAGAAAAATCATACAACCAGCAACACTCAACAAACAGCTCCACATCACAAAATGAATGCTGAAAACAACTCGGACAACAATCCTACAGATACAACAACCAGAAGATACAAAAACAAGACCAATATAAGCCTCATCTACAACAAAAGACCACAAGTGACAAAATATAAAGGCTGAAGCCAAAGCTACACCAGATCTACCACCAAAGAAGACCCAACACTCGGACAAAAACCTTACAAGATAAAACGACCCAGAACCTTCGCACAACGTGAAGAAGTGCTGGATATAAGGTAGTAAGCCACTCCTAGCAAATGAGATTGGACAACTCCGACTCTAGCCTTCCTAGCAGGAGTTCGGTGCAAGCATGCACGACCAGGAAGATGGAGCGTACAACTTCAACCAACTCGGGAGCCGCAACAGTGACAACCCGGAGTTCAGTAAACAGATAGAGAAGACATGGAAGCCACATCACAAGACTTCATCTATTTGCTGCACCAAACTTCCCAGGAAAATCTAACCGAGGATTTAGTCTACCTCTAACTCATTTCACAAGAATTCTTCTACCCACTCAACCATCAGAAGGCAGATATAAACCCGAGGGCTGCTTAGTCTCACTCAGCAGCATGATCGTCAAGGGAAAGAATAAAACTATAAAGCTCAAACTACCAGTGCAACACATAATCAAATACCACAAAATTTATAGCAAGGAAGGAGCACCAGAAGCCAAAAGACAAAGGTCACGAGAAAGAGAAGCAAGAAAATGACAAAAAGTACAAAAACTGACCAAAGTAAATAGTGAAAGCAAGATTCTACACACTCGTGAAAACACAGTACCAACCCGTGAGCAAAAACAGACAAAAGCATGGTATTTCAGACCCTTCTGCCAAGCTCTTTTCGCAAAAAAGAACTCGGAGAAGGCTCGGGGGCTGGAAATACATACCACACAAAGTTTTTTCTCGGATCCTCCGAATACTTGTACCAAGTAATCAGAGGCTCGGGGGCTACACTCAATGAGTGCACATTTTGTCCAAAAACAAAAGATGCAGGAAGATCACAAGACGAAGACACAGAAGATCATCCCATGATTTTGCATCAAAAAGAACTCGGCTTACTTTCAAGTCAACCCGACATGTTGAATAAAAATCATGAGATGCTCGGGGGCTTATCGATGGGATATCCTACAAGGTATCCATAGACCGGCTTACCAGATCCTTGGGCCTCCTTCACTCGGCCCACGAAGGAAGACAGACAAGTGAAACCGGATTCTACTCGGTAACGATGAAAGACCGAAGCATAGCTTAGGACTTTGAGTTTGTAACAGAGTAGGATTAGAAGCAACCCTCGACCAGATGCTGGACTATAAAGGGCTGGCTAGTGAGGGTATCACCCCAAAAACACCTGAACATACTACGCAACACCTGATACATAGAGCGACACACAACACCTTGTATTACGAGATCAGAGCAATAACAAGTGACCTAACTGGACGTAGGGTTGTTACTCGACTGTGTCAAGGGCCTGAACCAGTATAAACCGTGTGTCCCTGCGTGTCCAACCACCAAGGTTTCACTATTCACCGAGGCACGACCAACTGTCTCGGGTAACCCCGTGGCAGGCTATCGGTGGTAAAACATCGACACCATCTCGGATATCACCGACACGGAAGCCATCTCCATCTTCTCCAACGGCCTACGCAACGACGAACTCCGAAACAAGCTAGTCCACAAGAAGATAACCACCATAGAGGGTTTGATGACCATTGCGAACACTTACGCCGACCAAGATGACGCTACCCGCAGCCGAGAAGACAGACGATGTTGTTCCTGTTCCCCGGCACGTACGAGGGGCAGTGACCGCCTGAAAGGTCCTAAATGATGGCTAGAGGGGGGGTGAATAGCCTAAAATAAAAACTATGACAACAACTTGCAAACTAGTTAGAAACACAAGAAGCGAAGTGAAGTTGTGCTAGCCTAGAATGAGATGCGAAGCCACCTATCCACAATTTCTATCTTAATAGGTCTAGGAACACACAAATTCTACCACAAGACTAGGAGCTTACTACTAGAGCTAAACAAACCTAGAACTAGCTATGAACTAGGCACAACCTAATATCTCTACTAAGAAAGAACAAAGAGATACAATAGAGATAGGGGTGATTGATATACCACCGAATAGAGTAGGGGATGAATCAATCAAGTGAATACCAAGATGATCAATCAATCACAATGAGACAATGGTTGACACTTGATTTTCTTCCGAAGTTCACTAGTTTGTCAACTAGCTACGTCCCCGTTGTGACAAGACACTCACTTGGAGGTTCACGCGCTAATTGGCATCACACGCCAAACCCGTCACCGGGTGCCACACAACCAACACAAGATGAGGCTATCGAAATGCCACGAGCAAACCACTAGAGTTACCTTTGCGGTCTCCCGCGGGAAGGCACAAGAACCCCTCACAATCACACTTGTGGTCGATGAAGCACAATCACCAAGCTTCTCGATCCACACGCTGCTCCAAACCGTCTAGGTGATGGCAATCACCAAGAGTAACAAGAATACCACAGCGAGAAACAACTCCCAAGTGCCACTAGATGAACTCACTTCATGCAATGCACTAGACTCACTCAAATCTCACAAATGGATGATCAATCAACTAGGAGATGAATGAGAGTGTGTGTCACAAGCTCACAACGTGTATGCAGTAGCCAAGTGTGCAAGAGAGTGAGCTTGAGCCGACCAAACACCTTAAGTAGCCCCTCACAAGGAACTAGCCATTATGCACTTGGGCTGTTGAAAAGCATAGCGTCGGACTACTTTTCCAACCGTTGGACTATATCACATGGTTCAACGCATTGGTGTTGACATCTCTTAACGTCGTTACCGAAAGTAGATTAATTTCTATTTCTCATAACGGCGTCAAAAATGGTTATCCACCTTTCATGCCACTTAAGCCAGGTTGTCATCCCCACATTACAAGATTCACATGAATTTTCAACGTGCCAAAACTGTGGTAAAAGACCCAAAAAGTTGTAATAACCGGAATGACAACGATAGAAAACGTTGCGAGGTGTTGCAGGATCAACTGTGACAAGAGCCTGCCGTAACGTTTTTCTGTGTAGTGTTGCAAATACAGACGTTGAATCGCAACACTTGGGGCGTTGCAACCTATGTTGTTGCTACGTTTTCATGTGTGGTAACAGCAGCTAATACAACGCTTGAGGCGTTGCTAGAACAAGCAATGCCAACGTGACCATGTCGTGGCAAATGGTACAGTCGCAACGATGATGAGGGTTGCAATACAATGTATTGTCACACCCGAGATTTGGTTGCTATACGTGACTTTACTATTGCTACGTAGAACTAGTGTGACAAGTCAGGTTATATCACAACACCAAAAAATGGTGGCAACATATTGATTTGTCACGCCCTAGATTTGGTTGCTATACGTGACTTTGCTGTTGCTAGTGTGCATTGCTATAGTATATTTTGCTACACTAAATTTGGTTGCAAATATTTAATTTTACAATGTCATTTGTTTGGTACCGCCAGCTAATATTACAACACCATTTAATAATTCAGAAATCAATAATTAAAATGAGCAAATAATGAGATCAGAGCCACATAATGAGAATAAACAACCATTCATTAAATACACAACCCATTGTAATAGTATGTAGTATTACAAAGATAAATGATCTTAAACTTGCTATGCTGCTTCATGACATCTCAAACTTAAAGCACTACATTTTCTATCAGCTCTCTACTACAATTGTGACCTTCCTAGACGTGGTACCACACAACTTCTTGTCGATTTAAAAATGCTCCAACTCATCATGTCATGGCCCCAACCACTCCATCAACTTGCATCTTCCTGCATAGTACGGCAGATTGGAAAAGCAACAATAATAACAAAATTAACAAGAGAGCTGAGTAGTTGACAGCCCATAGAACCTCATTGGAATGCAGTAGCTACATAGTAATTTTTTTGCTGACAGCTAGGAGACAGCTCGTATGATTTGGATAGATCACTGCCCTTAACAAGCACATAACTGAGGCAATCGAAAACCAAAACTGTAATCAATGTATCACAAGGTTATATGCAAGGACCAAATATCCTTTTTAATGTACCAACTCATATTCTTATGGCACTGAACACTTGTCCTATGTCATCATACGTGATATTAATTTTTCGCTTGCACATGAGATCTACCGTGCATAAAGAAACAAAAATTAATGTGTTCCACAGCCACGTACACAGCTTTGTTTAGCTGTTCCGCAGAAACATCCGATGAGTTAGGCTTAGGCATACACTACCAACAAGATGACCACGCTGATCCTTCAATATAGATCTTGTACCTGTAAACGGTTAAGCAAAATTGATAAGAACATATAGTGCTATTGATAGAACTATTAACTCCTTACTTGCTATAACTCAACAAGAGCAAGGAAAAAAAAAGGCAAACCTATGAGCACACTGACTACTCAAATCTGAGTCCTTATATCCTGCCTTGCTCTCCTTGAACCAGTCCTAAGTCCCAGAAAACCAAAAATAAAGTCAGACAATAAATATCTTCAGTATTTATCCACAAAAGCCACAGTTACAGAAGTAAACATGTAATAGTATTTACTAAATTCGAACAGAACCATTTTAATCTATTAGAGGGGAACAGAGGGACTCTACTTTCTCCAAGGATCCCTGTTGCAGGGATAGAAAAAATAACAAACAAAAACAAGTTACCTGGGCGTAAATCCTTGCGTTCCAATCATGTGTACTAGAGACATTACACTTAACCAGTTCCTTACGTGTCGCAGAAACTGATGGATTCCCTTTCCAGCAAGCATAAGGCTCTCTATCCATCCATCTCACTCTGTTGTTACCATCCTTCAAGTCCTCCTGCAGGGCATCCCATGGCTTTATGTCGATCTCCGGCCTGCCAAAGGATAGTTAGGATCATTAGCAGTGCCGGTCCTGAGTATTTTTGGACCTAGAAGGTAACAAAAATTTTGGGCATTTTTATATTCACATGATATTCTCATTGCTAGTATATATACACAAACGTATACGCATTATTACTTATAATACACGGTTATTTGAATGCAAAAGCAATGTTCATATGAAATAATTTATATACATATTAAATTAATTCTTTTAATTTGGAGAAGCTTCTTTGAGCTGATGTTCAGATTAGAAGTAGTTGATTCCTCCAAAACAATTGTTGCCAATGCATCTAGAGAAAAAATTGATTAGGGATCATAGGACTGCAACCGGCTGTACATGATTAATTCATTAGGGATAAGGATAATCATTGGCTAATTATGGATAAGAGAATTCAGAGAAACAATTGATTAGGAATCGTAGGCCAATGCAACCGGCCACTGTACATGATTAATTGATTAGGGATAAAGATCATGTACAGTGCAGATCATGTGCCCAGTGTACCGACGTGCAGTGCAGATCAGTGCAGATCATGATAAAGATCTCATACATACCTGAAGGAGGACGGAACCGGAACCGGCCTATGCAGTGCAGATCATGTGTCCAGTGTACCGACGCGTAGTGCACCCGGGCGTGCCCGGCCGGCCGGCGGCAACTCTGCTGGCTCCTGCCTAGGGCGCTTGCGGTTGGGCCTTGCGATGGTGGCGTCTAGCCGTTGGGCTCCTGTCAAACATGAGGTCGAGATCGGGGACGCAGCCGGGGTAGCGACGGAGCAGCTGAAGGACTCCCCAGATGGTGAAGAGGTCCCGGGTCTGGAACGCCGGACAGAACCGCTGGACGTAGGCGCGACCGCCGAGCACGACGAGGCAGAAGGTCGCAGTGGGGTAGGATCTCCGGGGACGAAGTGCAGATGCGGCACCTCCTCCTGGGCCCGAGCCTGTGTGGCCGCCGCCGCCACCTCCTGTGCGGGAGAACGAGTGAACGACGGCGTGGTCAGAGTCTCAGAGAGTAGGAGAGAGTAGGAGGTTAGGGTTTAGGAGGGATGAAGAGGTCGTTATATACTTGTGCTTTGGATCCAACGGCTCTGATTCATCAAGCGTCCATCCAACAGCTGAAATACATCGGGCCTCATAGTATCAGCCCAAAAACCAATGAATTGGCTGAATAACACTATTTTTTCTTCTAAAATTTTATGAATTCAAAATTGAATAAGACATAGTTTGTAAATTATAAATAAATTCAAATAAAAAAGTCATCAACTACAAAGTTTTAGAAATAATCAAGATATACAACTTTTATTTTGGTCATTTCACCATCCGACTTTGTTTGAATAATTCAAAATTTGAATTTCAAAATATGGAAACTTCAAATAATATTATGAGAAAGTAAATGTTTTCAAATGAAAAAGTTATGAATACTAAGTTTGATCAACCCATCAAGATTTACATTTTTTTATATATGTTATTTTTGTATTTAAGAAAGTGTTAGGAAATTTTAGTTCTAAATTAACAAGTTTCTCGTATAGTTTTCGTAAACTCTATGTGAGATTCATGATTTTGTGACTAGTGTTTATTAGCACTTTGTCAAATGAAAAAATGACATATATAATAATTGTAGATATTGATGAGTTTTAGATCTTTTGTATTCAAAAGTTTTTCAGATGAGGTCATTTAGTGTCTCATTTGACAAAGTTTGACCAAGTCAAAATTTGAATTTAAAAAAAATACCAACTTCACACCAGTATTTGAAACTCTAAATGGCTTCAAATAGAAAAGTCATGAATACCAAGTTTGTTAAACTCATCAAGATCTACATTTTTTATTTTGGTCAACTTTTCATTTAACAAAGTTTGAACAATTCAAATTTTGAATTTTTAAATTTTGAAACTCCAAACCAGTTTTTGAAACTCTAAATGACTTCAAATAGAAAAATCATGAATACCAAGTTTGTTAAGATCATCAAGATATACATTTGTTATATTGGTCATTTTTGCATTTAAGAAAGTGTTAGGAAATTTTAGTTCTAAATTGTCAAGTCTCTCATATAGTTTTGTAAACTCTATTTTAGATTCATAATTTTGTGACTAGTGTTTACTAACACTTTCTCAAATGAAAAAATGACCTATATAATAAGTGTACATCTTGATGAGTTCTAACTCTTTTGTATTCAAAATTTGTTCATCTAAAGTCATTTAGTGTCTTAAAATTTTGTTCGCAACGGTAATTTATTTGAACTCAAAATTTAAATTGGTTATACAAAGTTGTATGGAAATATAATTAACCTAATAGGAGTAAGATCAAAACAAGATGATAGGTATTGATTCTAGAAAAATACAGGAAAAAAACTATCGCATTTGGAGTTTGTATGAGAGAGAAAAACTAGTTAGAAGTTTCAACTACAGATTAAAAAACGAAATCACACTTGTTCATCGTGAACAAGTGTGATTTGTATTTTTAATCTATAGTTCAAACTTGTAACTAGTTTTTCTCTCTCATTGTAACTCTAAATGTGATGGAGTTTTTTCATGTATTTTTCTAAAATCAATACCTATCATTTGAGTTGGTTCATCTATTAATGTGACTAATTTTAAAATAATTTAAATTTTGAATTTCAAAAAATGGTAACTTGAAATCAGTTTTCAAAACTCTAAATGGCTTCAAATAGAAAAGTCATGAATACCAAGTTTGTTAAGCTCATCAAGATCTACATTGGTTGTTTTGGTCAACTTTTCATTTGACAAAATTTGAACAAGTTAAATTTTGAATTTTTAAATTTTGACGCCTCCAAATGAGTTTTCGAAACCCTAAATGGTCTTAACTAGAAAATTCATGAATACCAAGTTTGGTCAGTTCATCAAGATTTACATTTTTTTATTGGTCATTTTTCATTTAAGAAAGTTTTAGAGCAAGTCTCTCATATTGTTTCGTAACTTTAAGTAGTTTATTAACATTTTCTCAAATGCTTTTGTTACAAATAGATGAGTAGTGTAGTGGTAATACAGTTTGGGTTGTTGCTAGAGGTGTTGGGTTCAAACCCTTGTTGTACAATTTTTTTTGAAATTCGTTATTTACTTTAATTTAACCATATTTGACGAGACTTGGACCCACAAATGTCTTAAAAAATTAAACTATGTTGCTGCATATTTATTCTTTTTTTTGAAATTCATGATTTTTTTAATTTAACCGTGTCTGTCTTAAAAAATTAGGCCATGCATTAACATATTAGTAGCCTAGTGGTTTGTCCATGACCTAAATAGTCATAGGGGCATATGTTCGACTCTTCTTCCCTTCACAAGTAAGTTTTTTAAAAAAATTAACAATTCACTTATTGTACATGTCATTTTTTTTATAATTAACAATTCACTTATTTGTTTTTTTCCAGAATCCTTGTTGCTGTATTTTTTTAAATTCATTATTTATTTTAATTTAACCCAAATTGATCAAACTTAGACCCACAAATATCTTAAAAAATTAGACCATACATTAACATATAAGTAGCCTAGTGGCTTGTCCATGAGTTGAACAATCCTAAGGGCGTAGGTTTGACTCCTCTTTCCTTCATAGGTAATTTTTTTAAAATTCACTTACTGAACATGTCATTTTTCTTATAATTAACATTCACTTATTAGTTGTTTTTCAGAACCCTTGTTGTTGCATATTTATTATTTTTTAAAATTCATTATTTATTTTAATTTAACGTTTGATCAGACTAAGACCGACAAATATCTTAAAAAATTAGACCATGCATTAACATATAAGTAATATAGTGGTTTGTCCATGATCTCGATAGCCCTAGGGGCATAGGTTCAACTCCTCTTCCCTTCATAGGTATTTTTTTTAAAAAAAATAATTACGTTTTCTATTTACCCAATTCAGAGGCCAAATATATTACGTTTGCTATAGTAGTATATCACAACGACAATCGGGATTTATTTGCAACCAAACACATCTGTGGCAACAGTACACACTTTTGCCTCGCCTATAACACTTTAGTTGCAATTGAAAATTACCTATTGCAATAATCGCGAGAACTTCTTCCAACGTATCAAATGTGTGGCAATTCTAGCTTTATATTATATCAGTTTTATTATTCAGTTGCAATAACCCACAACCTAATTGCAATGGTCCTGATAACTTCTTACAACGTACCAAATGTGTGGCAATTCTAGCTTTATATTACATCTGTTGTATTATTCAGTTGCAATAACCAACACCTTAATTGCAATGGTCGTGAGCAACTTTGTAACCCACCAACACTGTGGCAATAAAATGAATGAATAGCAACTATGTACTTTATGTTGCAAGAGCACCAGATAGTTGCAACGCTAATCAACATTAATGCCACGAAATGTCATCATGGCAAACGTGCACACCTATGACCATGGTGTATAAAAAAGGGTTGCTATAGGGATAACATATTGACACGGTTTGGACAAATATTGCAGAACGTCCCCCTTTTACCATAGATTTTCAGGCGTTGCATGGAGGGTACTGTGGAAATTTGGTGCGAATCTTGTAGTGCCAGCATGACAGAGAGATGTGGTATTGAAATATACAATTGCTCCTAAATATATAAATGTGTTTATGTAAGCGCACAGATTATACCAAAGTAGCATTTTAACCAGGAGTATTTCAGGTATCGTTATTTATATTTTTACCACTGGGAAGGGATACTAAGGAATAAATGAGTAATGAATATCACTGCATGTGTAATGGAGAGTTTCCATCTATCTCTATCAATACAGGATAAATGTCACATAAAATATAGATAATGAATGAATAATGACAAAAGATAAATACTTATTAGCATATATTAGCCACATAAGATAACGATAAACACCTAAACAGATATTCTAGCAAGTCATTAGCATGGAATTAGGACGAACTACAAGAATATTTCCTAAGTCATTCTTAACTATACAGTCTAGCATATTATGATTAGTGCAATTATACTTGGCAATCATGACGAGATAAGATTATAATCATGCATAGTGAGATTACTAAGGAAGATAAGAAACATAACAATCTTCCCCGTAATGGTTCCGCTCTGCCTGCCCTATAAACGGGAGGAGGACTACAAAGGACTCAACAGGACTGTCACTCCCGCGATCTACCTCATGATCTAGAATATAGGGTACAATCGTAGATAAATACGATCTAGGCACCACACCTACACAATATTTATCATTTACCTATAGTACTAATGGATAAACGCTATACGATCCTAAACACGAATATAGATCAGATCTAACTAAGCTAAGTATATAATCATAATAAACTAAGAACAATATACTTGAGAACATAATCGAATAGAGTAAAGTCATAAACAATATAATGAAGTATAGCAAAGTCATATTCATAATATTGAAGAACAATGATGAACAAATGAAGAACTAGAGAGAGAATTACCAAGAATCTTCTTGACATATCTGGAAACCAATTGAAGATTGACTCCTCCTAGTTCTAATCCTATATAGCTATGCTGAACTAGAGATCTAGTTGATGTGGTGGCTCTAGGGCTTGATCAGGGACTTCTCCTCTTGAGATGAATAATGAATAATGAAAATTAGGTCTTCTCCTCAGGGTCAGGGGGCCTTCCTTATATAGCCTTCTCAAATGAACGTCGGTCGTCGGATCAAACCGACCTTAATGGAGGGTTTAGATGCAACCTCAAAGACGGTGGAGGGGGGGGGGTCCACGAGGAAGAGCCTGATTGGCTCCTGCCCTAGGGCGGGCGCCTTGCCCCTGGGCCCGCTCGCCCTCTCGTTTCTTTTCGCGCCTTCTTGACCCTTCTAGAGTATTCTTTTTCCTGCGGATGATAATTATCTCTATGTAATCCTTACATGTGGGCCTATCCTCCATATTTCCTGATAACCCCCTGTAGAAATAGATATTCACCAAAACTCATGGAATTATATTAGTATAAACCCTATTTCTAGCTATTGGTTTCATTTAGATCCTTATCCTTGTTTAGTTGACGGTTGAATTTGGTATTTAAGGACCATCAACAACTCCCCAAGCTTACCTTTTGCTTGTCCCTAAGCAAAGATAGACTCAGTGATGGATCAAGAGTTGCTACAATGCTTTCATGCCTTAAAAGTGCACATGCTTTATCTCATCTCTAGGTTAGATCAACTATTAAGATTTAAAACTTACTCATTTTACCTTCCACCATGGGGCTTGTAACCGTCACCTGTGTCTTGAGTAGTTGAAAGATAGAACGGTCAAGTCAAGCGCCATGTCTCTTGCTCTTTGATCAACTATAATTCCGGAGTTTTTGCAGATTTTCAAAATAAAACTTAGAGATTCCTTGTATGACTCTCTCAAATCTCTCCTTTGTGGTATTTCTGGATCCTTACCAAGGCATTGATGGTGTATGCCTTTTAAGACGTGGCATAGTGCCATCTCTCTTCCTCTCACCCTACTTCTAATAAGGCTGTTGATATCTGGAGCTTATAGGTGGGAGATAGAGTATACATACTTACAAGATATATATTGCATAGTTAAACCGTAGATCCAAAGGAACCGGTCAATAAGTCAAATCAAGATGTGCATGTGTGGCGAATGAATGGTGTATGATGATGATGGTGGTAGTGATGATGATAATAGAGGTGAAAGTCTAATTCTACTTTTGCTCCTTTTGATGGAAAATTTGAAACCTTTCGAAGGGAATAAGATGCTCGATATTTTTTTTTCAAGTGGGTATCTTGTACCCCTAATTCTACTGTCGGACACTTGTCCAGTTTTACCTCTCTTTTCTCACTTTTTATTTTTCCGAGATTGGTGGGCACTTGCCCCTTTTTATTTCCTCGTCTCTCTTTTTTTAGAGCACTTATCCTTGTTGAGCAATAAAGCAAAAGCTAACTGGAGTATTTATTTCACATGGAAAAACAGGAATAGGAGAAATATATATATATTTGTTTCTATTCTCTCTCGAATTAGGAGCAGAATATTTTTGGTGGATCTGGAGATGGAAATGAATGGATGTATGTGGATGCGTACTTCTGGGATAGAAGCAGCATGTATGAGTGGAGTGTACGTGAATCTTGATTTAGACCGTATGACTAGTTCCTGAGGGTCTACACAGCTTGACCACACTCAATGCTCATAAGTAGTATGTAAATGTGTGGTTCCTTAATCTAGTAAGCATGTATATATGGCTGTGGTAGGAATTTAAACTTTCGTCATATAGGAACTCATCATGCAACATTTTTAAAGTTTTCAAAAGATAAAATTCTCCAGAATTCTAGTATCTCTAGGAACAGATAAATAGCAGCTCAAACCTTCCCATATCATATCCGTCAACGACTTAGACTTTAGATCAGGTACTCTTCCCACAAGTTCAGGTTTAGAGCAAATTTCAGATCATATAGTTATGCCTAAACTTGAGAGAGAGTTCAAATTTAAAAACTAGGTACTTGAAAGGTATTATGACAGAGCAACTATTCATCATTTTCATATTAAGAGTTTATTATTGGGATTCATTTTAGCATAGCTACTTTATTTTATTCTCTCTTATTATTTATTAGCAAACTTTTAAACTAAGCAAAAACATATATATAAGCGGGAAAATATTTATTGAGTTTTTATGATTATGCATCTTTTTATTTTTAGCAGAGTATAGGTATAAAAACTGATAAATAGAAATACTTAACTGAGTATGGGGGTGCTCACCCTAAGCTGGATTTTGACGTAATTTCTTCTGATGTAACTGGAACGTGGGGCTGCTCTCCCCCAAGCTAGATTTTGACGTAATTTCTTCTGATGTAACTAGAACGTAACAAAGGTGTCCTTGTCTTGTCAGAGTACTCTGGCAGCGGGTAGGATGTCCTCTGGTTGTTGTTCTCCTTTGATCCTTGAATTCTGTGAAGCTCAAATAGACAACAAAGCTTGTGGAACTGATTGAGTATTAGTCATAATTCTTTAGCCTTGATCATGTCAAGCTTCCTCTAATGGATGTTATTATTTAGGAGGATCATAAACTCACTATTTTTATATTTTTATTTTATAAGACAAAAACATATATTTATTTATTTTTATGCCACCACAGCGAGTATACTTATGGGTTTTATACCACGAGTCTATTCACATGGGGCTTAACAGTTTTAAACATTTTTATTTTCTTTTTTTAAGATAGTGTAAAATGATTAACTATTTAGGGAAAGTAAATAATTGAGGGGAAAAGGAGATAACTACCAAGTTTTACCTCTTGGCACGGTGTTCGGTGGTTTAAGTCCTCCGAACAAGACTCCTTATGTCCTTAGTTGTCCTGGGGCTCGTCGGACGGCGTAGCTGGTGCCTCCGGCTGTGTTTCTTCTTCTGCTATGATTTATTTTTCTTTCCATACTCGTGTCGGTGTTGTGGCCTCCTTAGGACAAGCCCTCTTTTCTAGATACTTATTATAATTGAAAGGACATACCTTTATTTCTTCCCATGATTCTCCGTTGTCTTGCCTGTGGTAGTCGTAGAATGATCTTTCATTTCCTAACCTTGGAGTTGGTGGTGTGTTTGGCCTAGAGAGTGGAGTTGAGTATATTGGCTCTTCTTCTTCAGGGTATCTTTCTTCATACCTTGACACTTCTCCTTTGTAGTTTGCCCATCCGTCCTTGGTGTTCTGCTTCTTCTGGTTGCGGTAGCGACGTCTTCTTCTTGTTGTATTCTGCTTAGATTCTTCAATGATATAGTTAGCATTAAAGTAACGATGTACCTTTTCAGAGGGGAAATGTAGGTGCACTTCTCCTATCCCAATGTAGATGATAGCTTTGGTGGTGCTTAGGAACGGTCTTCCAATGATGATAGGTGGATCATAATCATCTTCTCCCATATCAATAACTAGGAAGTCTGTAGGGATGAAGTGGTCATCAATTTGGATGGAGACATGTTTTGCTATGCCTTCAACGATGCGGCATGTCTAATCTGCCATCTGGAGTTGGGTGTATGTTGGATGTAGAGGCATTGTGCCATACAAAAACTCGTAGGTCAACTTGGCCATAATGTTGACGTCCAATCCGATGTCGCAGATTGCTTTCTGGAAGGAGCATCTGTTGATTGTGCATTCAATGGTTGGGACACCTGGGTCGTCTTTCTTGATCAAATGAGGGGATTTGATTTGGTGATCTTGATTATTGTGGAGTGCAGTGACCATCTTTGCTGATTCTTTCCGTACTTGCTTCTTGTTCTTGTTTTGCTTGTTCCTCCTATTGGTCCTCTTTCTTGGCTCATGTTGGGGTTGTTCAGGAGATTCTAGGGTCTTGTTCTTGAAGGAAAATGTCTCCTTCTTCCCTTTTATGAAGAAATTGATCTTGGCAGTGCTAGCGTAGATGACAGCTCCAGCAGTGTTCAAGAGTGGCCTCCCTAGGATGATGGGTGACCTCTCATCAACACCGGTCTCTATCACCATGAAGTCTGCTGGGACGTATGAGGTACCAATCCGGACACGAATATCTTTTAGTATTCCACTTGGGTAGCACAGTGTCCGATCTGCAAGCTGCAAACATATGGTTGTATCTGATAAAGGATAATTAAAGAATTTCTCATAGATTACTCTGGGCATAATATTGACGCTTGCGCCAAAGACGCAAAGTGCTTCAGGAAAGTCTATGACACCAATGGAGATCGGGATGACGGGTCGTCCTAGATCACCTTTCTTGGTTGGCATAGAGTCGTTACACCACTCTTCTGTGGGGTTATTCCAATAAGCACCTGCATCTTATATGTCTACAAGATTTGCAAATTCTAATCCTTCCGGTTGTGATGGAATACCAGGGTTAGTGGTAGGAACAACAACAACTATTTGGTTTAGCTGAGATTCAATCATTTTATTAAAGCTAATTTGATTCTTGATGACATTCTATTATTTATAGTTTCTAGTATTTTATCATTGAATGCTAATTTCTTTGACATGTTATCCATTAACTTTCCTTGATTAGACACTAACTCTCTCAAAGGTGGAAAACTAGGATTATTATAAGAATTGTTACCTTGATAATTACATGAGTAGTTACCTGAGTAGTTAGGCCTTTGTTGTTGATTCCAACCTTGATTTTGCTGAGGACGATTGTAGTTGTTGTTGTTGATGTAGTTCACATCCTCTTGCAATTCTGGACATTGGTTGCCTGAGTGTCCAGTGTCTCCATACTCTTCATAGGTCATGTGAGAGTCATAAATGTGCATAACTTCTTTCTTTTCTCCAGCTTTCTCATCGAGCCTCTTCATGAGCAGGTCTAGCTTTACAGACAACATGTCTACCTCTTTGAGATGGTGCATACCTCCACTTTTCTTGCGAGTTTGAGTTCTTTCTTCACTCCAACCTTGGTTGGATGCCATATTCTCCACAAGAGCTGTGGCTTGTGGTATTGTAAGTGATAGGAATGCTCCTCCGGCAACAGCATCCATGGTTTCACGTGTGCTGTTCCTGAGCCCATGATGAAAGGTCTACATAAGTAGCCAATTCTCCATTCCATGATGGGGAAATTCTAGGATGTAGTATTGGAAGCGCTCCCATGCTTCTGGAACGGACTCGTCATGTTGTTGTTGAAAACTTAAAATCTTCCCACGGAGAGCATTGGTCTTACCCATGGGAAAGAACTTTGCTAGAAAATTGGTGGAGCAGAGTGCCCACGTAGTATTCTTCTCCTTAGTTGCATAGAACCACTGCTTCGCTCTTCCCAAGAGTGAGAATGGGAAAAGGCGAAGTAGTATGGCGTCTCTGGGGATATCCTTGATAGTGAATGTGCTGCAAATCTCTAGGAAATGTTGGAGATGAGCACTAGCATCTTCGTGTGCTTTCCCATAGAACTGGCTTGCTTGCACCATGTTGATGAGCGCAGGCTTAAGCTCAAATGACCGATCAATGTTAGCAGCAGGTCCAATGCGGATGTTGTCCGTGGTGGGGGCTGAGAACTCACAGATTAACTTGTCTGCCATGGCGTAGAACTCTCACTACAAGGAAATCTCACATCCATGACGCTCCACTTTTGTCATGGAAAATCCCAAAAATATCATGGACACATTTCTGTGATGAGTTTATAACGAAATTCTGTTTGTCATCTTTGTCGCATCATAGATATAAAATAGTGACAATTTTAAAACTTTCGTCATAGATATCGTTTCATCAATGACGATTTTCGCACCATCACAGATCTGTTTCAACCGGTGTTCAGAGTACACGTGTATGCTGCATAGGTCGACACGTGTAATGCTGTGAGGTTGCCACGTGGTAACCTGTGAGTTCGCCACATGTTTCTCTCTGTGTTTGCCATGTGTCCCACTTAGGAACTGCCACGTGTCATGCTACGAGGAGTGCCACGTGTCACGCAGTGAGGTTGCCACGTGTCGCGCAGTGAGTTCAACACGTGTCACTCTATAAGCTCGACACGTGTTTCTTTCTATGTTGGCCATGTGTGTCGCTTAGGGACTGCCATGTGTGGCACTGTGAGGTTGCCACGTGTCAGGCTGTGAGTTTGACATGTGTTTCTCTCTGAGTTCGACACGTGGTTTGCTACGACGTTGACACATGCAATGCTGTGCTGTTGCCACGTGTTACCCGGAGATTTTGCCACGTGTATCTCTGTGAGGTGGACACGTGGTTTTCACATAATGACGGTTTTTTTCATAAAAAATGACAGATTTGTCACTGATTTTGTCCACATTCATGCCCACTCACAACAAATCATTGCAGAACAGTTCACAAGAACAAACTGATTCATATAGCACAAACATTATTCCACAAACTGGTTCATACATCACAAATTCAATGTTTATAATACAACGAAGTTCCCAAACACACGAGAACCCCAAGTTGAAACTCAGTCATTATTGTTTCACCACCCAAACAACCTCAATCCAATAGTACACAAGTTGACAAGCGACGATGACAATCAACAAAGTCCACAAGCACTGCAAGAGGAGCCCAGCATGAAGGAACAAATGAGCTAAGTACCTCTATTACCTGAGTTGAGGTTCAAGATGGCCTTAAGGATCTGATCATTGGCTTCCTATTTCTTCTTGAACTCCTCCATCTCTTGCTGGGTCCTGTGCACTTGTTCTTGGGTCTTCGACAATGTTTCTTCTGTTTCTTGACCTTTCTTCTTCAGGGTGTCCACTTCTCGTTCAAGAAGATCAACCCGTGCCTTCTCTTCGTTTAGCTGTTCCCGAAGTTGCACTTCTCTTGCAGCTGATGCAGCTGATTTTGACCCTGGAGTTTCAAGACCAGCATTCTTCAGGAATGTAGAAGCAGCAATGGTTTGAGACAGGACCTTGGAAACAACTTCAGTACTAGATCTTGGAGTCTCTAAACCTTGAGTAGGTTCAACTAACATAGTTTCCATGGCAGCCTATAGTATAGAGATGCAAAAATGATAAGTTCATTATACAAAATCTAAGTTACAAGCAAAGATATGTAAATCATCAGAGAATACATATTTCAAGCAAATGTATGGAAATTATCAAATAAAAGTGTGTGTCTGTGAGCACTACAGATAAATTTACATTAACTTGTCATGATACTTTAAAGATGTGAACATCCTATCCAATAACTTCCCATTGCAGCAAGGATATAACCATAAATATGAAAATCATCATACAACTTGAGCTGAATTTACATTAAATTGCCCAGACACATTTAGTGTTTTAAGTAGCACACAACCAATGTGTTAATCCCATCCAACAACCAATTATGAATATAAATTGACATGTACTAATCAACATATCTAGCAATGATGTGTACAAACTTACCACTGTCTCCTTGACTTGATCAGTCATACCCTTCATCTTGCTGGTATGTAATACCTTGAATATCTCTACTGCATCGTCTGAAGTGACATTGTTTTTCTCACGCTTTATTTAGTTTCAGAAAGTTCATAAAAATTAGCTTTCATGTCCACAAATAGAAACAGAAAATGTGTAATGTCAAAATCTGAGCACTTACATATTCGTACAACTGTGAGACATTGCTGCGAGATGCTGTGGACTGATGGTGCTTGACCTTGGAACGATTGTACTTGTTCTTCTCAGCTACTTCCTGAAAGGAAGACTTGTAAGTTGCAGACAAAATAGAAAGAACAGAGAAGTTGTCATGTGACACAACACAATGTACCTTCGCTCTTGGGCTAGACCACTTGGCCGTGAGTTCTTGCCACTGTTCATCATTCATAGTCGAAACATGAGAAGCAGTACAAACTTGATCAGTAGGTATACCAGTGAAGTACTTCTTCTTCAACATGTATTTAGTCTGGCGTACCCTAGATTGGAGCAGATTGGTACATGCTTTCTTTGTTGGGTCATCTTTACCATCAACTTCCAACCTTGTCTGTAAAAGTCCAATGACCATGAGATTTAGCTATTAGCAACTAATGGGGTGATTGGTTGTTAGGAACCGATGGGAGCCATGTTCCTCTCAAAAAACAAGGCAACTATCATACTTAGTTACAAAAAAGGTCTAGTACAACAGATTTGCCTCAGATAGAACTGCCTTTTGTGTAAGTGCTTGGACTTGGATCTCAAAGAGTATTAGGCTTAAGTGTGGCTAAGAAACATCATGATCGACATGGAGCCATGTGAGACATCCATACAAGCCATCAATATACCTAGCAAAGTTCATCATCATTGGCATAACCCAAACTGGAAGAAACAAATGTCTCAGCTAATATGTTAATCATCATTGGTGGCAACAAGTAACAATACAAACTTGCACAAGATCATGGTAGCCATGGAACCGTGGGACACATCCATACCCAAGTGACTTGGGTATGGATGTATTGCATGCTTTGATGACAAACATGAGAGTAACATAAAAGTCCACCTCAGATTATTAGTCATTTTATCATTGATGACAAGGGGGAGATCAATAAACCTGGCAAAGCTCATCATCATTGGCATAGCCCAAATAGGAACGAACAAATTGTCTCTGCTAACATGTCCCAAACAACAGGACTATATGCTAATCATCATTGGTGGCAACAAGTAACAATACAAGCTTGCACAAGATCATGGTAGCCATGGAACCATGGGACACGTCAATACCCAAGTGACTTAGGTATGGATGTGTCCCATGATTTGATGAAAAACATGAGAGTAACATAAAAGTCCACCTCAGATTAGTAGTCATTTGCATCATTGACAACAAGGGGGAGCAAGTGGTGCGAGAAAATAGGCATTGTAACATAGCAAGTGCTCATTTTCTGAAATTCAACATGTATGGCCTCAACTTAGCTTATCAATTGTGCTGACCAGTTCAGCTTTCTCCATAAAACACAGCCATACAACTACAATACCATAGTTCATCTATGGTGCTACCAGTGTATGGCTAAGTTTCATGGAGAAAGATCAAACTGTATCAGCAACACTGAAATGGGTACAAGGACATCACAGGCTAGATTGAAAATAGGTAGGCCTCAGCTATAGAATTTGGTGCCTAAATTCAATAAAAGTTAGTCATTGGTGGCTACACAGGTATGAATTAACCCCAAATGAACTCAACACAAATACCAATCCAAATACAAGACAACCATGAAATCCATCTATCCATCCATTCTCTAGCACCAGCCTAAAGGAGTTGCAAGAGAATGGATGGTTCAGATGGATTTGATGATAGTCCTAAAAACAACAAGAAAAACCACATATTTGATCGTAGCCACCTCATATTTTCAATAAGTTTGCATCATAGGCCTGTTGCCATCACATATCAGGAGGTATATGATGGTCTTGCTACTAAAAGGATGTGTACAAGCTTTGTCCATGCAACACAACCATACAAAGAGTTCATAAATAAGAGTGCATAAGAGTCATGAAAAAATTGAAAAAAATTGGCCATACAAAGAGTTCATAAATAAGATTACCATTAACACATGGTAACGGTTCAGCTTTGTCCATGCAACACAGCCATACAACTGCAGTACCATAGTTCATCTATGGTGCTACCACTGTATGGCTTAGTTTCATGGCAAAAGATCAAGCTATATCAGCAACATAGAAACGGGTACAAGGACATCACATGCTAGATTCAAAATAGCTAGGCCTCAGCAATACAATTAGATGCTTAAATTCAATAAAAGTTAGTCATTACTGGCTACATAGGTATGAGTTAACTCCAAACGGAATTTTTCTTGCTGTTTTTAGGACTATCATCAAATCCATGCATTCTCTACCAGCAGCCTAAAGGAGTTGCAAGAGAAAGGATGGTTCGGATGGATTTGATAGCAATCCTGAAAATAGCAAGAAATACAACATATTTAATTGTAGGCAACTCATATTTTTAATAACCTTTCATATTTTTAATAACCTTGCATCATAGGCTAGTTTTCATCCCACAGTTTACACCAAATCAATAAATCAAAACCAACAATTAAAAGCAAGAGAACCAAACTTATTATAGATCCCAAATTGTTAAACTTATTATAGATCCCAAATTGTTAAACTTTTTATGAAAACTAATTGCCATGGGCGAAAGAAAAATACTTACAGCTAACTGACCCATGAATTCGTTCACATGATTGTCTTCATCCTTCTGTATTCTTTCCAGTGGAGTAGGATAGGCACACTGGACCTAATGACAATGGCAACCTCTGATGCTAGCTTAGCACCCTATAAAGGCTTCTCAGGCCTTTTCTTCCCTGGAGCAATTTGAATTGGGAGCCTTCTAGCCAATGCTTTTGTCAAATTGTCCAGCAGTGTGCCCTTTGTTGGCGGTCTTGATTTTCTTGGAGCACGTTGTCGACCTACAAGACAAGGATACACATTACCATGTTGTCCAACAAAATCTACTGTCCTAGATGACATTAACATTATCAAGTAGGATTCAGGAAATGTTACTTGCCTTCAGGAACTAACTCCAACTCTTCACTGTCCTCAGCTTCAATTTCATTGATTGGTTCATCAAAAATTGAAAAGTCCATATGAGGACTTTGGGGATGTTCTTCTTGGGCTTGGTCTTGTGCCATAGAGGGTGGGTGGTCTGCTTCCATAGAGTCTTGATCTTGTGCCATAGAGGGTGGGTGGTCTGCTGGCAGATTCAAATGTTCTTCATCCATAGGTGGGTGGGTGGTGGTGTACTTTTTCCCAGACCTTGTGAAAACACCAGGAGCTGTCTTCTCACTGGCTCGAGTTGCCCTCACTCTTTTGGTTCCACCTGGAGGCATCTTGGCTTTCTTCTTCGATGGTCGACCACGCTTGCTATTGACGTCAGTTTCCTAGAGCACAAGAGAATAATCTGTTATTAGATACTGCATGAAAATATCTCACAAGGAGAATAAACTGTTATTAGATACTGCATGAAAAGACACCACCCCCCAATCCAAGTATGAGAGAAGACCTTTTCTAAGCTAGTTGAATCACTTCCATCGTCTGTCCCCTCATCACCTCCAGGAAGAAAGGATGAATCTGACCCCTCACAATGTTTGTTGTCAAGCTTGTCAGGACTTGCATTTGCCATGGCAGCACCAAGGGAACTGGCCAAGTCGCGGATACCGTAGGACTCCATGACCCTTCTATTCTCAGCGACTTGCAAGTCCCATAGCTTTTCATAGTTTCCTATTTGTAAACAACTCGTAGTCTCACTTAGTCCATGTAATCTTGGTTTATTATGATATTTTCAAGTGCCAGTGCTTTAGTTTTGAATTTTTGCTATATTTGTTGATACCAAAGTAATATACATACTTATATAATGTTCTAGTGCGCTATTGCGTAGATCATAATTATATTATATAGGTTTGACCTTTATAAATCTGCCACACCTGAAAAATTTTACTACCTCCGCCGCTGCTCTAAACCCTAAACCCAAATCTTACAGCAGAAGAAAACACTAAAATCTAAACCCAATAATCTCACATGTATTGCTTTTACGAAGAACAATTCAATACACGCTAAAAGGGAAGCATTTCGATAGAACGTGGGCTTGCGGGCGTTTCACCGAGATGGCGTTTTGCTAGACCCCGGCGTTTTGCTACACCACGCCGTTTAGGCATCCTCGTGCAGCTACACCGGTCTCTGTCTTCTCGGTGGTATCAGAGTGGATCTAGAATGGTAGTGGCCGTCGGAGTGACCGGCGGCAGTGGATCTAGGTTTCGGGAGGAGGTGGCGGTGGAGTGGGATGAAGAGGAGGAAGTGGGAGGAGGTGGTGGCGGAATGGAGGTGGAGGTTGAAGGTCTGACCGAAGGTGGCGGAGTGGAGGTTATCGGCTGAAGGTCGGACCGGAGGTGGCGGAGTGGAGTGTGGCGGAGTGGAGGTGGAGGCGGAGACCGGAGGAGTGGCTGCCGGAGTGGATTCGGATACATATAGTCCTTCGTGAAATGACTATATGGTCCTTGGTCTTGTGAATAAGTAGGTTAGGGTAATATGGGAATTTCATGCTGAAAACAGTTTTGGCGGGTGAGAGATGGGCGCTGCCGCTCGTGTTGGCGGGAACCAAAACTTCAGAATGACAGTGGGCCTGTAGTGACTGAGAGTGGCTGACAGTGGGGCTGGCCCCTTCACATTCACCCCTTCACCTTTAGTGGCTGACAGTGGGCCTGACCCCTTCACCTACCCCACCTCCATTCACTCCACCGCATTCACCATGCCCAAATCAACTTTCACCGCCACCGTTGCCCACGCCGACGCCGCCAACGCCAACGCCAACACCCCCACGGTCTGCCCCCACCTCCGTCGTCGTAGATGATGAAGAAGACAAGGAGGCACGCCATTAAAGAACCAATCACCGAAAGATAGGTCCCTGCTGCGACGAAGGAGGACGCCATTAAGAAGGAAGCGCCGAAGACGGAGCCGGCAGCCGCGTCAGCGGCGAAGAATGTGGCCGGGGCCAGCGACGAAGAAGTCGGTCGCACCTTTGGCGAAGAAGGTGACCGCGTCGCAGGCTACGAAAAAGGCAGAACCCTAGCTAGGGCTTTGAGGGCCACGCCGGCGGCGAAGAAGAAGGCCACGTCAGCGGCCAAGAAGAAGGCCACGCCGGCGGCCAAGAAGATAGTGTCGCCGAAAGCCAAGAAGAATGCGGCGCTGGCGGGCAAGAAGCGCACGGCCTCGACCAGGAAGGACCTTGGGCCCTCGAACCAGAAGCCCCTCGTGTACTCTTCATCGTCGGAGAGTGTTGCCGTGCTATGCCGTGCGTGCTTCTTAGGAGAGCACAATTCATGTAGCTGTTACCTGCGCGGGGGTATGCAATGTGGCTGCCTCGGCCCATGTCCAGCTTCAGCTCCGAGTATAAGTCACCGACCAACTCCGGGTACAAGCCGCTGTCCAGCTTCGAGTTCAAGTCGCTATTCAGCTCTGAGGACAAGTCACCGTCCAGCTCCGAGTACTTGCCGCCCAATTCCCGCCGGCGTGTGTCGTCGTCCACCGACACCAAGGTATAGGGTTCTCTGGGGTTTTCTATTGCATAGATGATGTTAGTTTAACTTAGCTAGCTTGTAATATGACTTAGTTAGCTAGTATGACTTAGTTATCTTTGTCTACTGGTGATTATTAGCTCATTATGTACTGATGTGTATTGATGATATTTGAAACCTGATATAATGCATAAATGAAATATTTAGATCATTGTCTACTGATGTGTACTGATGATAGCTGCTGATATTTGATACCTGATATAATGCATAAATGAAGATTAGCTCATTGTGTATGACAAAGCTAGCTTTTTCTGATCTGAATTGCTGATGATTAGCTCATTGTTGCTGTGAATTGTATGATGTCTACCTCATTGCTAATGGTATCTGCTGATGTGAATTGTCTGATGATTATCTCATTCCTGATGATATCTGCTCCTATGAATTGCTGATGAACTACTAATGCTATCTTGTGAACCTGATGCTTTTTGTAAGTTTGAACTTGATCCTATTATATATGATTTGTTTCCTCTGCTTCCTACTGCATGCTAAACATTTAGAACAAGGTTCAAGTTCAAATTGCTCTTGCATCACTAACAATTGCTCTTATCATTTATCCCTTACACAACTAACAATGGCTCTTGTCCATATGCAGTACCATGTTAAGAAAATGCTGTTCACTCGACCAACGCTCATAAGCGCCATGGAAGAGGTTACGAGACCACTGAAGCAGAACATCCCTCCCCTGACTTAGAAGGTTGACAAACTCACTGACATGGTCAAGGACGCCATGCACCAGAAGGAAATGCAAGCATTCCGGGGGATCTGGAGGTCGTCAAAGCCAAAATTGAAAAGTATGAGAAGCTGTTGGATGGCACTGCCCTGGCCAAGAATTTAAAGAAGACCATGTGAAGTGGGGAACAGATGACTTTTGGAAGCCCAAGTGGGGCAACAATGATGTATTTTATGACTTAAGTATTGATGTGGAGATGTAATATAAATGTTGGTATGAACATATGGCTGCTTGAACTGCCGTCTTTATATATTATCAGTCTAATGTCTAATATGGTTGCTAGTTTTGAGTGTGAATTGTCGATATGAATATGTGTTGGTATGAAACTTATTGTCGAAAGGCCCAAATCGCATGAACTGACGGATACTATGGACTGACTGTCAATTTTAATTGAATTTTTCAAAACTAGAAAGTATAGTACATTTTTCTTTTTAATCTCAAGTCACATGAACTTGTAGTTCGCATGAACTTGTAGTTCGTACTTATACAATTCCTCTCAAGTCACATGAACAAGCACATTTTTTCTTTTAATCTCTTCCTACAACTTGTAAAAGGTTTTTCTCCCTCATTTGAGCTTCAAATTGGATGATTTTTTTCCTAAAAATATCTAAAATCAAAATATATAGTGATATCATATTGTTACTGATATTACTTGAAAGATGTTTTCATGTTACAAAGAAATATCTTGAATTTACATAAATGATAAAGTCAACCAAGATTTTGTAACCCTATATGATCCCAAATTAAAAAGTCATGAATACCAAGTTTGCATAACTCAATGAGATATACAATTCATATATAGGTCATTTTTTCATTTGAGAAAGTGGTGATACACATTGTTCACTAATCATATAGATCACTCATATAGTTTAAGAAACTATATGAGTGATATGTCAAATATGTACCACATGTTATTATCACTTTCTCAAATGAAAAAATGACATATATATGAAATGTAGATCTCAATGAGTTATGAAAAATTGGTAGTCATTACTTTTTAATTTGGGACCATTTAAACTTCCAAAATCTTGCTAAAAGTTGTCATCTACTTAAATTTAAAATTTAGTTTGTTAAAACTTTGTCAAATAGAGTTTTGGGTAAAACAATATTTGTAGATCTCGACGAGTTCTACAACTCTCTTGTTTTTGGTTTTTTTATTTGAGATCCTTTACTATTCCAAAATTAGTTTTGAAAGAAGTTAGGCGTGTTAGGGCCCATCGATCAGCCTCTTGACCATGGTGAGCCGAGTCCACCCATCTAAAGGGCTAACCAGCCCCCCTCCCCCACCCCCCCGAAATACCCCAATCCTGCCCAATCCCCACCCTCACCCTGAATCAGCCACTGACCACATCACTGCCGCTCAACACGCATTTTTTCTTTTTAATCTCTTCCTATAACTTGTAAAAGGTTTTCTCCCTCATTTGAGCTTCAAATTGGATGTTTTTTTTCCAAAAAATCTCAAAAATCATAATACATAGTGATGTCATATTGTTACTGATATTACTTTGAAGATGTTTTCATGATACAAAGCAATATCTTGAATTTACATAAATGACAAAGTCAACCAAGATTTTGTAACACTAAATGATCCCAAATTAAAAAGTCATGAATACTAAGTTTGCATAACTCAATGAGGTCTACAATTCATATATAGGTCATTTTTTCATTTGAGAAAGTGGTGATACACATTGTTCACTAATCCTATAGATCACTCATATAGTTTAATAAACTATATGAGTGATATGGCAAATATGTACCACATGTTATTATCACTTTCTCAAATGAAAAAATGACCTATATATGAAATGTAGATCTCAATGAGTTATGAAAACTTGGTATTCATTACTTTTTAATTTGGAGCCATTTAAACTTCCATAATCTTGTTAAAAGTTGTCATCTACTTAAATTCAAAATTTAGTTTGTTAAAACTTTGTCAAATGGAGTTTTGGGTAAAACAATATTTGTAGATCTCGATGAGTTCTACAACTCTCTTGTTATTGGTTTTTAAATTTGAGATCATTTACTATCCCAAAATCAGTTTTGAAAGAAGTTAGGCGTGCTAGGGCCCATCTGTCAGCCGAGTCCACCCATATAAAGGGCTAAGCAGGTGGACCTACCCTATCACCCTCTACTCCCAATGGCCAGCACCCCCCAATCCCCCCCAAAATAGCCCAATCTTGCCCAATCCCCACACTCACCCCGAATCAGCCGCCGACCACCGCACCGCCGCTCAACACAACCGCTGGCGCGCCCACGAGTAGTTCTTGCTCCCTGAGTGCACCCACAACAGCGGCCACCACCCGTCGTGCCCCCGCGCCACGCCGTGACCTTTCATCCCCGTTCATCTACTCCATTCTTTTCTCTGCCTCTCCTGTTCACCCCTAAACCCTAGCTACCACCTCGCCGAGCGCCACCAGACGACGAGCTCGCCGTTGATGAAGCATTCTGCGTGCTCGAGCTC
Organism: Microstegium vimineum; assembly: GCA_022036555.1. Taxonomy (NCBI): domain Eukaryota; kingdom Viridiplantae; phylum Streptophyta; class Magnoliopsida; order Poales; family Poaceae; genus Microstegium; species Microstegium vimineum. Next base: position 22,478,793 of record CM039130.1, on the reverse strand, counting down.
ATCACCCAGCAAAAGAAGGCAGTGCCCATATTGCCGTCTTCCTTTGGTTAGGATCCAGAGCAAGCAGGAGGCAACATTTGGCCAGTGGTTCCTCAAGTGCCCATGTAACATCAAGGTTTATTTTCTGACATTGTTGTGCTCACTTTGTGTCGATGGTTCGCTGATTTTACATCCTTTGTTTTGATCGAAGGATGATGACACTACCTACCCCTACATCCGCTCTGAGGAACAGCTGATGGCTTCGGAACAGTGTTTCCAGATAGAGAAGGCTGTTGCTGTTGCTTGTTGTGTTGATTGTAGGGAAGAGCTGAAGCTGTTGAATCAATCGCTGAATAGACTTGGAAATGAGTTTTGGAAACTACAGATGCAGGTTGTAGATCCGACTAATGCCGTGAAGCCGGAGGTCGAGAAGAAGGAGATGGAGATTGCAGACAAGAAGGGCATGTAGGTTGTTCTTGATGCCTGTGTTGTAGCATATGTGCTCGAAGGTGTTCTGATTGGCATGCTTGTCGCTCATATTTGGAAGTGACATGTTTGTTTGTGTGTGTGTGTGACTCTATGTCACTGATTTGAAGTAGTTGATCAATGTATGAACTGTAGTTTGTTATGGATGAGTTGGTGAATGTATGTATGAATCAGTTATCAATTCGTATGTCGCTTCTTTTACAGAAAATGTTCCAGAAAGTTATGAATGTATGCATGTGCATGTGTGTTGCTCTATATCATCCACAATGCAGCACAACAACTAAACAAGTAATTAATTAAACAAGAAATATTTACAAACCAAATTTCATTACCAGAGCAACGAAATTACAGAAACCAAATTGTTCATGACCACGTATCACCTTAACCAACATCAACAAACAAAAGTTTTGATCCAGATGAGTACGACGAGTATCACCACGTATATATAACCTAACAGCAGATATAACAACTAGACTAGTAAGACTAACACTATGCAGACGAACACATAAAACAAAAGAGGCCTGCCGCTGTCATCAATTGCCACTGTCATCTTGCTTTCCCATGCATCATCCTTATCATCATGCACCTGACAATCCGTAAATTAACTAGGAGTCCATTTATAAATTAACATAGTAGACCAACACAATATATAAATAGAGCTCAAACATGATCAGAAGAGTTACCTGAGGTTCCTGCTTCAGTGCTTCCTGGCGCCAACCTTCTGCTCTTCAAGGAAGACTCGTTGATGTCCGATGCAACGACACCCGAGTCATCAGAAGAGTTACTGCCATTCTCTAACCTCTGAGCTACTATTGCCTTAACCTCTGAACAGGTAAGAGGAATGTCCGACCCAGTATATCTCAGAAAGCTGGCCATACTTCTAGACTGATCAATAGTAATCGAGACCTGTGGTTGATCCGGGTGCTGAGGGATTAAGTCCTCAACAATGTCAGCATTCTGGGCCTCATCATTCTGAACTTGCTCAGCATTGACCTCTGCATTAATCACTTGCATGATCAGTTCATTGATGCCCACATCCCCCAGCCCTTGTGCACCGACCCCAACATGATCATGGAGCCAGTTCTGAAAGTTGTTGGGGTTGCCAGCCAATGGGGCACCATGAACCGGATGTGGGTTGCCATTAGGTGGAATGGGGTCTTCATCACCTGGTTCCTGGCCAACAAATTGGCCACCAAGGATGTGCGTAGGGATGGACCAGGATCGGTTATTGTCCCCAACAGCAGTGCCCTGGAACAACACAACGCTATGGGGCACTCTCGTTGGATCCAAGAGCAAGCACCGGACCAGAGTGACACTTCTGTTCCTATCATTTCGCCAAAACAACATCCTACCAAAAGGGGCTACCGCCGCCTGAATGAATCTGTCTTGCTGGTAGTCTAAAGGGAATCCTAAAAACATGACCCAACACTCTCTATTGTAGTGACAAGCCCTCATGTTGATCGCTTCATCATGCTTCACAATCCTCAATACCGTATTATTGTTAAAATCAATTGGACTACTATCAAGCATACTCTGACGCTCAATAGCAGATCCAAACTCCACGAGACCAAGACCAAGCGGCGAGAGAGAATGCGATTGAACTCTAACTGGGTAGTTTTGATGCATCATTTGGACGACGACATTGAGAGCATCCCGGCGTTGCTGCGGCGGAGGCGGTGGGTCGAGGGTGACGACGGCGAACTGTTCATGAAGATGAGGCGGTTCACCTCCAATGGCCACGCGCGTGCGTGCCGGCCGGTGTCCTCCATCCTCCACATGGGCACCAAAAGGCACAAAAAGGTTGGCATCGCAGGCGAAGTTCTCCATGGAGTACTGGTGGTGGTTCTGGAGAAGAAAAATACGATCGCAATCTCTGGCGGTGTTTTTTCTTGTGCTACAGTCGTGCGCCGACAAGATAGGAGATGGGGTTTTTTGCGCGCTACAGTCATGCGCCGGACTGAGAGTTCGAGAGAGGAGACAGTTGTGCTTCCCAAGGGTGACGGTGGGGGCGTCAGAAAGACACTCGAGTAGTTTCCCCTTCATGGGGAAGCAACGGTAGGGGCAGTTTGGGCCTCCGAATACAAACTTTGGGCCTCCAAACTTTGGGTCCTGGCCTAGGAGTAGCAGCTACGGGCCGGTCTCTCCTCTCCTCATTACCTTGCTAAGCATGCTTGTACAATTATTTTTTACAAAATAGTGAATTTGATGACATAGTGTATGTTACATCTCCATGTCATCAAATAGACAGTGTTTGCTCCACAAATTACATTCAATGACAACTAACCTAATCAACATCATTACACTCCATGGGGTCTCTATCATTGTCACTGCAATACTCTAAGATAGTGTCATCCTCATCACCATATTCGTCGTCGCTATCTTCATCAATGTCTTCGTCCCTTTTATTGATAAGAACTTGTAAATTTCTAGGAACAGTTGCTGTTTCTCCTTGTACACGCCGGTACACTGGTCCAGGCTCATCTAAGTCATCATCATCGTCATCTTCAAGAACAATTTTGTTATCAAAAACTGTCTCATCTTGGTAAGCAAGTGGCACATCAGTTTCATTGACATCAAAACAGCTCCTGTGTTCAAATTTTTGCACAACACACCAATTTTTGCCAAACATTCTGTCCTCAACGTAGAAGACCTTTTTTGATTGGGTTGCTAGTATAAATGGATATGACTGGTACCAAAACCTGTCAACATTGATGGATCTAAAATAGCCGTCATCTCTAATGGCTCTACCTTTGCCTTCCTGACTGAACCAATGACATCGAAAAAGTACTACCTTTCTTTGGAATTCCAAATTTGTGTTGTAGTTCAACTCAATTATCTCTGTGAGATGATCATAAAATCCAGTGAACTCCCCATTATGTGATCCATCAACCAGCAACACCACTATTTTGTGTCTTCTTGTGTCTGTCATGTTCGACAGTGTTGTAGCGAACACCATTGACAATGCATGATGACCATACCATCACTCTAAGGTCAGGACGACATGATAAAGCATATAACCCTTTACTAACCTCTTCATGATTATCCTTCCACTCTTGCCTCATCTGAAATAGCGAAATAGCAAAATATGTAGTGAAAATTTCAAAAAAAATGAAAATAACAAATAAAGGATGGCATGTCAATTCTGAAACAACTTACCTGACTCCTAAACCAAGCAGGAAATTCCTTTTCCATCCTTGTCTCAACATCAAGGGTTCCATGATCTTTCTGCAACTCTTCTCTGAACTTTCTACACCCACAGTACAAAATATAATGGTCAAACAAGTGACAAAATAAGCTATGCTGAAATGAAGTAAAGTTACACAAAATTACTCACCACAAATATGGCTCTACCTCATCACAGTTGTTCAGCACATACCAACAAAGCTTGTCAAATTCTTGTGCCTCAAGATATGTCTGCCTATTGGCTCCCAATAGTTGAACACCATGATTAAAAATAGGGAGGTCACCCTTTGCTGTCCCCCCTTTGTCATTATCTCAATTGAATCTAGTGACAACATCTTCCATGTACCTCGAACAAAAGGTCAGGGCCTCATTAGCTATGTATGCCTTAGCGATGGATCCTTCAGGTTTAGCCCTATTCCTAACATACCCTTTCAAAGTGCCCATTTGACGTTCGACCGGGAACATTCATCCATATTGCACAGGACCTCTTAAGAGTGCTTCATCTGGTAGATGGACAACCAAGTGGACCATCACATCAAAAAATGCAAGAGGAAATATTTTTTCAAACTTGCACATGATGACTGGAATTTCTTCTTTCAGATGTTTGAGTACATCAACCTTCAATTTCCTACTGCAAATCTCTCTAAAAAATTTACCCAACTCTGCAACTGCATCATAAATGTCCTTGTGCACTTGTGCTCGGAGACCGGCTGGTAAAATTCTTTGAAGCAGGACATGACAATCATGGGTTTTCAAGCCCTGCACCTTGGAACCATCTGCACTAATGCATCTTGCAAGGTTGGAAGCATATCCATATGGAAACCGAATACCTTTCAGAAATTGGCAAAACTCTTGTGCTTCTTTTTTCTCAAAGGAATACCATGTTGCTCGCATGGAAACTGAACTGTCATCATCTTGTTCTAATTGCAACTTAGGTCTTATGCCCATATCCTGCAGATCAAGTCTTGCATTAACTGTATCCTTATTCTTGCCCTCGAGGCAGAGTATTATGCCCATAAGGGCATCACATATATTCTTCTCTATATGCATCACATCAAGATTATGTGGCAACTTCAAGTGTTTCCAATAAGGTAGTTTCCACAAAGCAGACTTGTGGGTAAACAACTTTGGCTCAGTATCCTTTTGTCCACGCTTCCTTTTCTTCGTACCTCCAGCATCAACATCGGGCTTACTAGGACACACATATTTTACTTTCTCTAGGTACTCCAATGTCTCCTCCATACTCAATTTTTGTGGCTCGCCATGGTTTTCACGGTGTCCATCAAAGACCAAGCTAATTTGATACTTGTGATTTTTTGGAAGGTAGCGACGATGTCCAATGTAACATATCTTCCTCCTAATACTCCTTGACAATGGATCTCTATTGCAATAGACACATGCATAGTAGCCTTTAGTAATTTTCCCTAAGAGTACACCCAAAGCTGGATAATCATGGATGCACCATAGAACTGCAGCACGAAGGTCAAATTTTGAACCAGTCAATGCATCATAAGTTTTTACACCCTCCCAAAGTTTTAACAAATCCTCGATAAGAGGTTCTAAAAATACATCAAAGTCCTTGCCTGGAGACTTTGGTTCTGGGATGAGCAATGCCATCATGCAGTTGGATGCATCTGTGCATGACCATGGAGGTAGATTGTATACCTTTACAAGTACAGGCCACATGCTATAACTAGTGCTCATGTTTCCGAATGGATTGAACCCATCTGTAGCTAAATCAAGCCTTAGGTTCCTTGCATCATCAGCAAAACTCGGAAACACACGATCAGAATCTTTCTAGGCTCCGCCATCGGCTGGATGGCTCATTTCATTTTCCACAGGAACCCGCTTATCCTTGTGCCACCTGGTTTCCTCAGATGTTGCTTTGTTTGCAAACAACCTCTTCAGCCTTGGTATAATAGGAAAATACCTCAAAACCTTCTTTGGAAGTCGCCTGACAGCATCTCCATTTACCCACCTAGATTCCTTGCATTTTGGGTAGATGTCATGTTTTTCAAGTTCTTTGCAAAACAGAACACAATTATTGTCACAAACATCTATTAACTCATATCCAAGGCCCAATTCTTTGAGATACTTCTTTGCTTTCTCATATGAATCTGGAAGACCTGTATTAGGGAATGACCCTGACAATAACTTCAAGATTGCACTGAATCCTATGTTGCTGATCCTATAGAATGATTTGATATGCAACATCCTTACTAGAAAAGAGAACCTAGACTGAGTAGAACCGGGGCAAAGAGCATTTTTTGCATCTTCAAGAAGTTTTACAAACTGAGGTTGTTCTCCATCTTTTTCTAGAGCTGTGTACAAGTCTGCAAGCATCTCTGTCGTACCCTGCTCATCTTCATCGTCAGGCTCATCCACATCCAACACATCACCAAGATTGTCAGGTTCATCTAAAGCACCTACATATTCCACAACCTCAACATCAAAAGGCTCTCCATGGTGTATCCACCGAGTATATGTAGCTGACCATCCATGAAGATAGACATGGTTATGCACGTCTTTCTGACTCAATGAAGACTGATTCAGACAATGCACGTATATGATCATCTGCATTGAATCTATCTCGAACAAAAGCCATGAACTTATCAACATCATCGTTGAAGGTATCGCTGAACCGAGTAGCATGAATCCAACACTTGTCCATCTATTGAATGCAACAAGAAGTACATCTACCAGTCTTGATCAAACAACTATGAAATGCTAACATCATGAACATAGTGGGAGAGGCAGGACAATACCTTCGCACCCCAAGCTCGTAGCTAGCCGCCGCTTGAGCCAATGAAGGAGCTAGCAGATAACCCTGAGAAGCTGATCACCTAGGATGCTCCCCACCATGGCATGGTGCAGGGCGGCTGCCCACCAACGCAACCGGAACACCTGCGGTGGCGGCCAAGCCCTGTAGTCGAAGCGGCCCACCAGAGATGCGCGCGCGAGCTAGCGTCGCGCCGGACCTAGAAGACGGAGAGGTCTGCCGGAGCACCCGCGGCGGTGGCGGTGTCGGCGGTGTCGGCGGAGGGGATTGATTTAGGCGCGAATGAGTGATGAGGGGAACGGTTTTGCCGCTAGGTTCCCTCCCCCAACACGTCTAAACTTGTATCCTACTGGTTAGCATAGCCGCTTCACAACTCTATGGTGTCGGGTTCGATTCCCAGGCACCCCAATTTTTTGAGCTTTTTGTTTCACATCTATGACGAAGTTCAGAGCATATGTGTGACGATTTTTTCCAATTCGTCATGGATGAACAAGTGGGTTGACGACCAAACTAGTCATTTATGGCGACATGCATAATTTCATCATTGATGACCCTACTTCTGTGACCAATATTGAGATCATCATCCCCAAAACGTCATAGATGTAAGATATTCTTGTGGTGTCTGGTGTCAAGGCTTGAACAATGTTTTGATGACCTTCTTGATTGGATGAAGCTTCAAGCTGAAATGTTGATGATGATGATTTGTTACTTTCTTGAGCTTGGCTTTTGTCCTTCTGATGAATGCTTCAGGATTTTCAACAAAATTGTCAAGAAGATCAAACCTATTCATACATTACCCTGCATAAAATGATAGAAAAAATAGGCAAAGATCAAGGGTAAGGCTGTATGAATAGAGAATTGATGTTTTCTCAATCTCATTAGTTATGCATGTGATAACTCATTTATTCCTTTTGATAGCTAATCAACCTTCCCCGGTAACGGCGCCAAAAATGCTTGTTGACATCTCTTAACGTTGTTACTAAAAGTAGATTAATTTCTATTTCTAATAACGGTATAAAAAATGGTTATCCACCTTTCATGCCACTTAAGCCAGGTTGTCATCCCCAGCATGACAGAGAGATGCAGTATTGAAATATGCAATTGCTCCTAAATATATAAATGTGTCTCTGCAAGCGCACAGATTATACCGAAGTAGCATTTTAACCAGGAGAATTCCAGGTATCATTATTTATATTTTTACCACTGGGAAGGGATACTAAGGAATATATGAGTAATGAGTATCACTGCATGTGTAATGGAGAGTTTCCATCTATCTCTCTCAATACAGGATAAATGTCACATAAAATATAGATAATGAATGAATAGTGACAAAAGATAAATACTGATCAGCATATATTAGCCACATAAGATAATGATAAGCACCTTAACAGATATTCTAGCAAGTCATTAGCATGGAATTAGGACGAACTACAAGAATATTTCCTAAGTCATTCTTAACTATACAGTCTAGCATATTATGATTAGTGCAATTATACTTGGCAATCATGGCGAGATAAGATTATAATCATGCATAGTGAGATTACTAAGGAAGATAAGAAACATAGCAATCATTTCCCCGTAATGGTTCTGCTCTGCCTGCCCTATAAACGGGAGGAGGAATACAAAGGACTCAATAGGATTGTCACTCCCGCGATCTACCTCACGATCCGGAATATAGGGTACAATCGTAGATAAATACGGTCTAGGAACCACGCCTACACAATATTTATCATTTACCCATAGTACTGATGGATAAACACTATACGATCCTAAACATGAATATAGATCAGATCTAACTAAGCCAAGCATATAATCATAAGGGGTAATTTGCTATTGGACACCTAAAGTGGAGCACATTTGCTGGTGGACATTGTACCCACTTTTTTTTGCTGGGGGACACTGGGGCACGTAGGGCATGAGTGTCCAGCAGCAAAACAACAGGCACCAGTGTCCAATAGCCAATTTAGCACTTTGGGAGTGTCCAACAGCCAATTTTGCCTAATCATAATAAACTAAGAACAATATACTTGAGAACATAATCGAATAGAGTAAAGTCATAAACAATATAATGAAGTAGAGAAAAGTCATATTCATAATATTGAAGAACAATGATGAACAAATGAAGAACTAGAGAGAGAATTACCAAGAATCCTCTTGATAGATCCGGAAACCAATCGAAGATTGACTCCTCCTAGTTCTAATCCTATATAGCTATACTGAACTAGAGATCTAGTTGATGTGGTGGCTCTAGGGCTTGATCAGGGACTTCTCCTCTTGAGATGAATAATGAATAATGAAAATTAGGTCTTCTCCTCAGGGTCAGGGGGGCCTTCCTTATATAGCCTCCTCAAATGAGCGTTGGCCGTCAGATCAAACCGACCTTAATGGAAGGTTTAGATGCAACCTCAAAGGCGGTGGAGGGGGTCCACAAGGCAGAGCCTGATTGGCTCCTACCCTAGGGCGGCCGCCCTAGGGGGTAGGGCGGGCGCCCTACCCCTGGGCCCGCTCGCCCTCTCGTTTCTTCCCACACCTTCTTGACCCTTCTAGAGTATTCTTTTTCCTGCGGATAATAATTATCTCTATGTAATCCTTACATGTGGGCCTATCCTCCATATTTCCTGATAACCCCCTGCAGAAATAGGCATTCACCAAAACTCGTGGAATTCTATTAGTATAACCCTATTTCTAGCTATTGGTTTCATTTAGATCCTTATCCTTGTTTAGTTGACGGTTGAATTTGGTATTTAACGACTGTCAACAATTGGTCCGATGCCATCTCGGATCGCCACGTGTCTCTAAAATTTTCAAGCTAGCCGTTGGCGCGCGAAACAGCCGACCTCCAGACTACATGTAATAGTCCGGAGCCTCCAGTCCGACGCCTTGCCATCTGGTCCCTCGGACAACAGAGAGCTCCAAGGCTTCGAACTCTGGTCTGGAGCTCACCTCCAGACTAGTTCGCCTGGTCCGACGCCTCTACCTTCTCTGCTGACTGTCGAGTCAACACCACCGGACCAATGAAGATTGGTCCGGAGCCTCTGTACCAGACTAGTCCGGAGCCTCCAGAGAGGCGGCCAGGGCTAGGGTTAGCCTCCGGACTACCACGTATGGTCCGGAGCTCCCCTAAGCAACTGGTCCGGAGCCTCTTTCACAGAGAGACTTTACTTCTCTTTTCTCCCCTTGTTCACATGTGCCAACACCAAGAAATCCAAACCTTGTATTTGTGTGTTAGCATATTTTATCAAGTTTTATAAGGGTTTCTCATTAGGTCTAAATGCAATGCATGTGATGATCCACCTAATGGCACTTGAAACTTGTAACCACATACCATATTCAACTATTTATAGTACGGTTACTTATCCTAAATGTGATCACACCCACTAGGTGTCTTGATCACCAAAATAAAAGCCCTAGCATATACCTTTGCCTTGTTTAGCTTAGGGTCTTTCCATTTTCACATTCTTCTCCAAGTGTGAGCTTTAGGATTCCAACTTCCTAGCCTCCTTGCTTGCTCCACCACTTGTCATCATCTTCCATAAGTGTATTTAACCTACTCATCACTTAGAGCTAGGTTAGTACTTTAGGTTTCATTGATTACCAAACACTAGAGATCTCTCAATCCCCCCCTTTTTGGTAATTGATGACAACCCATATAAAATGAATGTGAAATATGATTTTGATTCAACTTGAAATGCTTGTCCAAGCAATATAGTATAAAAGAAAGTGGACAACCATTTCAAAGTTGGTTTGATAGTGTTTACTCCGCCTACATATGTGCACTTCTATGAACATGAGTCAAAGCTTTGCACATATGCTTAGATAGAACTTTTGGAGGGGTGAACAACTAGCAAACTATGACATGATGCTAAGGTATTAGAGATGGACCTTTGAAGCGTGATACCAATCGAGAGTGCGCCATTCAAACATCCCTTAGCAACATGGTTAGCTTGATACCAATTGAATTTACACAAGATATTCTAAGGTTCTAGCTAACACCTATACATGCTATTGATCAAATAATCAATCAAGATTATAAATAGTCATGTACCACACAAGCAAGTCATTTGAATTAATGAACAATGCAAGCAAGCATATGTGTGAATGCATATCCAAATGCAAAAATTTGTTCATAGGCTTGCTCCCCCTACTTGTGTGCTCAATTTTTAATTTCTCTTTTTCAAAAACCCTTTCATTTTATCACTATTTTCTCCCCCGTTGGCACACATTACCACAAAGGGAAACCACTTGTTAAAGTTATATCAAGTGAATTCATAAAGGTAATGGGGTGATATCCATTTTAGTTCAATCTCGAGCACTTGTCCTAAACGTTTAACACGGTTTGAACCGAGGACAAGATTCTTCACACGTCTTACAACGATTATCTTGCCCACGTTGGTTAAGCATTTAGAGCAAGTATTCTAGACTAAACATGTGAGGTTGCAAGCTTATCAACATGTCATATGCTATCACTAGATCATACAAGACATAGAAGCAATAGTGATACCATATGTACATCTAAAACATTTTGTTCTATGAATGAGCCTAAAAGAACAATAGTGATGTCTATATGCTCTACACAAGTCTAGCAAAGGATGAATGCATATGTCAACCAATTGTACCTTGCTTTCTTGGAGTAGAGGCATGTCATAAGTGGGGGTGCATCAACTCATATTTAAATAGTCCAAGATGTTCAACTCATTCCTTAACTTGCAAAACCTCTTCTCATCAAGTGGCTTGGTGAATATATCGGCTAATTGATCATCGGTGCCCACATTGTCAATGTAAATGTCACCCTTTTGTTGATGATCTCTTATGAAATGGTGTCTCACATCTATGTGTTTTGTTCTAGAGTGTTGGATGGGATTGTTTGTGAGCTTCACGACGCTTTCATTGTCACATAGCAAGGGAACCTTCTTGAAAGTGATTCCATAATCATTTCATGTGGCCTTCATCCATAATAGTTGTGCACAACAACTCCCCGCACTAATGTATTCGACTTCGGCGGTACAGAGTACCACACTATTTTGCTTCTTAGATGACCATGAGACTACTGATCAGCCCAACATTTGACATGTTCCACTAGTGCTCTTTCTATCCACCTTGCAACCCGAAATAGTCGGAGTCCGAATATCCAATCAAATCAAACCTAGACCCCTTGGGATACCACAATACAACATCTTGTGTATGTTTCAAATATCTCAATATTCTCTTTGTGGCTTTCACATGACTCTCTCTAGGAGATGCTTGAAACCTTGCACACATGCATACACTAAACATGACATCCGGTCTTGATGCGGTCACATAGATTAAGCTTCCAATCATTGACCAATAGAGTGTTTGATCAACCATCATGCCACTTGTATCATTATCCAAATGTCCATTAGTCCCCATAGGAGTACTAATGCCTTTAGCATCTTCCAATCCAAACTTCTTTATCATATCTTTGATGTACTTTCCTTGACTAACAATTGTACCATTCTTCATTTGCTTGATTTGAAGTCCAAGGAAGTAACTAAGTTCACCAATCATTGACATCTCAAATTCATTTGTCATCATCTCCCCAAACTCTTCACAATTTTTTTGATTTGTAGACCCAAAGATAATGTCATCCACATAGATTTGCAAGACAAACAAATCACTTCCAATCTTCTTTGTGAATAGGGTGGTGTCAACCAATCCAATCTTGAATCCCTTTGAGAGGAGAAAGATTCTCAATCTCTCATACCATGCTCTAGGTGCTTGCTTCAATCCATAGAGAGCCTTCTTAAGCTTGAAAACATGGTTGGGCTTCTTTGTATCTTCAAATCCGGGTGGTTGCTCAACATATACTTCCTCATTGATGTACCCATTCAAGAAAGCACTCTTGACATCTATTTGGTACAATTTGATGTTATGTGCACAAGCATAGGCCAATAGAATTCTAATTGCCTCTAATTTTGCCACCGGAGCATATGTCTCCCCAGTCAAGACCTTCAACTTGAGAGTAACCTTGAGCTACAAGCCTTAATTGTTCCTCACCACTATTATATCTTGATCTTGCTTGTTCTTGAATACCCATTTTGTTCCAATCACATTGTCATTCTTTGGTCTATCCACTAGTTCCCAAACTTGATTTCTTGTGAAGTTGTTAAGCTCTTCATGCATAGCGTTTATCCAATCCACATCCTTCAAAGCTTCATCAATATTGGTTGGCTCAAATGATGAGACAAAAGAATAATGCTCAAAAAATGAAGCCAATCTTGATCTTGTTTGAACTCCACTTTGAATGCCACCAATCACTTGATCTAGAGGATGATCTCTTGCAATGTTTATAGGTTGGAGCACTTGCATGTGAGAATCTTGAGCAATCAGTTGAGATGATGGACTAGCCTCTTGTTGATATTGTACTTGAGCTTCACTAGCACTTGCTTGATCTTGAGTTGGAGAGCCACTAGCTTCTTCATTTGGAATGGTCACTTGATCTTCATCTTCATCTTGTACTTGTCTTGGTCTAATGTCACCAATATCCATATCTTTCGTTGCATTGACCAACTTATCACCTCTCACATCATCCAAGTTTTCTTGTTCATCTTGAGAGCCTTGTGTTTCATCAAATTTCACATCATGCACTTCCTCAAGAATCTCACTAGATGAGTTCTAAACTCTATAAGCCTTGCTTGATGTAGAGTAACCCAGTAAGAAGCCTTCATCACATTTCTTCTCAAACTTGCTTAGCCTTGTTCCTTTCTTCAAGATATAGCACTTGCATCCAAACACTCTAAAGTATGCAATATTTAGCTTTCTTCCATTAAAGAGTTCATATGGAGTTTTCTGAAGCATCCCATAACAATAGAGACGGTTGCTAGAATAACAAGCCGTATTGATAGCTTCGGCCCAAAAGGAATGACTAACATTGTACTCACTCAACATTGATCTTGCCATGTCAATCAAGGTTCTATTCTTCCTTTCAACTATCCCATTGGATTGAGGAGTGTATTTTGGGGAGAATTGATGGTTGATTCCAAAGTCATCACAAAGTTCATCAACTCTTGTGTTCTTGAACTCACTCCCATTGTCACTTCTAACTCTCTTGATAGTTGTTTCAAACTCATTTTGGCACCTCTTGACAAATGACTTGAAGATATCAAATGTGTCACTCTTGTCACTCAAGAAGAATACCCATGTGTATCTTGTGAAGTCATCCACTATCACAAATCCATATTTGTTTCCACCAATACTTGTGTATGTTGTTGGTCCAAAGAGATCTATATGCAATAACTCAAAAGCTTTGCTTGTACTCATAATGCTCTTCTTTGGATGAGTGTTCCCAACTTACTTGCCGGCTTGACATGAGCTACATAGCTTGTCCTTCTCAAATGTGACATCCTTTAAGCCTCTTACTAGATCATGCTTGACTAGCTTGTTCAATTGCTTCATGCCAACATGTCCAAGCCTTCTATGCCATAGCCAACCCATGCTAGTTTTGGTGATGAGACAAGTTGAGAGTTGGGTCTCACTAGCATTGAAATCTGCTAGATAGAGGTTCTCATATCTAAATCCTTTGAATATCATGTTTGAACCATCCACACTAATGATTTCCACATCCTCAACACCAAAGATGTACTTGAAACCGAGATCACACAATTGGGCAACCGACAATAGATTGAACTCAAGCCTTTCCACTAGAATCACATTGCTAATGCTAAGATCATTGGAGATAGAAATCATTCCAAGCCCTTTCACCTTGCCCTTTCCATTGTCACCAAAAGTGGTACTATCATAGACATGAGTGTTATCTTGGTTGATTGAGTTGATCATCCTTCCATCACCGGTCATGTGTTGAGTGCACCCACTATCAAGTACCCAATGCCTCCCTCCGGCTTTGTAATTGAACTACAAGGAGATCAATTCTTTTTAGGTACCCAAACTTGCTTGGGTCCTCCAAGGTTAGTTACCAAGACTTTTGGTACCCAAATAGATTTCTTTGAAGCCATCCATGGTGCACCAACAAACTTGACATGAACTCCACTAGTAGCCTTGGAAAGGACATAGAAAGAATCAACTCTAATGGAGGATACATCTTGCTTTGCCTTCTTGTTCATGCAATGTTGCTCATTGTGACCAACTTGCTTGCAAATCTTGCAATACCTACTAGTGTCCTTCACAAAACGAGTCTTGTGAGGGGCAAAAGCGGCCTTGCCTTTCTTGGGGGTATAGCTCAATCCCTCTTTGTAGAGATGCTCTTTGGCTACCCAAGCACATAAGCAAGCGGTCCTCACCTCCATAAGCCTTAGATAAGGAGTGATTGAGCTTTGTAACCTCCTTCTTGAGGGTTTCATTTTCCACCATTAGTGAGGCATCACAAGTGAAACCATCACTAGTAGATGAAATGGAGTAGTAGTGCTACAATAAGGGTTAGTGGGAGCAACAATGATAGGAGTATAAAAGGTTTCATCAAGAATATCACAAGTTACTCCCATGTCACATGTTTGAACAATCTCTTTCTTACTTTGATCTAAGAGAGTGGAATGAGCTCTTTCAAGCTTAGTGTGAGACTTCACTAGCTTCTCATGGGCTTCCATTAGCCTCTCATGAGATGCTATGGCCTCATCAAGGTTTTGCTCAAGAGCCTCATTGGCCTTGTGCAATTCCTTGCATTCCTTCCTCTTCTTGTCAATGTATTCCTTAGCTTGTTCAAGCATGTCCATGAGTTCCTCCTTAGAGGGACCCTCATCCTCACTATCACTCTCACTCTCATCATGAGTAATTACCTTAGTGGATTTAGCCATGAAACATGATGATGGAGTGTCAAATAGAGAGATCTTGTCCCTCATAGCAATGCTAGCAAATGCCTTCTTCTTGGTAGATGTCTTCTTTTATTGATCATCATCACCACATGAAGAAGCATCACTATCCCATGTCACTATGTGAGAGTAGCCCTTCTTCTTGTTCTTGTCAAAGGTGGGCTTCTTATCTTTCTTGCCTCTCTTCTTCTGATCATCATCATCCTTGTCACTATTGTAAGGACAATGAGCAATGAGATGATCAAAGCTTCCACACTTGAAGCACTTTCTTGGCTCATCAAAGTTCTTGGAAGAGGTCTTCTTTCTTCTAGCTTGGTAGCCCTTCTTCTTCATGAACTTGCCAAACTTCCTCACAAAGAGAGCCATTTCTTTTTCATCAACATCACTAGCACTTGAGTCTTCACTCTCACTTGATTCTTCAATCTTGCTCTTGCCCTTGTGTGATGAAGTGGATTTGAATCCCAAGCTCATCTTCTTCTCATCTTTCTTGTCTTCTGATGAGGACACGCCAGTTCATCATGTGGTGGAACATGAAAAAGATTCACCATTTTATACAAATGATATAAATCATGGTCCAATTACATATAGTCGTGCCACTAAACTACATGAAGAGGTGAATTTATTTGTAGCTGAAATTAACTTTAATAATTTTAAGAATGTTATACTACCTAAGTGTTCTACTTTTATTGTACTTAGGTATACACATCAAGAGGAGAATGTTACTTTACATGAAGAAAAGCTACAGACCAAAAACGGACCAGTTCTCTCAGGAAGAGTCGGACCTGTCCAAATGGACCAGTTCAGTTCCAAAATAGACCAGTTAAAGAAATGCCCATATCTCTGCACTCCAAGAAGCTTTTGAGTCCCATTAAGACATTTTGGAAAGCCCATCAAGTCTGTTTTCCAATGCCACAAACCCCACCCCTTTTGGACATGCCAATCTTGAGATATACCTGATTTAGTAAAGACTGCTCAGAAGGCCATCAGTTTCACACGACAAAATGTTGGTTCAACTTCTCCTGCGAAACTGTACCATTATATAATGGTTCGTGATGCATGGTATACATGTCTGGAAAGCACTTCAAGTATACTTTCACACCCAACAAACGGTTCATTAATTGGACTTCCCAATAAGGAGTTATGGTCAGTTTAGTGGAAACTGCTCTGGAGACCAATAGTCACGCGAAGCCACTTCCGGTGACCTTTCACATAGCCTATCTACAGAAAGTCCTTTCCATTTTCACACCTATCTAGGAGGGTTGTTCCTAGTATATATATCCCCTGCATCTAAGCTTTTAAAAAAACTTTTAATAATTTCAGAACCTATATGGTATTGCAGCCGAGCTATTGAGTGTCTTACTCAAACCTTTGTTCTTCCTTGTTCTTCTTGGACTTGTGAAGTGATTCCTCTGGAATCCCCTACTTCGTGCTCTATGGCTTCCATTCGGCTGCGCCGTATTGTGTGGATTAGTTCCGGATTGTGGTTCTGCGGTCGTTCGGAGATCGAGTCGAAGTCCTCGCGGTTTCGGTGCCTCTCCCCGTCGCTTGGTCGCATCCAACCTTGGACAGGTATAAAGCTAGTTATCCCCCGTTGTTCGCAGCAAGTTATCATTTGTTAGAAACCTACTGTCGTGAAGATCAGGCCAATCCCTTACCGATCCATATCGGGTCTTGTCATGTGGTATCAGAGCTATCGTTGTCACGGTACGTTTTTGTGATCATCCACTTATATATTTTTGTTACCATCTATTACTGTTTTTGTCGATCACATATACTTGTGTTTGGTTATATCCTACAGTCCACTAAAAAGCCACAAAAAATCCTATAGCCATTTCGTGGTATTGTTACTTTGTGTTCATCTTGTTGCTAGTCACCATCATTGTTCTTCCGCCGTACTCTTGTTTAATATTTATCCGCACCCCTCATATGTTATCTTGTGTTTGCTGAAAAAAAGAAAAGAAGTGATAAAAAAAGAGAGAAGAAAAAAAGAAGAGAAGGAAAGTAAAAGGGGTTGTGTTGCAGGTTCTATAAATACAAGCTTCATATCTAAAATTTCAAGTTTGTGGTGTACTGGATAGCAACATTCATATCTTGTTTGAATGGTTTGTCTCACTTTGTTACAATACCATAGCCCTCCTTGAATAGCCACCTATAGCTCCACGAAAATCTGAAACCGGGATGTTCGACATGTAATCCTTTCGACCTCTCGATCACATCTGTTGAACTGCTGCACTAAGCACGCTCACTGTCCTTGAGAATAAGTAAGAACATTTGTAAGTAAGAGATGAGATTGTGTGATTCCACAAATTTACCTATCCACTTTTCTTGCATAAGTGCTAATATGACAGGATCCAATTCGAGTATTCGTGGTGGTCGATATGGAGAAAAAGAACCACCAGTCACACGGACTGAGTTTCGTCAACTACAACACTCTATAGTGGGGGCCACGGAGATGATGTTCGATAAACATCTTCCTGCTGTGGGCGGGCGGACTCCACAACAACATAGCCGGTCCAACTCTCGCTATGGTCTCGTTGTCCATAGTGGACAGCATGGGAGAGGTGCTCGTGGGCATAGTATTCGCCTCGTGTGCTCATTGATGATGAAGATTATTGTATGTCCTCCCAAAGAAAAATTCAGCAAGAGACAGATGGAAGATCATATGGAAGCAAACACATCTCAGCTCCAAAGCATAAGAAGAATCTTGATACCTCTTTTTTTGGAGGATATTCTTCTCATTTAGTAGATGATGGTTTCAGCATGCAACTGGAAGAGGTGGTGACTGGACAGCAAAACCCATGTAAAGAGTGCCACCAACCAAAATTGAGTGTGAGAGTTCAAAATAAAAATATGAGAGATTCCACCATATATGAGTAGGAGAGCCACAACATTCAGTGTGAGAGAGATATACAAAAATCGAGCGAAAAAGAAAATGAATCATGTGAGGAATTGTTTACTACTAACATGATAATACCTTCTTCTAGTCTTGTTCCTTGTTTGATGCAGACTCGTCAAGAAAAAGATATGGTGAATTATGACCATCCCCCAATATTTGATGAGGAAGATGAAGTGAAGGTCATGGACAATGATACATATGCATATGTTGCTTCACAAGATGTTGAAGTGATTGTGCATCAAAACCTATGTGAGAATGAGAGCCATATTGCCAATTCGAGAGACAGTGAAACCAAAAGTGAGTTGTGTGATTCCACACACTATAAGGTTGAGAGTATCCACAATGTGAGTGTGAGAGATACACCACAAAAAAATGGAGTGTTAGAATGCAGGTCATGTGAGGACATTTTTGAAACTAATACTCTTATCTCTACTCCTAGTATTGTCTTTCCAAATGTGCAGGTTTGCAACGAGAATAAGCAAGAGATGGCTACTGTTGACATCACCATACTTGTTGAGGGAAGAGAAAAAGTATCCATCTATTCAAACCAATTGTGTGCTGTCCCAAACCTGAACCATGATGAGGAAAATGGTAAAATTTCAGAGGCACAATCCATGATACTTGCACCATTTGAAACTATAAAAGATAATGAAAACATTTCAGATCTGAGTTTACAAATGAAAATAGATAACAATTGTGATAAAGCAGATGGTTCAGATGGGATTGACCATACACAAAATATTTACACTGATTTGATTGATTCACATGCTCATCTATGTGCTGAAGTTTTGCAAGTTGATACCAATGTTCAAACATACATGATCTTTTCTATGCTTTGATATGGTTAATACACATGATGTTGTGCATTCATATATGTGATACATTGCTTGCAAATAGATTCGATAGTGTGAAAGTATATACTCATGATGAATTCTTCACAAAAAATCTCATCCTTCTTGTGTGGGCTATGCCATGTTTGATAAATATGTTGACATCAATTAAATCCTTGAGAATGTTTTTAATATATCATCCTTGAAATATTTGAATACTCCCTACAGTTGCAAGTTTACATTCAATTTGATTGGACATCATGCTGAAAGTAAGTTTTTTGTTTGTGCTATTTACATAACTTGTGATAAGCTTGCTGATTCGAAGTTAAATAAACGTTGTAATAATTATTTTGAGCCATATTTTTCTGAATTTGAAATGAAAAGATTGTTTAGTAATTTCTATAAAGAATCAAAAGTGTTGTTCCCTTATTCATATCTTCTATCTAGAGAAACAAATCTCGAGCAAACATGTTTAATTCTTCAACTAGAAAATTTTTCATCATCATTTAGAACCATAGAGTTTGACAAGTACTCCTTTGAGCTTTACAATAAGCATGTCATGAATGTTTCATTCTTATCTTTGGATGCATGTGACCTTGCAAAGATAAAACGTGATAACATGAATGAAATGATTGGGTTGGAAGAAACTTGTGTGCTCCCATGTTCAAAACTATTTGTAGGTTCTTCAAAGTTCAGAGAGTATTTCTTACATGGAAATAATGTGAATATGAATTATAAACAAGAAAATGGACAAAATGAAATAATAGATTATTGGAATTATCATGTACATCCATCCTCTGCTTTTTCTAGAATGTTTTCAGGTAAACAAAGGGAGGGAGGATGATGAGACCGTGCCAAGGCAATCAACATTCACCATTAGTTCTAAGTATCCATTCAAGGTGAAAGTTATACTTTATTCAAATTCCTTTTGGCTTCCACCTATACGGCTACTACTTGGTTATATGATTATAGATTCAAACACCTTGGTGTGATGGAAGAAGGAGACCTTGATGTTATCACAATACTACAAAGCCATGTCCTAGCACAATTCTTTGGACTAGAAGAATTAGAGTCGAGGACGACTCCTTTTCAAGAGGGGGAGGATGATGAGGACATGCCAGCTCATCATGTGGTGTAACATGAAAAAGATTCACCATCTTATACAAATGATATAAATCATGGTTCAATTACATGTAGTCATGTCACTAAACTATATGAAGAGGTGAATTTATTTCTAGCTAAAATTAACTTTAATAATTCTAAGAATATTATATTACCTAAGTGTTCTACTTTTATTGTACTTAGGTATACACATCAAGAGGAGGATGTTACTCTACATGAAGAAAAGCTATAGACAAAAAACGGACAAGTTCTCTCAGGAAGAATCGGACCTGTCCAAAACGGACCAGTTCAGTTCCAAAACGGACCAGTTAAAGAAATGCCATATCTCTGCACTCTGAGAAGCTTTTGAGGCCCATGAAGACATTTTGGAAAGCCCATCAAGTCTGTTTTCCAATGCAACAAACCCCACCCCTTTTTGACGTGCCAATCTTGAGATATATATGATTTAGTCAAGACTACTCAGAAGGCCATCAGTTTCACAAGATAGAATGTTGGTTCAAATTCTCCTGCGAAACTATACCATTCTATAATGTTTCGTGATGCATGGTATAAATTTCTGGAAAGCTATTCAAGTCTACTTTCACACCCAACAAACAGTTCGTCAATTGGACTTCCCAATAAGGAGTTATGGTCACTTTAGTGGAAACTTCTCTAGAGGCCAACAGTCACGCGAAGCCACTTCCAGAAGCCATCTCGCGGTGACCTTTCACATAGCCTATCTTCAGAAAGACCTTTCCATTTGCCCTACATCTAAGCTATTAAAAAACTTTTGATAATTTCAGAACCTATATGTTATTGCAGCCGAGCTGTTGAGTGTCTTACTCAAACCTCTGTTCTTCCTTGTTCTTCTTGGACTTGTGAAGTGATTCCTTTGGAATCCCCTACTTCATGTTTTATGGCTTCCGTTCGGCTGCGCCATATTGTGTGGATTAGTTCCGGATTGTGGTTCTGCGATCGTTCGGAGATCGAGTCGAAGTCCTCACGGTTTCGGTGCCTCTCTCCCCGTCGCTTGGTCGCATCCAACCTTGGACAGTTATAAAGATAGTTATCCCCGACTGTTCGCAGCAAGTTATCCTTTGTTAGAAACGTACTGTCGTGAAGATTGGGTCAATCCCTTACCGATCCACATCGGGTCTTGTCATGTGGTATCAGAGCTATCGTTGTCTCGGTAGGTTTTTGTCATCACCCACTTATATATTCTTTTGTTACCATCTATTACTGTTTTTGTCGATCACATATACTTTGTGTTCATCTTGTTCATCTTGTTGCTAGTCACCATCATTATTCTTCCGCCGTACTCTTGTTTAATATTTATCCGCACCCCTCATATGTTATCTTGTGTTTTCTGAAAAAGAAGAAAAGAAGTGATAAAAAAAAGAGAGAAGAAAAAAAGAAGAGAAGGAAAGTAAAAGGGGTTGTGTTGCAGGTTCTATAAATACAAGCTTCATATCTGAAATTTCAAGTTTGTGGTGTACTAGACAGCAACATTCATATCTTGTTTGAACGGTTTGTCTCACTTTGTTACAATACCATAGCCCTCCTTGAATAGCCACCTATAGCTCTACCAAAATCTGAAACTGGGATGTTCGACTTGTAATCCTTTCGACCTCTTAATCACATTTGTTGAACTGCTGCACTAAGCACGCTCACTGTCCTTGAGAATAAGCAAGAATATTGGTAAGTAAGACGTGAGATTGTGTGATTCCACAAATTTACCTATCCACTTTTCTTGCATAAGTGCTAATATGACAGGATCCAATTTGAGTATTCATGGTGGTCGATATGGAGAAAAAGAACCACTAGTCACACGAACTGAGTTTCGTCAACTACAACACTCTCTAGTGGAGGCCATGGAGATGATGTTCAATAAACATCTTCCTACTGTGGGCGGGCGGACTCCACAACAACATAGCCGGTCCAACTCTCGCTGTGGTCTCGTTGTCCATAGTGGACAGCATGGGAGAGGTGCTCGTGGGCATAGTATTCGCCCCCGTGTGCTCATTGATTATAAAGAAAAATTCTGCAAGAGACAGATGGAAGATCATATGGAAGCAAACCCATCTCGGCTCCAAAGCATAAGAAGAATCTTGATACCTCTTTTTTTTGGAGGATGTTCTTCTCATTTAGTAGATGATGGTTTCAGCATGCAACTGGAAGAGGTGGTTACTGGACAGCAAAACCCATGTGAGAAAGAGTGCCACCAACCAAAATTGAGTGTGAGAGTTCAAAATAAAAATATGAGAGATTCCACCATATATGTGGAGGAGGGCCACAACATTTAGTGTGAGAGAGATACACAAAAATCGAGCGAAAAAGAAAATGAATCATGTGAGGAATTGTTTACTACTAACATGATAATACCTTCTTCTAGTCTTGTTCCTTGTGTGATGCAGGTGAGAGAGAGAGGAGAGAGCTAGGAGGAGCTGGATCTATCGGATCTTCCTCAACATTGTACCTTTGTAGCATCTGGTTTGGAGCAATCTTCAGGTTCTTCATTTATTATTTCTAAGCATCTTATTTTAGTTCTTACTTTATTCTATTTATGGGATCTTCGCTCGTATTGAGTGCTCTGGTTTATACGTAGAACTAGAGTAGGAAGCGATAGTGTAGACTTGGTGTCTAGACTAGAGTTTACCTGAGTTTGCACCCAATCCGACGGATAGTTGTGGTAACCCCAGAGGTGACAACTCTGTAAGGCCTTTGTAGTCCATCACGTTCGGGTTGGTGTTTCCTAGAGTTTTTGGCAGCCTCTCCCAACTACCTTTTTCCCAGTCTTTGTCGAGAGTCGGGAAGGTACTGTTGCTTCAAAGTACGTAGAGTATCGTGGGCCTTTGATTAGATAGAACCCCTTAGAAAACTCTAAAATCTCTCTTTACCTAGTTATCTTTATTTACCTAGTTATCATTCTCTACCCCTTTATCTTACCTATTAAAATAATATAAAATATTCTATCTTATCTATCCTTGGACGTTCTTAGTTCTTAACAAGTTCACTTCACGTTCCCCGTGGAAATCAATACCCTTTTGGAATACTCCTGGGTGAAAGCTACAACGGTATCCGTGCGCTTGCGGATTTATCTGTGTGCGTTAAGAAATACCAACAAGAGCCATAGTTTGGGAGCAATCTTTCTCTAGTCTTGGTTTAGTTTTAAATCCAGTTGAAAATATGAATCATCCAAGTATAGAGGAGGCCCCAAACAAGACCAATTTGAGAGTTACCAATCCAAGTGGAATTTTGAACTTACATGAAGAATCAACGATAGAGATTGGAGAGGAAGATGATATCAATGAGCATGGAATCTACTCCATAACCATATCATTAAACCCATGCTCATATGAGACATCCCTCAAACTCTTTGGTCTCTCTACCACACGTGACATCTCCAACACCCTCACACTTCCTGTTTACAAAAACTTTAAAAGGGTGGTTGTCGATGCATATGTTTATCATAAATATTATAGATCTTGTTGTGTTAAATCTTGAGATAGGTAATGGAGGGGAAACCATGTCACTAAAAACACATCTTGAAAGGTTTCCCAAGGACAAGCTTAGTGTCTTAAAACAAGCACCTCCCATATCTTAACATGAGTATTCACCTTTTGTTGCCTACCCTTGTGAAACGAGCATAAAAAAATATATCATTATATTCCTTCAGGTATTCTTGTCACTAACCTTTCCAGGTTTGGAGCAGAAAGAATGAAAGAATGACAAACATAAGGTATGTCCAACAATCATCAAGCAACATTGAATTACATTCATCCAATCTTGATTTTTGCAAAATTCAAGCTTGGGGATATACCACCATACAAACATCTTTTGCCATGTTGTTGCATTATCTAGGTTGTTCGTACTTTTAAAGGCATGCTCAAACTGCTAAACTATGAATCATGCTCTTTCATCACCCTCACTTGAGTAAATCTCTATAATACTTTCATGCTACCTCTGTTTGCTATAGTATATGTTTAGGTTTTGAAGAATTTTCTTATATATTTTAAATTATGCATGATGCTTAGTTTAAATCAAAGGTATTTGGATACTACTTCTAAAGGCTTTTTTAATCTAAGCTTGTTAGGTTAAAATGTCTTCCTAAATCAAATTAGACGTGGTGTCTAGGTTGGTTTTTGAACTGATAGTATGCTGTAGTAGATATTGGATATTTTGTTGGACTAATCCCTGCAGGAAAACTTTCAAATCAATTTGGGAAAGTCCAGAGGTGAACTCATATAGAGATGAAGAGAGACACATGAACTTCAACAACTTTCATAAGGGAGATGCAACTAATTCATCATGATAGATGAATTCCATGGAGCGAGAAGACAAGGATAAAACCTCAAACCACTCAATCCATGGAAGAGGGTGAACAAAACATCAAGACAAGACCAATAGAAATGTCAAGATCAGAAGAACAAGGATGAAAGAGGAGTGGAACAAGAAGACAAGTCGTTATTGCACAACTAGTTGATCAAGGGAAGCTTCCATGAAGGTACGATGCCATCATTCTTCAATGACAAAGGTAAAGGTAAGTAATCATCACTCTAAAAGTTTTTCTTTGATTCTGGTATTCACATAAATAAAGATCTAAACATGTTTGAGTTGCAACTTTACATGATCCAACCTGGTAAACTCAACATGTTAGTTCTTTAAAGTTTGATCCTAGTATCACTTCTTGATCTCATAGTATTAACCATATGGGTTAAAATGTTGCATGTCCAAACCTTGGAAGATGATCTCAATCATTGATACATTATCCATAGACAATCCTTCCATGTGTTATTGAAATACTAGATTCATGCTCATCCTCTAATCTTATCACACATGTCGTGGTTGAATGATATATAAGAACATCAACTCAATTTTGCTCAATATGTTTAGGTTAGAGAAGAATGAATAAACTTTTGGTTCTATTGGTGTTTTCCCACCAGCAGAGCCTATGCACTTGATCTCTGCCTTGTTTTTATGAGCAGCACACTTCTTCACCATGCTATCAAGAACATGAGTGGATGACACCCTACCAATGAAGAAAAGACATTCAGGGAGACCGGTCATCCCAATCCCCATTGGAGCTTACACTTGTGAAGAAGTTGTTTGTGACCTTGGGAAATGGACGTCGTACATCTACAAGGATACAACTACAAGTAAGCAAACATCCAAATCCTCATTAGGATAGGACCACACTCGTAAAGATGTCTGAACCAAAGAGAGGTCCGGTTCGACGGACCTAAATCTCTGAACCTTAGCCGGAAGGTAAACCTGGTAAGTTATCTGCATATTTATTTTCCTCTGCATTGCATTAGTTGTACTCTAGCATATTTACTATACATAAGTATATATGGAATTATTTATATATCATTCTTAATATAATCCATTGCATACTCATCTTAATCATAGCATATCTATATTATTGCATTGCATTGCATTATAAAAATAAAAACCTTTAAGCCCCATGTGAATAAGTCTTCCAACTATTTACTGTGGAGGCATGAAAAAATATATTGCATTAGTCATGTGCATATAAAATTGAAAATCTGAAAATATATTGAATAGAAGAATTCTGCAAGGCTCTAAGCAATCAAGGCATAAATGGTTTACCGCTAACGCTTAATCTGTTCCACGAGCTTTGTTGTCTATTTGAGTTAAGCAAGATTTGGGAAGACTAGACATGATTAGATAACTTCATCTACTTTGAGAAGTACAACTACATCAACTATCATCTTTGAAGTCTCAGAGAAGTGAAGTAAGTCTACACTATCTAAATGAATGACTATGTCAACATCCAGCTTGGGGGAGATCACCCCCCATGTATCCAGGTAAGTATCTTTATCCTCTTAGGTTTACTTTTATTTAGATATTAATTACATAGATTAATTAAAATAAAAAAATGTGAGCACATGAAGGTTCACACTTAAATCACGAAAGTTACAATTTAGATACTTTCTATATCTATGGATTTGTCATTGTCTACTTTATCTTTAAGTGAGTTTTCTTAATTAGTAGTAATACTAGTATAATAGGTGTGTTTAAGTTTGTTTAATTTTTAGAAGTAGTTAATAATAAAAAGAACTCTAGAGATAACTCTATGTATAGAAATAATGAAAGTTACTCTGCCGTAATTCCTTTCAAGTACCTAGTTTTCAGTCTTGAATTGTCCCAAGTTTTAGATATAATTGTTTTGACATAAGATTTACTCTGAACCTGAAACTTGTGGGTTGCAAATGCTTGAGCTAAGTCTAGGTAATAGATATGTATGATATGAGAAAGTTTGAGCTTCTATTTATCTTGTTCCTAGCAATACTAGAGTTCTAGAGAATTTATCTTTTGAAAATTAAAAATATTACATGATGAGTTTCTGTATGACGAGAGCTTGAATTCTGACCACAACCATATATACATGCCTGGTAGATTAGGAAAACCTTATACTAATATATTTACTGCTTGTATTTGCATTGAGTTTTGTCAAGCTTTGTTGACCCTTAGAGACTTGTCATGCTTTTAAAATCAAGATCACGTACACTCCACTCATATATGCTACTTCTATCCTAGCAGTACGCATCCACATGTATGCTATTCAGATCCACCAGAAAAATACTCTATTCCTACCTTGGGAGTAAGCAACCAAAAATATCTGAGTTCTCAACCTATCCATATATTCCATTACCCCAGTTATAACTGCTCCAAAATTTCCTTGTCATCTCTCAAAAGCTTTATTGTATGGGAACGTATGCTATGGAAACCAGGTTCTCGTGGAAACTATGGAAACTCGCATGTGGATCGCTGGATCTAAATCCGATGGATATGGTGGGAGGGGTTAATTGCTAATCTCTCCCACCACGCCGAGTGATTAGATGTTGATGCAGTGGGAGGGGTTAATTGCTAATCTCTCCCACCATTAACCATATCCATCGGATTTAGATCCAGCGATCCACGTGCGAGTTTCCATAGTTTTCACGGGAACCTGGTTTCCATAGCATACGTTCCCTTATTGTATAAAGAGGCTTGGGGTTGTGAAAAAAGAGAGAAAATAAAGAGAGTAAAATATGGACAAGTGTCCTACCAAAACAATGGGTACTTAGATGCCCACCTCTCTGAAAAAAAGAAAAAAAAAGAAAAAAAAGAGAAAAAAGCAAGCCCAAGTTATCTCAAAGATTTCAAGTTTCAAAAGAGAGATGTATATATTCAAGGAGCAGAGTAGAATTAGGTTTCCACCATACACCCTCATATATCCATCACACATATATATTCACCCCATACATCCACCATATATCCCATACACATGCACATCTTGATTTGATTGTATGCCTTGTTTCTTTGGATCCATTGTTTGACTTTACAATATATGATTTGCAAGTATGTATGCGTCGTTTCTCCCCACCTATGAACTCCATATATTACCTATTAGTTATAGTGTGAGCGAGAGAAGGCATAAGACCATTATTGCCTTGGTAAGGATCCACAAATACCACATATAGAGAGACTTGAGAGGGTCATACAAAAGAGACTTTGAGTTTTGTTTCAAAAACTTTGCAAAACTCCGAGATGAAGGTAAAGTGAAGAGCTTGAGACATAGTGCTTAACTTGACCATTCTACTTTTCAATTGATCAAGACCCAAGTGATGGCTATAAGCCCCATGGTTAAAGGTAATATGGGTAAGTTTGAAAGTCAGAATAGTCTACTCTAATCCAGAGGATAATTTTTGTTTGAAAGCATGTGTACTTTTGAGGCGTGAAAGCATTGTAGCAACTCCTGATCCTTTGTTAAGTTTAGCTTTTCTAAGGGACTAGAAAAGGTTAAGCTTGGGGGAACTTGTTGACGGCTCTTAACACCTAAATATATCCATCAACTGTTGCATGAAATGATAAGAAATAAATTATACAACATAGTTGTAGGGTTTAATTCTAACTAGTTCCATGAGTTTTGGTGTTTTCACTTGTTTGGCAGGACATTCAAGTTTTACTATATAAAAGTACCTCAAATAAGGAATTAGAGTACATCATTGTGAAGAGCTCGTCGAGCCGATCGAAACGGACCTATGACTTGCTATATTTGGAGCCCCGATGAGAAAGATATCAACACCGCAATGGAATTCAACTTGGGAACAATCTAGAACATACCAAAACCATCACCCACTATATGTTTGAGGGGCTAAACTGACAGAATCCCATAGTTTTGGTGAATCTATATTTTCTAGGGACTAAACAGGAATTAATACGGAGGAGAATCATACTCTAACACGACTCCCTGCGCAAACTGATTTGAAACCCGCACTAGAAGGTTCTAGAAGTCACAAAAGGGCACTAGAAGGAAGACGAGGCCGAAGTGGGCCAGAGGGGGGCTGGCCGGCCCCACCCCTATGCCGAAGGGCCTGCTACAGGGCCCAATGAGGCCCATCTTCGTACGGTGGCACCTAACCGACCTATGGAGCCCATCTTGACCGTTGCTCAAGGTAAGTTTGCTTTGAGGGCTATCGTTGATCCCACTGGGCTATAAATAGATAGGCAGACCCCCCTCTCGAAAGCATCTCATCTCATTATTCTTCTCCAGAGCAAAAGCTAGGGTTTCAATTATAAGTAGAGAAGGAGAGAGGTCCCTCTAGTTGTATAGATCTAGTTCTTCTAGTTCTAGTTCATCTAGTTGTAATTAGAGGTGAGAGAAAGAAGGAGAGAGCTAGGAGGAGCCGGATCTTCCTCAATATTGTACCTTTGTAGCATCTGGTTCGGAGCAATCTCCGGGTTCTTGATTTATTATTTCTAAGTATCTTATTTTAGTTCTTACTTTATTCTATTTACGGGATCTCCGCTCGTATTGAGTGCTCTGGTTTATACGTAGAACTAGAGTAGGAAGCGATAGTGTAGACGTGGTGTCTAGGCTAGAGTTTACCTGAGTTTGCACCCAATCCCACGGATAGTTGTGGTAGCCCCAGAGGTGACAACTCTGTAAGGCCTTTGTAGTCCACCACGTTCGGGTTGGTGTTTCGTAGAGCTTTTGGCAGCCTCTCCCGACTACCTTTTTCCCAGTCTTTGTCGATAGTCGGGAAGGTATTGTTGCTCCAAAGTAGGTAGAGTATCGTGGGCCTTTGATTAGATAGAACCCCTTAGAAAACTCTAAAATCTCTCTTTACCTAGTTATCATTATTTACCTAGTTATCATTCTCTACTCCTTTATCTTACCTATTAAAATAATATAAAATATTCTATCTTATCTATCCTTGGACGTTCTTAGTTCTTAACAAGTTCACTTCGTGTTCCCCGTGGAAATTGATACCCTTTTGGAATACTCCCGGGTGAAAGCTATAGTGGTAGCCGTGCGCTTGTAGATTTATCTGTGTGCTTTAAGAAATACCAACAGTCATCACATTCCCCAATACTTGATTAGGAGTCATGGTGTTTAGCCCACTCCTCACAATCAAAGTCACAATAGCCATAGTTGGTGCCATCGAACTTGGGTGGTTTCTTCATGTTGTTGAGATGAGCCATCTTCACACCGTAGGTTGTTAAGCCTCAAAAAAATGGTGTACTAGCTCCGATACCACTTGAAAGGTCCTAAATGAAGGCTAGAGGGGGGGTGAATAGCCTAAAATAAAAACTATGATAACAACTTGCAAACTAGTTAGAAACACAAGAAGTGAAGCGAATGTTGCGCTAGCCTAGAAGGATATGTGAAGACACCTATCCACAATTTCTATCTTAATAGGTCTAGGAACACACAAATCCTACCACAATACTAGGAGCTTACTACTAGAGCTAAACAAACCTAGCACTAGCTAAGAACTAAGCACAACCTAATATCTCTACTAAGCAAGAACAAAGAGATACAATAGAGAGATAGGGGTGATTGATATACCGCCGAGTAGAGTAGGGGATGAACCAATCAAGTGAATACCAAGATGATCAATCAATCACAATGAGACAATGGTTGACACTTGATTTTTTTCCGAGGTTCACTAGTTTGCCAACTAGCTACGTCCTTGTTGTGGCAAGACACTCACTTGGAGGTTCACGCGCTAATTGGCATCACACGCCAAACCCGTCACCGGGTGCCGCACAACCAACACAAGATGAGGCTATCGAAACGCCATGAGCAATCCACTAGAGTTACCTTTGCGATCTCCCACGGGGAAGGCACAAGAACCCCTCACAATCACACTTGTGGTCGATGAAGCACAATCACCAAGCTTCTCGAATTCACATCGCTGCTCCAAACCGTCTAGGTGATGGCAATCACCAAGCATAACAAGAATACCGCAGCGAGAAACAACTCCCAAGTGCCACTAGATGAACTCATTTCATGCAATGCACTAGACTCACTCAAATATCACAAATGGATGATCAATCAACTAGGAGATGAGTGGGAGTGTGTGTCACAATCTCACAATGTGTATGCAATAGCCAAGTGTGCAAGAGCGTGAGCTTGAGCCGGCCAAACACCTTAAATAGCCCCTCACAAGGAACTAGCCGTTATGCACTTGGGCTGCTAAAAAGCGTAACATCGGACTACTTTTCCAACCGTTGGACTATATCACATGGTCTGACGCATTGGTCCGATGCCTTCTCGGATCGCCACGTGTCTCTGAAAGTTTCAAGCTAGCCGTTGGTGCGCGAAACAGCCGACCTCTAGACTACATGCAATAGTCCGGAGCCTCCGAGTCCAATGCCCTACCATCTGGTCCATCGCACGACAGAGAGCTCCAAGGCCTCTGTCTCTGGTCCAGAGCTCACCTCCAGACTAGTTCGCTTAGTCCGACGCCTCTGCCTTCTCTACTGACTGTCGAGTCAACACCACCGAACCAATGAAGATTGGTCCGAAGCCTCTATACCAGACTGGTCCGGAGCCTCCAGAGAGGCGGCCAGGGATAGGGTTAGCCTACGGACTACCATGTATGGTCCGGAGCTCCCCTAAGGAACTGGTCCAGAGCCTCTTTCACAGAGAGACTTTACTTCTCTTTTCTCCCCTTGTTCACATGTGCCAAGACCAAGAAATCCAAACCTTGTGTTAGTGTGTTAGCATATTTTATCAAGTTTTACAAGGGTTTCTCATTAGGTCTAAATGCAATGCATGTAATGATCCACCTATTGGCACTTGAAACTTGTAACCACATACCATATTCTCCTCTTTATAGTATAGTTACTTATCCTAAATGTGATCACACCCACTAGGTGTCTTGATCACCAAAAGAAAAGCCCTAGCATATACCTTTGCCTTGTTTAGCTTAGGGTCTTTCCATTTTCACCTTCTTCTCCAAGTGTAAGCTTTAGGATTCCAACTTCCTAGCCTCCTTGCTTGCTCCACCACTTGTCATCATCTTCCACAAGTGTATTTAACCTACTCATCACTTAGAGCTAGGTTAGTACTTTAGGTTTCATTGATTACCAAAACACTAAAGATCTCTCACCGCCGACCCGACTACCGCGACGAATGAAGGTCCGACGACTGGGGACGCGACCACTGAGATTATCGGCCATGTAACTTAGAAGGCTATTGGAAGGGGACCAAGTCCAGGTGCGGCGGCCGCTACGTTGCTAATACGGGCACTCGACCAAGGCACAACTACGACAACAACTACGAAAAGATCCTCGACGGCCAGTGTCCTATCCATAAAAACTCGAAGCATTCCATGCGCGAATGTGAGGTCCTCGAGTCGGCAATGCGGGAGAGGAGCGACAAAAAGCCGAAGCGAGACGACACTGGAGGGGACAAGGACAAGGAGCCTCCAACACAGGAGTTCCGAACGACTTCAAGAACATTCTCCATCTTCGGGGGCAGCATGGTCGTCGAAGGGGAGAGGTGACGCCGACAAGTCCACAACGACGTCTTCTCAGATGCCACCATCGAAGACGACCCAACCAACACTCGGTACCTCGATTGGTCAGAGCAATCCATTACTTTCTCCGGGGACAATCAGTGGACAGATTACAGGTACCCGGGCCGCTTCCCCCTCATCGTCAATCTAACTATCACCACATGCTGCTTCCGAAAGGTGCTGGTTGATGGAGGTAGCGCCCTCAACATCATCTTCGCCGACGTGTTTCGACAGCTCAACTACTCGAAGAACTTCCCCTTTTGGGGAATCATCCCAGACAAAGCATTGACACCAGTGGGACAAATCACACTCCCTGTGCAGTCCGGCGACCAGGATCACTTCAGAGTTGAAAACATCCACTTCATCGTCACCGACATCAAGACAACCTACCACGCCATCCTTGGCCATCTAGCGCTCGCCAAACTTATGAAGGGCGGCCACAACCGGAGATCCTCGAAGAAGGTGATCGACAAGGTGAAGGCCAAGCACCGAGCCTTCCTCGCCCTCCTCAGCGACATCGATGCCTCCTTCGACGGGGGTTCTTCCTCAAGCGACGATGAGTCGAAGGGAAAGGTTGAGGACAAGCTCAACGACCTCTACTTCTATGCCGACGCCAAGCACGGTGGCTTTTGCACCATGGCGATTAAAGAAGGCAAGGTTGGGAAGCGCAAGTATGGCCCCGACTACGACTACGACTCTGATACACCCGAGGTATCACCCACCATCGAATCCCTCTCTCTTGAGCTTGAGTCTCTGAATGATACCTTGCTTAGTCAGGATGCTTTGCTCAAGCGTGCCGCTTGTGAGAGGAACGATTTCAAGGCGAAGTACCTTAGCACGCTTCATGAGCTAGAGTTTGCTAAGGCACAAGTGATGGTTACTGAGGAGGTGGAGTGTGATGCTTGCGCCATTCACATGTCTAATCTTGTCACTCTCCAAGACAAGTATGGCACTCTACTTGAGGAGGTCAGTGAGCTGAAGGCTAGGCCTAGCTTACTTGGTGCATGTAAGTCTTGCTTAGGCTTGCATTCTGAGCTGGCATAGAAGGATGCTAGGACCGCTGTGTTAGAGAAGGTCAGCTCAGATAGCACTAGAGAGTCGGATCGCTTTGAGGCTTTGGAGCTTGAGATCGAGTCGTGCAGACATGACAAGATGCGTACCGAGGAAGAAAACACATAGCTTCTATCCATCTTGAGCTGGGTGTCTTGCCGAGAGCCGCAGTTGGGGATGATGCTTAGCCAATGCAAGTGAGCTGGCAGCACGGGAGTAGGCTTTGCTATAGGTGGGAAGGACGATAGCATGTTCGGTAAGATCGGTGAGTGCAGTGGTTTGAGCGAGAATGAGAAACCCACCACAACACCCAAGCTTACCAAGATCACTCCACCTAAGCCTACCGACCCCTCCAAGTTTCCTATGAGAGATGGTGTGTTTGAAGAGCCACCCAAAACCACTCCACAGAAGCAAGTGTGGATTGCCAAACCAAACCATCTTCGCAACCCACTTGACACACTGCCAGGCATCTCTAGTGATCCCCTTCCTAAGAAAGCTAGAGCCACCCAACCAGACAAGAGAGTGCCTACCAAGAGTGTGGTGAGGTACCATTGTGAGTATTGTGAGCGGGATGGGCACTTGGCTGAGTTTTGCTATAGGAGGAAGAGAGATGATCGGAGGCAGGTTGAGTTGAACCGGGACATGTACCACCCACGAGTTGGGGTGCGTGAACCGGAAGTTCAGAGGCACACTTGTAGGCCTAGAGGTACAATGCCTCAAGGTGCTAGGCCTCAGGAGGCGAGACCATGTGGTGGTCGTGCCCGACGGGGTACTGGTCGTGATCCATATGACTATGGGCCTCGTGGCGGTGGCTTTACTCCTCCCTTCGTTAGAGGACCATGTTTTCCCTATCATGGTGATCGCTATCCTCCCGTGGGGCAGGGGATGTTTGATTTTTCTCCTAACCCATTCTTTGGGCAAGTGGGACAACACTGGTATCCTTCACAGTTTACTAACCCCAGTGTTGGTCCGTTTGCTCACCCTATGTCTTTTTATTGATGTAGGAAGGAGGACTGGAGGAGACTTGGCTTGTAGATTCTGGATGCTCACGCCATATGACCGGAAGTGCCAAGTGGTTCTCTAGCCTTGACCCCATGCACCACACAGAGTACATCACTTTCGGGGACAAGAGTAAAGGTAAGGTTGTCTCCCGGGGGTCCATCCAAGTCAATTCGTCTTTTGTCCTCAAGGATGTTGCTTTGGTTGCGAATTTGCATTTTAACCTTCTATCGGTTTCGCAACTCCTTGAAGACGGTTTTGAGGTGAGTTTTAAGCCAAACTTGTCTCGGATTTTGGACTCTCGTGGTGATCTTGTTTGCCAGATTTTACCCTTTGGGAAGGTTTTTCATGCGGATTTTTCTATCACTTCCGGACCTTCTCGTTGTCTTCTTGCCAGTTCTTCTTCCGAGCTTTGGAAGTGGCATAGGAGATTGGGACATTTGAGTTTTGACTTGCTTGCAAGGCTTAGCTCAATGGACCTTATCCAAGGATTGCCAAAGCTAAAGTTCGAGAAGGATTTGGTTTGCCATCCTTGTAGACATGGCAAGATGGTTGCTGCTTCCCATCCTCTCGTAACTCAAATTATGACCTCACAACCCGGCGAGCTCTTACACATGGACACAGTTGGTCCAGCTCGGGTTAGGTCGGAAGGAGGGAAGTGGTATGTGGTTGTAGTCGTTGATGACTACTCGAGATACTCTTGGGTGTTCTTTTTGGAGAGTAAGGATGAGGCATTTTCGCATGTTTGAGATCTGATTTTGAGATTGAAAATGAGCTACCCAAGCAGGCCATGAGAGCGATACGCAATGACAATGGCACAGAATTCAAGAATGCTCAATTTGCATCTTTTTTCTCCTCTTTGGGTCTCGACCACCAGTTTTCCTCTCCTTACACTCCCCAGCAGAACGGTGTTGTTGAGCGCAAGAATCGAACCCTTGTTGAGATGGCCAGGACGATGCTCGATGAGCATAGGACTCCTAGGCGGTATTGGGCCGAAGCACTCAGTTCTGCTTGCTATGTTTCCAATCGCATTTTTCTACGAGCTTTCAAGAAAAAGACCTCTTATGAGCTGCGATTTGGGAGACCACCCAAGGTAAGTCAACTACGGGTGTTTGGGTGTAGGTGTTTCATCCTCAAAAAGGGCGGTAAGTTAGATAGATTTGAATCACGGTCTTCTGACAGTATCTTTCTTGGTTATTCTACTCACTCTCATGCTTATCGTGCACTTAACCTAGAAACTAACCGAGTCATGGAGACTTGTGAGATTACATTCGATGAAACTATGCCCTGTGTTTCCACTGTTTTTGAGCTTGCAGGTGATGATGAGGTGAACACTAGCATTTTTGTCGAGGAGGAGTAGGATGATGCCGATTGGGGCGATCCTGAGCCAACTCCACTGGCTGCCCCCGTCGACCCTGCGACATCCACTTTGGCTCACGGTCTCGATCCGACTACTTCCTCTACATGGGGGCCGTTCGAGCAGCTTCTGCAGTCGATGCCCGTTGCATCTGAGGGAGCTCCAGCTGCTGTCGAGGGGGAGGCCACTTCGTCCAGGCAGGCTCCCCGCCACATCCAGCGACAGCACCCGTCGGAGAACATCATCGGTGACATTGACCATCGAGTCACATGGTCCAGGTCCTATATCTCTCACTTTGCTCATTCGGCTTTTGTCGCTTCTTTTGAGCCTCGAGATGTTGGACATGCTTTGATGGATCCGGATTGGGTTAATGCCATGCATGAGGAGTTAGAAAATTTTGAGCGAAACAGTGTTTGGGTCTTAATTCCTCCACCACCTAGTTGCCACCCCATAGGTACCAAATGGGTTTTCAAAAACAAACAAAGTGAGGATGGGGTGGTAGTGCGCAACAAGGCTAGGTTGGTAGCTTAAGGATTTTGTAAGAAGGAGGGAATAGACTATGAGGAAACCTTTGCTCCCGTAGCTCATTTGGAAGCCATTATAATCCTTCTAGTTTTTGCGGCTTCTAAGGGTTTTAAACTTTTCCAAATGGACGTTAAAAGTGCTTTCTTAAACGGCTACATAGAGGAGGAAGTGTATGTTAGACAACCTCCTGGTTTCGAAAATCCCAAGTTTCCAAACCATGTTTTTAAACTTCATAAAGCTTTGTATGGTTTGAAACAAGCCCCTAGAGCATGGTACGATAGGTTGAAAACGTTTTTGCTTGCTAAGGGTTTTAAAATGGGATCGGTAGATAAGACGTTGTTTCTCCTCAAGCAAGGCAAAGACACTCTCCTTGTCCAAATTTACGTGGATGATATCATCTTTGGTGGTTCTTCTCATGCTCTTGTTGCCAAGTTTGCAGATCTTATGAGCAGGGAATTTGAGATGAGCATGATGGGAGAGTTGACTTTCTTTCTCGGGTTGCAAATCAAGCAAACCCGAGAAGGGACGTTTGTGCACCAAGGCAAGTACACGAAGGATATCTTGAAGAAGTTTGACATGGGCGAGGCAAAGCCCCTCTCGACGCCTATGTCAACTACTACTGCCTTGGATGCGGATGAGGAAAGAGAACGGTGGACCAGACGGAGTACCGCAGCATGATCGGGTCGCTTCTGTACCTGACGGTGACCCGGCCGGACATTAAGTTCACCGTCTGCCTGTGTGCTCGCTTTCAGGCATCCCCACGGACATCGCACAAGTAGGCAGTGAAACGCATCATAAGGTACTTGCGCTTCACTCCCGAATTTGGACTTTGGTTTTCCGCCTCCTCCTCTCTTGTGCTTTGTGGTTATTCTAATGCTGATTTCGCCGGTTGTCGTCTTGATCGGAAGTCCACTTCTGGGACTTGCCAGTTTCTCGGATCTTCTCTCGTGTCTTGGTCTTCTCGCAAACAGTCTAGCGTGGCACAGTCGACATGCGAAGCTGAGTACGTTGCCGCGGCTAGCTGTTGTTCGCGGTTGCTTTGGATGATTGCGACTTTGAAGGATTTTGGTCTTGAGCTTACTAAAGTGCTTCTACTTTGCGATAGCACGAGTGCCATTAGTGTAGCCAAAAATCCCGTGCTTCACTCTAAGACCAAGCACATTGATGTTCTCTTTCTTTTAATTGGTGTCTTTTTAGTTGTTAATAGGTTTCATTGCATTTTGCATCTCATTTGCATTTGTAACATAGTTTGAGGTGTCATTGCATTTTGCATCTCTAAGACCAAGCTTCATACCTATAGCCGATATAATGAATCTATGCTCTGTTTGAGGTGTTTTATGTGTCTATGGTGTTGCCTAACTTAGACTCTCTTTGATCTCTTGATATGCAATAGAGCTAAGTTAGAAAAGCTTTAAAACTAAATTTAATTCCCCATGTCACCTCTGAAATGGCACTAGCATGTGTAGGCTTTTGAAGATCCTTCTTGGCTGCCTTATATATAGCTTGTAACTATGGCTCTTCACTGTTTCATTCACTTCCATTGAGTACCATGCTTAAAATTGATATAAAATGAAATTGCTCTCTGTTTTGTGAATTGGAAAGATCGAGTTGGGTTTGCATTGTGAGCACTTCACCGTGTGTTCGAGACTGCTTCCCATATGGGCTGATACTTGAGCGGTGTCGTGCATGACCAAAACTGGTGTGTTAAGTCCTTTGACTTCACCCGGTTGGTAAGCAGTGGCATCACTTTGCTTACAACCACTCGCATAGAACTTAAATGTGCCTAAAACTGACATTTGGCTGCAAAACTCTGAAATTTGAAAAATTCATTCAGTTGGGTCATTGGTTTGTTGTATGAACATTGCTAGGGATAGTTTTACTTGCTATACATGAGAATGCTTTGAGATAGGTCCTATCTTGTTTGCCATGTCAAGTTGTCTCTAGGAGGTGATACCCATTCCTTGCTCACACATGTAATGCTCTCTAAAATAGCTTCTAAAGTGATCTTTAGCTCAACCTGAGTCTTAGTTGGGCACGTAGAGCTTTTCCTATTCTCATAGGATCACATCACTTAGAGCATCCTTTCATTGTCTTAGCTCTATGTATGAAGCTTGTTGTACTCATTTTGTATATCATAACATTTGTGGCCGGTTCTTGAGTTTTGAGCTTTGATGAGATTCATGTGTCAACAAGGGGGAGAGATGTGCATTTCTCTCCATCTACACTTAAGGGGGAGAGTTGTGCATTATGGAAAGAAAGCATGGGGGAGAGATATGTGATCAAGGGGGAGAAAATGTGCATTTTGTGAAATTCTTGCATTTTTTTGACTCTTTTCATTTTTTTTGGTATCTTGAGTATGCTTTTGCCCAGGGGGAGCTTCTGCTAGACGTGTTGAGCCTTTGCCTCTTCTGGAGGGTCTAGCTTGTGTTTTGGCTCCGACAGGTTTTGATTGGCTTCTTGAGTTTTATGCGCTTTAATTGGTATCTTTGAGCTCCCTTAGTGCTTCAATTGGAATTCTGAGCTTTGAGAGCTTTGATTGGTATCTTTGACTTATAGCTTCATTTTGCTTGGTTGTGTCGAGCCGTTTCCCATGTCTTTGGGAACCAAGTTTTGGATGCGTTTTGCTTCTCTCAAGTGACCCCGTTTTGGCTTTCTTAGCTTTTGGTCATTTGGAGAGCTTTACCTTGTGGCTCAAATCTGAAATGCACTTGTGTTGACAATGCACTCATCAAGGGGGAGATTGCGAACACATGGTAGATAAGTACCCATGTATGTTCAGTTTTGGGATGAATGATTGCCCAACACTTGAGCATTTCAGT
The DNA here is from genome assembly GCA_022036555.1 of Microstegium vimineum. Lineage (NCBI taxonomy): Eukaryota > Viridiplantae > Streptophyta > Magnoliopsida > Poales > Poaceae > Microstegium > Microstegium vimineum. The sequence continues at coordinate 22,440,193 of CM039130.1, read as the reverse complement.
TTGAGTGGCTTACTACTAATCTTTGCGAAAGCAAATGTGTGCCTGTCTATCGGCTTGTGGTGTGCAGGTACTATGCCTAGTGACAGTGGTCAATGGCGTGGAGAAGGTCGAGTAGAGGCTTGCCGTGCCGATGGACTGAGAGCGGTGAAGGGCGGAAGTGGGGCTCGGACTGAGGGACCATGGGCGCCAGCGGACTAGCTGTGGTGGCTAGTACTTGGCATTGGCGAGTGTGAGAAGACATGGAGGTAGACCGAGTCGACCAAGTCAAGACGGTGGACGCGCGAGTCGAGCGGAGGCTCAGGGGACTCGAAGTCCGACCGGGCGAAGACAAGGTGGCTCGCGTCGAGTGGTTTGGTGGTTTGGGCCTCAAAACCATCCGTGTCGGTTTCCGAGTTTGGGCCGCAAAACTCGGGGTTCGGTAGTTGAGCCCAAAGCTACCGGTGGCGGGTTTCCTGGGTTTGGGCCTCAAAACCTAGGCGGAGCTTCCGAGGAAGCGGGGATGGCACGTGGTGGAATCCTGAAGGTTGCGTCGAGGCGACGTCAACTCCTGGTAGGAAGCGGGGCCGTCCATTCAAATCGAGGGAGATATTTACCGGAGCTTGGACTAAAATGCTTAGGCTAGGTAGTTCACTCATTGTATCTAGGGGGTTCTTTGGGAAATAGCCAAAGCCTCTGATAAATAGAGGATGAAGGGGTATCCTCATCCCATCTCTTGAACCCTAATCATTTAGCCCCAACTCTCTCTCTACCCTCTCTCTAGTTCATGAGATCCCTAGGTTGATTTCACCAACCTCTGTAAGAACTTGAGTTTGTTGCGAGGATTCAGAGGCCGTAACCTCCGTAAGCCATGGTGGCTTCAATTTCGTGATTGTGTCCCCGTTTTGCTTGTGTTCTTCGCGTTTTGCTTTTGTTCTCTCTTTTTCCCGAGATGATTTCTCTTTGTACGGAGTAGCTTTGCGAAATCCGTTTGAACCAAGTTGTTCGTACTCGTGAGGAGCATCTTTGCACCGAAGGAATTTTCCTAAAACCTCACAAGCACACAGATCGGGCATTCTCTTTGCGGTGTTCTTCGTTCTTGCCCGTTTCCCCCCAAATCCTAGTTTCCCCTTGATTCTCACCAAATTGAGCGATGATTTCCTCGGGATAGCTCCTCCATAGCACTAGAAACATGCCTACCAAGTTGGGTTGCTAGTGGAGAACATTTGGTCGAGTTTTTGGGAAGATTTGGTGGAGAGAAAATCGTTTTCGCCTTTACTGCGCGTTTGTCGGGGGCGTCGGACGCTCCGAGGGTTTTGCGTCGGACGCTGGTACGTGCTGACGTTAGCGTGCGTCGCTCTGCGTGTCTGTGTCTTTCGATTTGGCGTCAGACGCTCTTCAGAGTCCATCGCCCAGCATCCGTCGCGTCTTGTGCGCTGTGCATTTTTGTTTTGCTCTCGGGTAGGCTGACGGACGATCTTCACAGCGTTCGTCGCCGACCGTCCGTCGCCTCGGTAGTTTCTCAGTCTCTGTCAGGCTCTCTGGAAGCCCGACGGACGCTCGCCTAAGAGTCTATCGCCAGCGTCCGACGCCCTGCCCTGGAGCGTCTGTCGTGCTGTCTTCCAGCGTTCGTCGCCTTGCTGTCTAGCATCTGGCGCCTGTCTTTTTGGCTGTTTTGCTTGGGATTCTGACCTCTTTCTCATAGGGGTTGAGAACTCATACTTGGGGGCTTCCGGTGAGTTTCCTCCATTGCCGGTGAGCTTTCATTTGCTCGTTTTCGTGAGCTTTCATGAGCACCTAGCAACTGGGTTTGATTTTTGGGAAGAGTGGCCCGAATATTTCGAGAGAAATTTGAGGCTCCCATTCACCCCCCTCTGGTCGTCGTTCTCGGTCCTTCAGCGGTCCCGCACTATACTTACATGGTGCTGAAGATCCCGATGCCACATGACCTTCTCAGCATCCGTACCAATTTACAAGTCGCATACGAATGCGAGTAGCAGACTATTGGATAAATCCGTAAGCGCATAGATTATACCATTGTAGCACTTCACCGGGAGTATTCCAGGTATCGTATTTTCCACAGGGAACGAGAAGTGAGTAAACTAGGATTATGGATATGTCCTATGATGGATCAAGGGAGACTATGATAATTGCGTTGAGAGGTTCGATATAGCAAAGATATCTAACAAGGTATAGCTGGTTATACTGGCTTTATCAGCTCTTCTCTTGCAGGAGGCGATGGGATAGATCAGAAAGAGGGCAAAACTCTAACCGGACCGCACCATCATGTTGTATTGAGGCCCTACCTTTTAATAACTTATCTTACACACGTGGTGGAATACGAGGACTAGATAGGGCTATCACCACCTACTAGCTACCACAAACAATCCGTGCGATAAGCGGTTTACAAAGGCAAGATCTAGTCTAGACACCACGTCTACACTATTCTTACTACTTTAACCTCAGCTAAAGGCTAAAACACTCTACTTAAAATAAAGCAATGAACAAGCGTGAAAAGATGTATAACAGCTATGCTAGAAGTAGAATATCAAATACTATAAAGAACTCGGATGTATCACTTACAAGTGTTGAACTTAGAAGTGGATCGCATCTGCTGAGGTACAACTCGGAAAAGACGCTAGACAGGCCCGGCTCTCCTCTGGGCTCTCCTCACTCTCCTCCAACTAGCACATCACTACTACAGAGCTCCGCTAAGATACTAAGGAGTAGTTTCTCCAATGAGGCATGAGTGAGAGTGAAGGCCTAGGGGGGTATTTATAGCTAGAGGTGGAGTAGGGGCTACTCCGGTGCCACGTCAGCGATCCACGCCACCTCCATTAGCCACCGTAGGATAAAACCGTCATTGTAACCGCCTTAGATCAACGGTGGCGATGAAGTTGATGCATGGAGGCATGCAGGAAGGCGGTGGAGACCTTGGGGCATCTTTTGGGCACCTGGGTGTGGTCGGCCGACCACCCCATGACAGGTGGGCCCTGCCACTTCCTCCAAGAGGTGTCCCCACTGCTTAGGGAGCATGTGGGTGGCCTAGTTGGCCCAATGATGGTCGGCCGACCCCCTATGGGGTCCCTGGCCCACCTCTGTCTCCTGTATGTTGGTCCCACTTGTCATCTATGTTGGGTGTTTGTTCTGAGATGTTTGTCATGCTGATATCCTTGATGTGGGCCCATGGATCCTCGTACTTTGATCCAGGACTGTTGAGAGGTAGCACACTTGGATCCAAGGTATAGAAAGTGCTGTGAAGAGTGTTACATGGATCATGAGGGCTTGGGAGGCCTAGTGGCCCCACAGGGTGGTTGGCCGACCCCCTAAGTGGGCCCACTAGCTCCCAAAAGTCCCCATTTGTCATTACCTGCACTCAAATAGTCAAGGGACATATGGAACTAGTTATTGGGTAAAATATGTTCAAGCTATGCTTGTTTTCCTTTGAATATGAGGATGTTGACGGTATTTTGATGGTGACAAAATAGCTCATATTTACCGTCAACAAGATCCCCCATACTTACCTCTTTGCTCGTCCTCGAGTAAAGGATAAAAGTTAACATAACCATGATATTCAATGTATAAAGCAAGCATAAAGATTTACTCAAGACACTTTGTTATACAAGTGGGATATGTGGTATTGTCTAGCATATATCCTTGAGAGGTTGATAAATGGAATAGTTCTCAAAGCAAAGTCATCTTCCCAAATCATATTTTAGTACTTGGAGTTTTTGATAAGTTTTTTTTTCAAAAGAAAGCTCATAAGTCAACTTACTCCTCATATAGCACTCTAGATCGCTCAAGGTGTATGAATCCTTACCAAGGCATAACATGAGGTTGCCTTCTTTGTATCTTCCTACTTCTAAATGGCTTATGTGGAGCTTAGTTAGGGATAAACAATGTAGCAAACTTACCTTGCATATATTGTAAAGTCAAATTCCGGATCCAAGGAGAGAAATGTCATACTCTTAGATCAAGATGTGCAAGTATGTGGAAACATGGCAAATGATCAATACTCCTTTATATGATCTCTCTTTCCTAACTTATTATTCTTAACTTATTATTTTGAGACATAGCTATCTTTATTTTTCTATGAGCTTTGATATGCTCATCATCATTTTTTATGAGCTTTGATGTGCTCATCATTTTTTTGCATAGTCTATGTCTCATTTACTAGCACATACTAGAGAGAGGATTTTCTATTAGAACATGGAGCATGAACTATGTGGAAAATGTAAGGCATGTTTCTGCGTACTTCTAGTGTAGAAGCAACATGTATATGTGGCGTGTACGTGATCTTAATCTTGGGAGTATGATAAATCTCTCAACAAGGGTCACAAAACTTGACCAAACTCAACACAAAGCAAGTAGCTATGTAGAAAGCTTATATCATGAAAGAGCATATATGGCTTTGGTAGGAATTTTCTCACTATAGAGCAGTAGTGACATTATGGTTTTATGACGTTTTCAAAAATTAATCTCCAAATACTTTAAATAGACAGGGTATGAATCATGAGCCGAGAACATATATCACATTGATCAACAACTTAGTCAATATGGTTTCCTATCAAGATATTTTCCCACTAGCACAAGCAAAAGCAAGAATTCATCTTTATGACACTTTTACCCTTAGAACGTCATAGATCATGTCACTTTTCATATTTTAGTTTCAAATACGATCTTCTTGTTTTTATTCAATATTAAAAGGGAAATAAACTAAGTAATTGATTTCATGAAGAAATAAATTTTATTATTATTATTATTTATTATTATTTTTAGAAGGGAAATGAGTAAAGAAAATAAAATCATAAAAGAAAAAGGGGAGAGACGTGGCAAACCAGACAGAATGGATGTTGAAGTCGAGTGGACGCTGGCTGGTGGGCCCTAGCCTTCTAGGTGCGGTCGGCCGACCGCCCTTCGAGGCCATTTGGCCACTTCGGTCTCTGCATTAGACTCCCTTACCTCTGAATGTTGTTCTGCTTTGTCCGAGCTGCAATTTGGCCTCTAAGGTGCATCGGCCAATGCACAAAAGTGGCTGTTGAGGTCCAAATTTTTTGTGGGATGTGTCATGACCGTGTACATCATGATTCCATGGTCGATCTGGTCAAATGGTATGTTGGGGTATCGACCAATATCCCCCCATACTTGTTTCAGTGCATATTGTGACATAGGACAGAGAGAGATCAAATGCAGGGGTTCTCCTGGGGTAAGATACCAGCAGAACCAAGAGTTTCATTTGTCATTGATAGCTTAGGCATAAGTTCATTGATTCAGGAGTGATAGACTATCAAGCCTAAGTATCTTGTTGCTAGGAAGGGCTAAGGTGATCCAAGGGAGAAGATGGAGAGAGAAGGTCCTATGGCCTTAGCATTAGGGATGACAAGCATCTCTTCATGCTCTCTTCTATCAGGGCCATGAGGCAGGTTGTGTCGATGGCTCTAGAGGATGGCTAAGGAGAAAGAGGGGCAAGGAGATCCTCTCTCTCAATGGCTGTGGATAAGAGCTTGAGCTTTGCATTAGTGATAATGCGAAGATCATTTAAAGCTATCTTCAAGACCGATATGCTCCATTCTCTCCTCAGAAACCCTTTCTTCTAAGTTGGTAATGTTTTCTTTGGCGACAACACGTAGAAACTTTTCCATATTGCTCTTCTTCTTGGTGGAACCACGGTGAGGTCAAGGAAGATGAGAAGGGATGCAAGAGGAGATGGAATTTCTACTAGTGGTGAAGAAGAACAAGGTAAGAGGAGGAAGAAGGAGAGGGAGAGGTTAGGAAGAGAGAATCCAACGTCCTTCGCCTCTATTTTCACTTGGATCGTGCCGGAAACCGGATAGGAATGTTGATCCAACGCTCAGAAGCAACGGGCATGGCTGAAGGGCCAAATCCTCGGTCGGTCAACCGCTTTTTGGAAGGTTTGGCTCGACCGAGCCTGGATTGGAGGTCCAATAGGTCAGGTTAGGCAGGTCGTGCAACGTCAGGCTGAGAAGCCTCTAGAGACCATCGGACGACCGCTTTTTGGGGCCGAATGGGCCCAACTTTTTCGTGATGAAAGATAAGGTTAAGTACAACCTATGTCTAAGGTCAAACATGAAAAATGAACAAAAATTAAAACAAGTAGATTTTAGTTCTTAATTGGATTAAGAACAAAATCTATCATGTTAATTTCATGCTCAGGTGATTCATGAAAAACTTTAAGTCATTGACTGTCACACCCGGTTTTAAAGAACAAAACTAGGCTAGCCATATGTGTGCCTAGGAAGTCCACACATACAACAACAGAAAAGAAGAATATCAAAATCAATGTTATATAGCGAAAACATAGATACATTAACACTTACATCAAAGTATAGCGGAACGATTACTAAACTTTCTTGAAGCTCCAACTTCACAGGGACAGTTGACTGGGGGTTGCATACGCCTAGCACTTCTTCGAAAACTCACTAGATCCATCTTCTATTATCCATCCAGAATTTTTATCCAAAGTATTGAAAAGTAAACAAGCGTAAGTACATCTCGTACTCAACAAGTAAACATGGGGTTCCTGAGGCTCAAAAAGTATGACACTGGTTTAACTGCATCAGCTTTTATATTATTACAATTTTAGCATTAGGATAGCATCAATAATATCAATAGCCCAATAACCATATGATCAAGTAAACACATATAATGAATAGCAAACGAGTAAATGGTAGATTAAAGTCATTTTGTTCCATAAGAATTCCAGGCCGCTCGTATCCGTGAGCACGGCTAATATATTAGTTTTAAGACACTCTGCAGAGGTTGTACATCTTTACCCATGAGTCGTGTTACCCATATGCCCGGGTTAATTACTCCCAAACCACTGCCAAGGTGAGCGGGCAGGGTACACTATGAAGTCTTTCAGAGGGGCTCGCTGACATACAACAGACACTACGGATCCACGGGCAAGGGGTATACGGGGACCCCTCGATGGTACACACGCGCAGCGGTAGCCACTCCGGCCGTACCCCACAACCGCTCGGCAATGGCAACTTTCATGAACTATCACATGCGAGAAAGTAACCCCCTTACTTAACTAAAGCCAGAGCCATGTAGCTCTCATGGTTGTACTGTAAATCCCAGGTGATCGCTTACAGAGGTTCTAGAGCACCTCAAAAAAAATTGTGCTCTAGATCACCTTAATCCATGTTGCTAAAAAGCATATTTTACTGTTGTTGCACAAGTCATTAGCCAAGGTTACATGATCATAGTTATTTTTCCAGAGCACTAGCTTGATCTACCCAATGCATAAATCCCAGGTTAACAAGGTATAAGGTACAAATCTAGGGAAAACCTTATAGGATATCAAGGAAACACATGCATATATCATGAATTAGTTTTTTAATGTGATTAGGACAACAAGGATGATCCCATGTATACTTGCCTTAAACACTTGCTCAACTCTCACACCATCAGCTTTGAGTCTCACAAGCGGTTCTCGTTCTACTCGTAGCAAACACCACACATAGACAACATACCAACAACAAATAGAAACAACTAAGAACAATACACCAACAAGGGAAAGCCACATACAAAAGATAGATCGATACTACGGTCGAGAGAACGCAAGAAACGCAGAGAACGGATCTACTATAGAAAGAAACTGACTATCAGGAGTTTTGTTATATTATAAAAGAAAAACCTACATGCTTGATTGTTTTATTTAAGAAAAACCATGTGAATCATATGAATTCAGATTATATTAACCATATTTGAATTCTAAAAGCTAAGCTAAACTAATCATATTTTATTCATACGAATTGTCACATAATCTATTAAACAAGTTAAGATTTATCTTTGAAAAAGAAAATAGACATGTGAGAGCATCTAAGTTTATGGTGCATGTTTAAACTAAGCAACTTATATTCTAAAAACATATTAAGATTAGCAACTACTCATATTAATATGGCAACGTATGTTATGGAAATCAGGTTCCCGTGGAAACTATAGAAACTCGCACGTGGATCGCTGGATCTAAATCCGATGGATATGAATAATGATGTGAGATTAACAATTAACCCCTCCCACTGCATCCACATCGCTAATCACTCGGCGTGGATGAGTGGGAGGGGTTAATTGCTAATCTCCCACCATTAGTCATATCCATCGGATTTAGATCCAGCGATCCACGTGCGAGTTTCTATAGTTTCCACGGGAACCTGGTTTCCATAGCATACGTTCCCTATTAATATTTCTATACAAAAGATCTTAGTATAAAATCTATGTTGATTTTAATTATTAAACTAGTTGCAAACATATTTAATCAATTTAACATTTGACAATATATAGAAAAGCATATGACATGATAAACATTAGCACTACCTTATAGGTCATATTAATATGATCTAACACAACTCAAATTGTATAAAACATAATTAAAATCTAACATGCTTTTAATTAATTATGAAGCTCATGATTACACATTAAATAATTAATATTTATATTAATAAAAAAATTATAATTAAGCAACACCAAAAACATTAACGTTACTGCGTAGAGCACAACGCTATGAATCTAATGCAACTTGAACGAACTAAAACGGAGATAAAACGAAGAAACAGTGGAGATTAGAGATTATACCGTCAAAGAAAATTGCACTCGTCTCCTTCCTTCACTTTTGTACGAACGCTCTTGATGCTGCTGCTGCTCATTCGTGCAGAAGGAGGGGGTCGTCGGGCCAAGAGATGTCGATCGGACGCTGGGCAAGGATGTCGATCGGAGAGCATCACCACGGTTGGAGTAGACTGCACGATAACCACCACGGTTGGAGTAGACTGCACGATAACGGCAGAGTAGGAAAAAGATATGATTTCTACCGTTAGGTATTACCAAACTAGGGGCACCCCTTGTGGTAGACGTGGTGTGCTTTGGTCAAGGGGGTGGGTACATATTTGTAGGGAGGAAGACTCTCCACCTCAACATCAACTATCGATATGGTACTAATTGATGGTGCACCTTCACATTTACTAACGGGCCAAATTAACCATCAAAGCCCATTAGTAAATAAAATGCTTGGACTTTTGTGATTTATGAGGATTATTGCACATGGGCTTTGTGGGCTGGTGAGAAATTGAGGTCTTCATTATTTATTTTCGGAATAAATTATTTTCGTGAATAAAATAATTCTAGAAAAGTCTAGAACTAATAATTAAGCCACGAAAAATACTCCGAATGCTCCAAAAATTCAGGGAAAATTCTCGGAGATACTTTTGAACACAATGAACCCAAATAAAGTATTTGGAGCTCATGAAAAGATATTTTGGAGAATCTAAAAATTAGAATTTGCTCGTAGATAAATAGGAAAAAGGTCCGGAAAAATTTAGAAAAATTCCCGGAAAGAATTTAGAGACATGTTGATGAATTATGAACTCAAGGGAATCATTTGGATCAAGAGACAATGGATACTGGTAATGTCCAAATGAAATATTAAGATCGAGAACAAGAATTTGATTATAGAAAAAGATAGAGACGAACCAGAGACCGATAAACGACTTACTAAATGCGTTTTAAAAACTTTAAACACTCACATGCATCAAGACAAGCAATGAACAACCACCACAACAATTAAAGTCTATCAAATTGATTTAGAAAAGTTTATAAATTCACTTTTCCTATACTAAATTTGTGCAAATCAAACTAATCTTGGAAATTTTTATATGAACATAGAAATCATTTATTTTATTTAGTGTTATCTAAGCACAACCCAAAATTGAAAATTTTGGGGTGTGACATTGACCATTTACCTTTAAAAGGTGTTGCGGCCATAATCTTGAAGTGTGACGATTCCATGTGTCATGACATTGATGATGACGAATGGTCTTTCTTCTGTGAATCGTCGCGTTGTACTCAGACCATTTGCTCCATTCATTGTTTCACTCCTACAAAGGATTAGTGGACAATACATACCCGAAGGAATTCACGAATAATTTGAAGCAGGGGCATTATTGTCATAGAAATAGAGGACATCTTCTATGCTATAGAGATGTTGGCTTTAGCATTTTAGCACAGAAAGGGATGTTCCATCATTGTTCACCAATTCTTTTAAAAGTTAAGCAAGGTTGAGGCAAAGATGTGCAAGATTATTTCATTACTACCTCAACCCTTGATTTGTCTCTATGAAAGGTCTCTTGACTAATCCACCAAAATTTGGAAGTTATCTTACATGGGTTAGTTCAAAAGTACAACCAAATTCCATACACGTATACTTTTGGTTCATTAATCAAACTTGACACCATATCTAATTTGATTAAGGTAGGCTATTTAACCTAAGCACCATGATTAATTTAAAGAGCTTATAGGAGTATGTACGCTACTCCCAAACCAAAGCATACTCATAAAAGAACTAGGAAGCATGAAGACATAGAGAGATTCATTTAAGAAGACAAGAGCATGGATGGTGAACCAGATGAGCAATATATATATATATATATTTAGTTTTTATTATTTTTGTGATTTAGCAAGATGAGCAAGGCATGAAGATAAAGCAAGATAGAGACAATCAAACAAAATTAAACAACGAAGTCTAGGATGTAAAATTTTCTTTGAATGTGCTTCATTATTAAAGGATGTTGGGTTGGACATACCTTGTGTTTTGCTCCATCATTCTTTTTGCTCAAACCTGTAATGGTTAGTGACAAAAATACCCGAAGGAACACTTTCACAAATATTCCCTTAATCTCATTTTACAAAGTCATTTTATTTATTTTAGAATTTTGGGAAACTAAAATATTTTTATTTTGTTTTATATGTTTTTTTATTTTTTTAATTAATTAATTAAATTTGTTTTTAAGAAAACTTTTAATAAAAAAGAAGAAGGCTCGGGTTATATCCCGAAAGTGCTTAATTTTAAGACACAAGCTTGTCTTTGGGAAACCTTCAAGCGCATCTCATGTTGGTGAAGTGGTTTTCCCTTCAACTCCAACATTTTCAAACCTATCCTCAAGACCAAAACCACTACGAGATTTGCAAAATTTATGGTAGACAAACACATCTACAACCAACCTCGCAAAGATTTTAGAAGCAAGAAGCAGGGATTGTAGATCATGTGTGTGGTGATGGTAGAGGGAAGGATTGATTTGGGAGATTTCTCACTTGAGCATGGATTTGATGGGAAGATCGGGGAATAACTTCTATGCTCATTTGTCGAATCTTCCCATTGTATGAATGGGTGAGAACATTCTTTCTCATGACATTTCAAGTCATCCTCAAGGCTTGAATGAGTCATGGTTGTTACCGAGATGGACATAAACTCACCCCTTGGATCAAGAACTAGTTTGGATTCTAATCCTTTGATGAGAGGTCGGGAAGACCAAACAGGTAGATAATCTTCACCTATTCTATAACCAAGCTTCTCATTTTCCAAAGTGTCCTCCAAGATTCTCATGATTGGCCTTCCGATAAAGGTGAGATGAAAGGACAGTCCAGGAAGGTCAAAGATGTGGAAATCTAGGAAGATCTTGAGATCTTCAATCACCACAAGAACATCATGAAGGACTCCTAAACAATCAAGGACTTGGCCATTGGGGAGTCTAAGGTGTTTTTGTGATTGGGATAGATGATCCTTTGATGGTATTGGAATGTGGAAATGAGGAAGGATGTTGATCCCGAGGCTAGGATTGTAGCAAATGTCGCCATCAATGCCCAACACTTGACAGGATATCCTCCTTACATGTGTGGGCATTTTAGCAACTTCTTTGGAGGATTCGGCCTCATCCAACCATTCTTGACTTACAACGGTAGATAGATGTTATAACCGTTGATTATGCTCCTCTTGGTCAGATTTATGGCCCTCATGGCTTCCATGCCTCGGGTGTCTTAATGAATTCCGAAAGTCATTAAGTGGGTCATCATAAGACTTGAATAAAGGAACACATGGGGGATCTTCAGGATCAAGGATGGTTTTAGGAATGAGTTCATAGGATAAATTAGATGTGGGCATAGAGGAGGGAATATATTTGGCTTCTAAACACTTTAGTTCTCCTTCTATAAGCTCTCTCGACATTCCTTTATGAGGTATCCTAGAATTTTTTTGATGTGCCATGCGCGAAGTCGAGGAACAAAATGTTGTTGATTTGGGAGGTTTTTGAAGAGATCCCTTCATGAGAGGTCTAGAAAGATGTTTCTTAGAAGGTCTCTTTAGGAAAGGATCATTTTGGGCATTCCCAAAACCAGTGAGATCAGATGAGAGGTTGGCCTCGAACTCGAAGGAATGGTTTAGATGTTGAATTTCTTCTTCCTTCAAGATTTGTGGTATTTGTGGTTCGGGATCAATGGCAGAATCTTTGGATTGGAGTGGTGGTGATTCGGCTATCGAGATTTCTTTTTTAGGGGCTGGTTTTTGTTCTTCCTCGGGTCCTTCATTATAATCATTAGTAGAGGGGGTGTTTTCAAGAATCTTCATGAAAAGATTCTTCCCTGCACTAACGGGTAAACACAGGAAGGCTCCCCCGGAAGTTATATCAAGAAGTTGTGCAGAATCGTTGCTAAGACCGTCATAAAAGTGTTATAACAAAGTTGGCTCGGTTATAGCAAGATCAGGGCTAGATGATGATAGATCTAAAAGATGGGCCCATGTCGCACCTAGAGGCTCTTTCTCCTTTTGTTTAAAGGTTAGGACCTCTATTCGAAGACGAATAACACGGGAGACAGGGAAGAAAGCTAGATATAATTTAGATTGTAACCTTTCCCATTCCCCGTTTACACTATCTACATTGCGAAAGTACCATCGTTTGGCTATTCCCATCAAAGAAAACGGAAATAGCTTCCACTTAAGGGTACCTCGCCTCATCCCTTGGATGTGGAGACATGAACACAATTGTTCAAAGTCACGTAGGTGAGTGTAAGGATTTTCATCTTCATCCCCTGAAAAAGATTGTTCTCGAACTTTGGCTATGAAGCTAGGGCGAAACTCATAGCTAGGTGAAAGGATGGGATGTGATGATGGTGGTGGCTCCAAACTATGGCCCTTTGGAGGCTCAAGATGAGAGATGGATGATTGATTCATGGTGTGAAAAGGATAAAATGAAAAGAAAGATAAAACAAGGATAATAGGACCAAAGGGTTCTAGTTAAAATAGCTATCGTTCCCCGACAACAACGCCAGAAATGCTTGTTGGTATTTCTTATGACTATTGGATAAATCCGCAAGCGCATAGATTATACCGTTGTAGCACTTCACCGGGAGTATTCCAGGTATCGTATTTTCCACAGGGAATGAGAAGTGAGTTAACTAGGATTATGGATATGTCCTATGATGGATCAAGGGAGACTATGATAATTGGGTTGATAGGTTCGATATAGCAAAGATATCTAACAAGCGAGAGCTAGTTATACTGGATTTATCAGCCCTTCTCTTGCAGGAGGCGATGGGATAGATCAGGAAGAGGGCAAAACTCTAACCGGACCGCGCCATCATGTTGTATTGAGGCCCTACCTTTTAAGAACTTATCTTACACACGTGGTGGAATAAGAGGACAAGATAGGGCTGTTACCACCTACTAGCTACCACAAACAATCCGTACGATAAGAGGTTTAAAAAGGCAAGATCTAGTCTAGACACCACGTCTACACTATTCTTACTACTTTAACATCAGCTAAAGGCTAAAGCACTCTACTTAAAGTAAAGTGATGAACAAGCGCGAAAAGATGTATAACAGCTATGCCAGAAGTAAAATATCAAATACTATAAAGAACTCGGAAGTATCAGTTACAAGTTTTGAACTTACAAGAGGATTGCATCCGCTAAGGTACAACTCGGAGAAGACGCCAGACAGGCCCGGCTCTGCTCACTCTCCTCCAACTAGCATAGCACTACTACAGAGCTCCGCTAAGATACTAAGGAGTAGTTTCTTCAATGAGGCATGGGTGAGAGTGAAGGCCTAGGGGGGTATTTATAGCTAGAGGTGGAGTAGGGGCTACTCTGGTGCCACGTCAGCGATCCGCGCCACCTCCATCAGCCACCGTAGGATCAAACCATCATTGTAACTATTGACACAAAAAGCATCAGGATCTGCGAACACATCGGGCTTATACCCGAAATTTGATAACTGGAGGCGTGCCAGTCGGTTTGACCAGTTAATCAACAAGGACGATAACTAGAACAAGATTCAATCCAGACAACGGCGATACGCCCGGATGCTGGGATTGAGGCTTGATCAGGATAACTAGAGCAGCGCTGAACGAGGCAACAACGATGCGCCCGGATGCCAAAGCTCAGAGGTACTCCCATGTGGAACTTGCAAGGATTTGACGGAGATCAAGCTGATGCAACCCGTCGAAGCTTGAAGAACTCGTTGATAGCTACAACTAATGCAATAAAGGGTAAATTGCGATAAAAAGTAGAATAGGAATAAAATTGGTTTGTTTGATATTGGATTGATTGTCATACACGTAGCCCTCGGGCACATATTTATACTCCCGCATGGAGAGTTGTACAAAGACACGGCTCGTATCCTTCCTAAAACAAACTCCTAACTTTAAGGAAGCTGACTCGCGCAAGAGTCAGATCTAAAACAATAATATTATTTTCCTAAACAAACACACCTATTTTAAAGGAAAACAAATGACTCATGCAAGAGTCGGACTCAAACTGCTTATAATAATACTGGTATAAAAATCACCAGTTTCCTTATGTCTTCCCTTCGATGGAAACTTTCCATCGGCAGATCCCTTCAATCTGCGACTTCCTTCTTTGACCACCACCAGCCTTCTACTGACATCAAGTGCTAAGTTACCCTATCGGCACCTCATGCCCATCGGCATCGGCAATACTTCCCGATCGGCAACCTTGTACTGATAACTGTCTTCACCAACCTATCGGCAATCGGCAACCACTCTCCATCGGCACTCGGCATCAGCTTCTCATCGGCAATTGGCATTTATAACTTAAGCTACTCGGCTTCACCAATTAACCTTTGTCGGCAAGGACCATCCAGCCTCCATCGGCAATACACTTAGTCTTCCCGTAGCACCCTCATCGGCAATACTGACTCATGATTTCCCGATGCCGATGGAAAACGGCTGCTGACCAGTCAAGCCTTAGCTCATTTGACACGTGCTGAAAAACGGTGTCAACACATGCCCCCCCAGTTTCGGAGCATATAATACTTTACGCGCCGAAATTCCCTCTACTGTAGCCGTTGTTGTAGCCGTTACCTCCGAGATAAATGCACAGTTTCCTCGATCTCCACACGCGGAACCGCAATTTAATAATAAAATCCCTCGATTGTAGCACAAACAGTTGCAAATTCCCTCGATCATCGTGCGTATCTATCGCGGGCCTCTCTACATTCCTGCACAGTGTGAACCGAAACCCCAAAATACCCTCGAGTAAGCTTATAAAAGTTACCGGGATCCAATCTGCTTTTTACCCCGAGTCCATTTTCACTTTCACACTCCCTGCCTTCGTCTTCAACCTCCAGCAGTGCCTCTGAAGAACACAAGCTCAAGCAACAGTTCTTTCCGCAATCAAGGACGAACCGCAAGCACTCCCTCAGCTCCAATGGCGATCCAAGTTGACATCCCCAAGGTAGAGTCTTCTTTCCTCCTTATCCAACCTCCTGCTAGTTCTTCTCCGCACGAATCTAGAATTTTTCCCATTTCCTTTCTGATCCTCTCTTTTCTTTTCTTCGAACCCTAGGAACTGTATAACGAGCTAGTGATCCCCCTCGCCCAATCCAACTTCAGCTGCCTAGGCCCCATGGGCAATCCGGATCCCACCTTCATAATCAATGCAGAAACCAACCGGGTACCTTTCAGATCTGAGTGTTTCGGCCTAGGACTGTGGAAGGATGTTTTTCGGTCATGGCCCAAGCCTACCAAAGGATGGAAAAACTGGTACCTCAGGGTAGCTAGTGCGTAGCAAGTCTACTGGCAAGAGAGCAACTTGGACCAGTGCATTAGGCTCTCCATTGCCGATATGGAGAAGAATGAGAACATGCTGATGGCTGCCTCCTATTTCTGGTCGGACACCATGAATGCCTTCCTTTTCCAACACGGACCAGCCACCCCCACCCTTACCGATGTCCACATGTTAACCGGCCTAGACATCTCTTCTCCCGATACTTTCACCCTGTTCAACAGGAAAGCCGAGTACAAGGTGAAGACTCGGAACATCGGCGGCTGGACAGGCTACATCCATGAGTACCAGAAGACGGGATCGGTAAACCAACGGGAGCACGCCACGTTTCTGAACATGTGGCTAGAAAAATTCATCTTTTGTGGCAGGGCAGTCGGACCGACCATTATGCACCTCCCTGCAGCCGAGCTACTTGCCGATGGAACAAGACTTCCCCTAGGCAGATACCTTCTTGGAGTAGTATACCGCCTTTTACATCAAGTATCTCAGAAGCTACTGCTAGGTGAACCCATCGGCAATCTTGGGGGTCCCTGGTGGTTTGTTAACATGTGGCTGAACGCACACATGCACAAGGCCCTTCATTTTGACCTGCTTGCCCAACAATTCCTGAGGGACATATCAGAAGATTACCAGTATAGGGATGATGAATCGGCAACTCGCCCTCCACTCAATTTCGGAGAGGCCATTATAGTGCTGCCAGGGACCGATGCCGATGTAGAGCAATTCGGCTCATTTTTTCAGAAGTTTTATAATGGACTTTCTGCCACGGAACGACTCTGGTGGCCATATGTCGACGAAAACAATCAGTTCCCGCTGCTATTCAACCTTACCGATGGGAACGTGCCTGAGAACCAAGTAATCATGAAGGCCAACATCACTCCCCAAGCTATTCTAGTGAACATCTTCGGATCTGGGAAGAATGCCCCTCCATCTTACGAGTTCTACTACCCATCGGCAGCGGCGAGACAACTGGCATTTGGCCAACTGCCGATTAAACTCTGCTACTCCAAAGTAGTGAAGCCCAGGCACACAATCTCCACTGCTCTAGACTGGAACAAGGTCGTCAATCTTCCTCCCGATGCTGATATATCAGACATTGACTTGTCCTCCTGGTCACCAACGTCCTTCATCACGAATGAGTACAAGTCCTGGTGGCAAGAATGGAGACACCAATTATTTGCTAAATCATCGCACTATTATCGGCACATGATGGACGCCGATCACATCATCCCCGATGACGTAGTAAGTCTTTTATTTCGATGCATTCCTTATTACTTTGTTTCCATCATCGGTACTTAACCTTTTTGCGCTTGACAGGCCGATGATCCGACCCCCACAATGAGCAACAGTGGCAGGCCCTTCAACCTTCGGATAATGGGTCCCATATCACTCATCGGCAACAAAGCCCCTACGCTAGCTGCATTCACTCCTCAACAGGTACCTACGCCGACACCTGCAAAAGCCAAGGCTACATCGGCCACTGTTGCTGCCCAGACGCGGGTTCATGCAGTAAACTCATCCTTACTCGTACCGATTACATATTATTTTATTGGCAACATTTTATTTTGTATAACTTGCTCTATATTCTCAGGCAATGTGGTCATCGGCAGCTGCTTCAAGTAGACAAGCACCTCCCAGTCCTGCTGCCGATGCCCCCCAGTCTTCATCAAAACGGGTCGGATCCCCTGCTGCTACGCCAAGGAAGAAGAGGCGTCTGAGGCTGGCTTCCCCATCTTCGCCATCGGTTCCAATCGCACCACCAGCCACCGATTGACCATCGGCAGGACCGTCAACGGCTTCAATTCCCGATCACCCCTTTGACGACGTCCCCGATCAGGAGAAAACCCTACCCGCTGCAGCAGCGGAGGCAGCATCGCCATCAGCACCATCAGCCAAAATTCCCGATGAGGAGACAACTCCACCTGCCGTAGCAGCGGAGGCAACATCGGCATCGGTATCGTCGGCCGAAATTCCCAATGAGGAGACAACTCCACCTGCCGTAGCAGCGGAGGCAACAGCGGCATCGGCACCGTCGGCCGAAGTTCCCGATGAGAGAGCGGCGTCGCCACCACAAGAACCAGGCACTACATCGGAAGCGACGTCAGCAACAACGCCACCGGCACCAACAGCGCCAAGTGCTTCCCCAGCAGAGGCTCAATCGTCGGCAACTGCTGCTGATTTCCAAGATGAGGCTGGACCATCCAGTATGCCAAGTCCCCGACAAGAAATTCGCTTCAAGATGGTAAATCGGTTACCTAAAAATTCTAGTATAACTTTATGATCGGCACATTTTGACCTCTTTGTTTTCAGGCCCAAGACTCTCCAGATAGTCTCTTCTCCTTCAGCCTCAACCCCCAGGAGGAAGATGAACACCAAGGCCCCGTTCGAGCGGACAACCTGTTTTCTTTCGCAATCGACATTCCCGATGACAATGAGGAGGAAGAAAACTCTGTTCCAGCTCTATCGGTAGAGATCAAGTCCAAGCTTGAAGCATTGCTTTCCTTGCTGCTGCAAGAGACACCCCAGCTCATTCAAGACTCATCTGCAGCAAGGATTGCTTTTAAGGGTATCCAAGGCCACCTCCCTGCCGATATGGAAGAAATTATTTTCCAGGGAACCTTCCTCGACAGCAAACAAATCCAGTACCAGAGGCTTTCCCGTCGTATTGCCGATAGGGTTGTCCAATCCAAGACCGAGGAAGAGAAGCTTAAGTTCAAAAGTATTGCCGATGAAAAGCACAAGGGCATCGGCCAAGCAGAAGTCTCTAGCGCCAACCTTGATCAAGAAATCACTCAGCTATCGGCAAAGAAGGAGGAGCTACTGGCTGAGTTACAAAAGGTTGAGGAAGCTTTGACTACAGCCAACCAGCAGAAAGCCCAACTGTCTGACACCATCAGGGTTCTACGGCAAGAAAGGGACCAGAATGCCCGACAAGCTATTATGCTGAAGAAGAAGATCAAGCCAGTCGAGGGCTCTGCCGATGCCGATGCCAAGGAGATGGACGAGATAGAACAAATTCGCCTGCGTGCGATATCAGCCATCCACTCTTTGTTGTAATCAATTTGTTGTATCGGCAAATATAACTCTGATACTTGATTTTGGTTCGTGTAATATAACGTTTACACACTTTTACTGATGTATCATAATTTTCTCTTTCATCGACATTCAAATGAGCATGCTATGCGTCTACCCATATGCTAGGGTAATACCTCTTTAAGTATTTGTCGTTGATCGCTCTAGAGAACACAACTCCTTCGAGAGTTTCCAAAATGTAAGCATTGCCAGGGGCAGACTATTTTACCTGATAAGGACCCTCCCAATTAGGGGACCACTTTCCAAATTTAGAACTCTTAGTCCCGATCGGTAAAATCAACTTCCAAACCAAATCACCATCGGCAAATTCCTTTACCTTTACTTTCTTGTCATACAATCTGGCAACCCTCTTCTTATTCTCTTCAATGCTAATCAATGCCCTCAATCGATGACCTGCCAAATCTTCTAACTCATCTTTCATCAGAGTAGCATAATCATCGGTCGTCAGTTGATCCTGAAAAGATAATCTCCTAGAACAAGTTTTAATTTCCCAAGGAAGGACAGCATCGTGTCCATAGACCAACTGATACGGCGAGACTTTGGTTGCACCATGACAAGCCATCCGATACGACCATAAGGCTTCGTCTAACACCACATGCCACCTTCTAGGGTTTTCTTCAATCTTGCGCTTTATAAGCTTAATAACTCCTTTATTAGTCGCTTTAGCTTGACCATTAGCTTGAGAATAATAAGGAGAAGAGTTTAACACCTTGAACCCCATACTAGCAGCAAACTCGTGAAACTCTCCCGATGTGAACATAGTTCCTTGATCGGTAGTAATAGTCTGAGGAATACCAAATTGGTAAACAATGTGCTCTTTAACAAAATCCACCATGTTTGCCGATGTCACCTTCTTCAAAGGGATTGCCTCAACCCACTTAGTGAAGTAATCGGTAGCAACAAGTATAAACTTATGCCCCTTACTCGATGGTGGATAAATTTGGCCGATGAGATCAATAGCCCATCCTCTGAACGGCCAAGGCTTGATTATAGGATTCATTGCCGATGCAGGTGCCCTCTGCACGTTACCAAACTTCTGACAATCTTGGCACCCTTTGAAACAGTTGAAGCAATCTTCAAGAATTGTTGGCCAATAGTATCCATTCCTCCTAATCATCCACTTCATCTTGAATGTCGATTGATGTGCTCCACACACACCTTCATGGATCTCACCCATCAACTCCTTTGACTCCTCTTTCCCAAGGCACCTGAGTAAAACTCCATCAATTGTCCGATAATACAATTCATCGTCAAGGAGCACATACTTAGTGGCTTGGAACCTTAGACGCCTTTCAACCTTCTTAGATGGGTTCCTTAAGTAATCGGCAATCTCACTTTTCCAGTCATCGGTAACTGTTACCGATGGCATGACTTCCTGAATCGGCTGATACCCTGAAGCATTCTGTGCTAACCGATTAGGCTCTTCATTATGCAATCTAGAAATATACTCAAGACGGTACTCTTTGAACTCTTTTAATAATTGCAAACACTACTCATGGGTTGCAATTAAAGCTTCACTCCGACATTCATATGTCCCAATCAACTGGTTGATCACCAACATAGAATCACCGAAGATTTCAACAGCATCGACACATACTTCCCTGAGTAATTCCAACCCCTTAAGTAAGGCCCGGTACTCAGCCTGATTGTTTGTTGAAGTAGCAACAATCGGCAACGAAATTTCATACTTCCGTTCCTGGGGTGAAATCAAGAGAATACCGATACCTGCTCCATTCTTGCACGTAGACCCATCAAAGAACAAAGTCCAAGGAGCAATCTCCACAGAGCTCACCACATTACAATGCTGAGTAACGAAATCGGCCATTACCTGACCCTTAACAGCCTTAGCCGATTCATACCTTAGGTCAAACTCTAAAAGTGCCAGGATCCACTTACCGATTCGTCCACTTAATATCGACATTGATAACATGTACTTGACCACGTCATCTTTGCAGATAACAGTGCATTCAGCCGACAATAAATAATGCCTCAATTTAATGCAAGAGAAATATAAACATAAGCACAATCTCTCTATGGCCGAATACCTGGTTTCAGCATCCACCAACCTTCTGCTCAGATAATATATTACACGTTCCTTCCCTTCAAATTCTTGAATTAAGGCTGACCCGATAACGCCATCATCGGCAGACAAATATAACCTGAAAGGCTTCCCGTGCTGAGGTGGAACCAAGATTGTAGGGTTCATTAAATATCTCTTGATCTCCTCCAAGGCTAACTGCTGTTCTTCTTTCCACGTAAATTCTTGATCGGCTTTTAATTTCAACAATGGGCTAAAGGACTTAATCTTACCAGATAAGTCAGATATAAACCTTCTGATGAAATTAATCTTGCCGATCAAAGATTGCAGCTCAGTCTTGTTTGTAGGAGCAACCACTTTGTTAATTGCATCGATAGACTTTCTGTCGATTTCAATGCCTCTCTGATGCACCATAAAACCCAGAAACTGCCCTGCCGACACACCAAATGCACACTTGTTAGGATTCATCTTCAACCCATGCTCCCTTGTGCACTCCAAAACTTTTTGCAAATCGGCAAGATGCTTCCCAAAGTCTCCAGATTTAACCACCACATCATCAATGTAGATTTCAACTATCGTGCCGATGTACTTGTGAAAGATGAAATTCATCGCTCTCTGATAAGTAGCACCGGTATTCTTTAGGCCAAAAGTCATGACAACCCACTCAAATAAACCGACGTGACCTGGACATCTGAAAGCAGTCTTGGATATGTCTTCTTCAACCATGAATATCTGATTATACCCAGCATTACCATCCATGAAGCTAATGATTTGATGTCCAGCAGCAGCACCGATCAGCAGATCAGCAACGGGCATCGGGTAGCCATCCATCTGCGTAGCCTTGTTGAGATTCCTGAAATCAATACAAACACGAAGTTTTCCATTCTTTTTATAAACAGGAACCACATTAGAAATCCACTCAGCGTATCGGCATTGCCGAATGAATCCGGCCTCGATTAACTTGGTAATCTCAGCCTTGATGTCGGGCAGAATAGTAGGATTGCATCGGCGCGTAGGTTACCGATGTGGTTGGAAACCAGACTTAATGGGTAACCGATGTTCAACTATAGATCGGTCTAATCCAGGCATCTCTGTATAATCCCAAGAAAAACAATCTTTATTCTCCTTTAATAAATCAGTCAACTGCTGTTTACATTGGGAATCTAACTTAGCACTAATAAAAGTAGGCCTAGGTTTACTACCATTGCCGATGTCAATCTCGAGTAAATCATTGGCGGACGTGAAGCCCTGCCCCAATTTTCCGTCATCGGCGAACTGATCCATTAAAACACTTCTTCAGAACTGACTACTTGGATCGGTGTAATGCGGTAATCGGCAACTTTGAGGAACTCTTTGTCCCAGGCTTCACCAGATATGCACCTGGTCTGCTCATAAGTTTCTGATTCTGCCGATGCAACAGTAGATGGGACCTCACTTCGGACGACTTCAATTCTGTCCCCGATCCACTATACAAGGCTCTGATGCATAGTGGAAGGAATACAGCAATTGGCATGGATCTAATCCCTTCCGAGGAGCATGTTGTAAGTGCCTTTGCCACTGATTACAAAGAACGTTGTCGGCAAAGTCTTGCTGCCGATGGTCAAGTCAACACATACAGCTCCCATGGTTGTCGACACATTGCCTTCAAAGTCCTTGAGCTTCATGTCGGTCTTGACTAAGTCTTGGTCACCCTTCCCAAGCTTTCTGAACACGACATACGGCATTATATTGATTGACGCACCGCCATCGACTAGCATCTTTGTCATCGGTTGTCCATCCACTTTGCCCTTAACAAACAGAGCCCTCGGGTGCTGCCTCTCATCATCGGCAGGCTTTTCGAAAATAGCCGTCATCGGATCCAGCACCAATTGTGCCATATCGGCAGTCTCTTCATCATCACTGACAGGTGCCATAAACTCCATCGGCAACATGATGAACATATTAATATCTGCCGATGGACCTCTGTCCTTGCGCTTCGGCCTCCACTGCTTCTCCCTTGAGGGTCCATCGTCATACAGGTCATCACGGCGTTGGCGCTGAATCCTCCTTTTCTGAGTCTTGCTTAGACCCTTAGGGCACCACTGAGGAAGCATGGTTTTCCAGACAGGCTGGCGCAGCTTCCCGCTGCTTGCATCGGCACTCCTTCCGATGTTGGGGCCTCTGAAGAATATTCCTTCATCAAGCACTCTTGCATGGGTTATCTCCTCCAGCTCCTCTTGATCAACACGTCTGCCAAGCCTGTCATGGGCACTGAGTTTGCCCCCCAGTCGGTCATGTGCCGATCTGTTCTCCCTGAGCGGCTTAGCGTACCTGGATGCCTGATCATCAAAATAAGGTCTCTTACCTGACCGATCGGCAGTGTAATATCCATTGCACTCTGAACAATTATCGGCAGTGGGCAGCTTGATGCCTTCTTCCCAGTAGTGAACGAAGAAGGGGCACTTCCAGTGGTCTTTATGCTGAAGCCATTCCCGGTGCTCTTCTTCTCCTTGCCGATATCGCTCTTCACGTAATTGCCGATGATCTCGCCTTGGCTGCTTGTGTGTGATTATGACCCCAAGAGCCCTGTTGGCACTGCTACCTTCATCAGCAACCTTCTTACCCTTTCTGTCATCGGCAAACCTTCCTGCGTCGCGCTCAGGTACCTGGTGGTTAGGGTCTACCGATGAGTTCTTCCTGGCAGCTTCCGATGTCAGCACTTTAGTTTTCCCACTAGCTTCCACCATGTTGTTTGGAAACGGATGCTGATCAATCTTCATCGGTTGCCGGACTTTAGAATTTTCAAACTTGATACGTCCAGATTCAATCTCTGACTGCAACTGCTGCCTGAACACTTTGCAGTCATTGGTACTGTGTGAGGTTGTATTATGCCACTTGCAGTACCTAATCTTCTTGAGCTTCTCGGCCGATGGAATTACTTGGTTAGGCGCAACTTAATTCGCCCTTCTTGAAGTAATAAGTCAAACATCCTATCGGCCTTGGTGATGTCAAAGGTGAACCTTTCGGTTTCTTTCTGGCCGAACGGACAAGACACAGGCTTCTTATCCTTCACCCATTCGGCCGCATCGACGCTCAGCTCTTCATCAGACCCAGAGTCTTCTTGCCCGATGAAGGTCACCTTCTTGTTCCAAGTCTTCCTGGGTTCAAAGGCTTTGATATCTTGATCGGCAATCCTTTGCACCAGATGACTTAAGCTTTCAACTTCTTGGGGACGCATACTTGTCTTTGATGTGCGGCAGTAATCCTTGAAAAGCCAAATCTGCCAGTTGCCGATCATCAAGCACCAGACTGTAGCATTTGTTCTTCACATCCCGTAACCTTTGAACAAAGCTTTCTACCGATTCATCATTGCGTTGCCTCATTTTGACTAAATCGGTAAGCTTCTTCTCATGTATGCCAGCAAAGAAGTATTTATGAAATTGCCTCTCTAGATCGGCCTATGTGATTACAGAATTTGGAGGCAGTGATATGAACCAGGTAAATGCCGATCTAGACAATGACGAAGAGAACAATCTCACCCTGAGTTCCTGCCTGCTGGCAGCTTCTCCACACTGGATAATGAAATGGTTGATATGCTCCATTGTTGATGTGTCGTTTTGGCCGGAGAACTTGGTAAAATCGGGCACTTTATACGATTTAGGAGAGGAATTAAGTCATATGAAGGAGGATACGGAGTCCGATAAGAGTACGTATTAACTTTGGGTTTAATGCCGAATTGTTCTTTCATAACTTCGGCGATCTTACCGACCCAATATGCATCCTGCTCCTGCCGACTCATTGGTTGGTTATTGACTGGTGGAGCCGGCTGATGCGCCTCTTGAAGATGATGCGGAGTAGTCACGGGCGCAGCACCAGTCATCTGGACATTATGCATCGGTTGATGTGCCGATGGACAATTTTGCACACTTAGCTGATTAGGTTGAGTCATTGTATTCATCGGTTGCTGTACCGATGGTCCGCTCTGAGTATGCGTTGGGCCTCCATAATGATGCATCGACACGCTAGGCTATTGAGCCGGCGGTTGGTTGACCCATCCAGGATTATAAATCATCGGCATATGACTTACCGATGGTTGATAGCTGACTGGAGCATGTGGCTCTTGTATTCTGGAGCAATCAATCACCAGGTTACTTTGGGGAACGAGCATTCCAGTTTGAGGGTTCGCCACCAGAGGTTGACTGCCAGTTGCTATAATGTGTTGCATCGGCATAGAGCTTGCCGATGGTGGCATCAGAGGTATCTTAGGAATTACTTGCAGATCTTCTGATGGCACTTGCACAGTTGGAGAAGGCGCAGAGTAATGCATCATAGAGGCCACCAGCTGTGATTGTATTGCCGATGCCATGGTGCCCTTCCAAGCTGAGCTATCTCCCTGCACCAGATTAGAACCAACATATAGATTCGGAGGCATACCGTATCCCCACTAGTTAGCAGGGGCTGGCTGACTTTGGATAGCAGGTCCTGAAGTTGCCGACGCCACTGGATCCATGTTGAGCTTGGTGACGCTGCCAGGGTTCGGTCTTGGCGATGTAGCCACATCGGCAGGTGGTTCCACAGGAGTGGAAGATGCCATTGGGGCCGCCGATGGGCTTATAGATGCCGATCCAGGCTGATGGTACGCTGGACCAACGTATTGCGGTGCACGTCCTTCTTTGAATGATTGCGTAACAACATTGTAGACAGTATTGGACAACACGTTGGAGTGGCTAATTAATGCTTGACTTACAGCAGCATTAACCATCTCTTGTAGCTTACCAGGATTGGCATCATACGTGACCTGCCGTGGCAATGGGAGATCTTGTTTCTGGATCGCCTCGCCACTCCTGCTGCGGCTGAAGGATTTGAGATATAAATGCTTGTACTCCTCCATAGCCTGCTCCATGGCTAGCCTCTGATCATCTTTCAGATCGGCCTCGGAGACTTCAATGACGTTCCTCTGGTTAACGTCGGCGTGATCACCCATGATAGATGTGTAGATTGGTATAATCGTGTCCCACTGGGCGTGCCAAAAGAGGTGTTGACACAAAAAGCGTCAGGATCTGCGAACACCTCGGGCTTATACCCGAAATTCGATATCCGAAGGCGTGCCAGTCGATTTGACCAGTTAATCGACAAGGACGATAACTAGAACAAGATTCAATCCAGACAACGGCGATACGCCCGGATGCTGGGATTGAGGCTTGATCAGGATAACTAGAGCAGCGCTGAACGAGGCAACAACGATGCGCCCGGATGCCAAAGCTCAGAGGTACTCCCATGCGGAACTTGCAAGGATTTGACGGAGATCAAGCTGATGCAACCCGTCGAAGCTTGAAGAACTCGTTGATAGCTACAACTAATGCAATAAAGGGTAAATTGCGATAAAAAGTAGAATAAGAATAAAATTGGTTTGTTTGATATTGGATTGATTGTCATACACGTAGCCCTCGGGCACATATTTATACTCCCGCATGGAGAGTTGTACAAAGACACGACTCGTATCCTTCCTAAAACAAACTCCTAACTTTAAGGAAGCTGACTCGCGCAGGAGTCAGATCTAAAACAATAATATTATTTTCCTAAACAAACACACCTATTTTAAAGGAAAACAAACGACTCATGCAAGAGTCGGACTCAAACTGCTTATAATAATACTGGTATAAAAATCACCAGTTTCCTTATGTCTTCCCTTCGATGGAAACTTTCCATCGGCAGATCCCTTCAATCTGCGACTTCCTTCTTTGACCACCACCAGCCTTCTACTGACATCAAGTGCTAAGTTACCCTATCGGCACCTCATGCCCATCGGCATCGGCAATACTTCCCGATCGGCAACCTTGTACTGATAACTGTCTTCACCAACCTATCGGCAATCAGCAACCACTCTCCATCGGCACTCGGCATCAGCTTCTCATCGGCAATTGGCATTTATAACTTAAGCTACTCGGCTTCACCAATTAACCTTTGTCGGCAAGGACCATCCAGCCTCCATCGGCAATACACTTAGTCTTCCCGTAGCACCCTCATCGGCAATACTGACTCATGATTTCCCGATGCCGATGGAAAACGGTTGTTGACCAGTCAAGCCTTAGCTCATTTGACACGTGCTGAAAAACGGTGTCAACAGTAACCGCCTTAGATCAATGGTGGAGATGAAGTAGATGCATGGAGGCATGCAGGAAGGCGGTGGAGACCTTGGGGCATCTTTTGGGCACCTGGGTGTGGTCGGCTGACCACCCCATGACAGGTGGCCCCTGCCACTTCATCCAGGAGGTGTCCCCACTGCTTAGGGAGCATGTGGGTGGCCTGGTGGGCCCAATGATGGTCGGCCGACCCCCTATGGGGTCCCTAGCCCACCTCTGTCTCCTGTATGCTAGTCCCACTTGTCATCTGCGTTGGGTGTTTGTTCTGAGATGTTTGTCACACTAATATCCTTGATGTGGGCCCATGGATCCTCGTACTTTGATCCATGACCGTTGAGAGGTAGCACACTTAGATCCAAGGGGTAGAAAGTGCTGTGAAGAGTGTTACATTGATCATGGGGGCTTGGGAGGCCTAGTGGCTCCACAGGGTGTTCGGCCGACCCCCTAAGTGGGCCCACTAGCTCCCAAAACTCCCCATTTGTCATTACCTGCGGTCAAATAGTCAAGGGACATGTGGAACTAGTTATTGGGTAAAATATGTTCATGCTATGCTTGTTTTCCTTTGAATATGAGGATGTTGACGGTATTTTGATGGTGACAAAATAGCTCATATTTACCGTCAACACAGACGCTAAATGCCGTCGGGAAGATCTGCATCCAAGACACATACTACTCCAAACCTGGTGACAAGCCCGCCACGAAGAAGCCCAAAGAAGCAGGACCAGCGGTGACCAGCACCGATCTCACCCGCGGCTAGATGTAGAGTCCCTCGGCCCCCAGTGGTGCGAGGTGATTTAGAAGTTAAAGTGTCCCAAAAAGCGTGTACTATGTACCACTCCGTTAATAAATAAAGGTTCGACGCCCTTCTCCATAGTGGTTTCCTTCAAAATGTTCCCGGCGTTCGATGACCTCTACAAAACACTTCCGGCGTTCGACGAACTCTCCAAAACACTCTCACAGTGATCGACGACCCCTTCAAAACGCTCCCGGCGTTCGACGACCTCTCCAAAACTCTTTAAGGCGTTCTCGCCAAACAGCCTGGCTATAACCGGAAAGCCACCGATTTAGGCCTGACGTCTAGGAATAAGCGTGGAGAAGTAGCTACCCTCCACACTATACCTAAGTCGCCAAGCCCCTTGAGTACTAACCCTAGCGTCAAGGGTAGTATCGAAGTCAAGGCACCAAAGGTTATACGCCCAGAATCTGTACACGACCACGGTACGGTCGACTACTCTACAAGCAGCATGGCTATTCGCCCAACGTCTGTAGGAATGGTCTCCACAGGCCCTAGTCATGCCACGATTGAGCCTCTCGGAAAAAGCCCTATCTCTGGTATCTCCCTATGCGTGCATGAGCGAGGCCCTCTGCGCAGCGGGTTATCAGCAACGTGCCCCTTGGTAATCCCCATGACTCCTACGCGTGCAGTGGCCCCGTGCCCTATGATCCGGATTGCGGGGAACCTAAGGACAAACGATTCATCGCTACGGCTCATGACTTAGCTGGCATGAAAGGACATACAAGTGAAACAAAAGCTCACCACCTTGATTAAAATACAACTTTGTAGCATTTCACTTATAGGTCCGACAACTTGTATCCTAGATACAAACTTTGACTGTCCCGCAGCAAACAAGTCTACATCTCTAACTACGGCCTCCGCCACCGGGTCGGCTTCGCCTTCTAGATGATCCATCTCCTCCTCCGAAGTACCCACGGCGAAGCCAGTCGCCACTCTACCCAGGTCAAGCCTCGGGTAGTGCGACTGCAACATGGCAAAACCATGAGCAACCACACTCTGCGCCGCGGAGGTTGTGAATGACTGAAGTCTGCCCCAGAGTCCGCGAGCCTTTGATAGAACACCCTCCATGGTCGCCCGCTCGGAACGTTCAGGGATAAGTGCTTGCCCGTCGACGCACCTCACCACCGGGTCGACCTCCTTCTCCAGCGACCAGAAGTTGTCGTAGTAGGCGTCCACTTCGCTTGTAGGTCTACAAATTGAAGATGAACATGCCCTCGGTAAGCTGCGAGCATAGTAATGTTGCATCAGACCACTTCACGGGCGTGGAAACAGGAAAAAAGCACATCAAAACCCACCTTCATGCATGGCCTACATTTTGTATACTTCATGCTTGGAAGCCGCGGCCTCCTCCTCCTCTAGGTGCTTTGTATCTTCAAGCCCGAGTAGGCCTACATCGCGAAACAGTAAAAAACTACCGACTGCACACCTCCAGATTAGCAAAAAAAAGAAGAAGCACGAAGACTTACAGGCGGAAAGCTCATCGACCTTCTCAACATGCGAAAGGAGCTCGATAATCTCATGATCCCGCCCCCGGATATCAGCCTCCAGCACCTGCGATCACCGGTGCATGACGTCCAGGCTGGCCCCCAGCCCAGCGAACTGGTCTTCGACATGAGCAAGCTCCCCGTGAAGGCACTCGTTCTCCGCCGCCAAGAACGCAAGCTGGTCAGCCATGGCCTTGCGCTCCTTCCCGGCCTTGAAGAAGCTCTAAGAAGCTCTGCAACCACACAAACACCGTGACCAGAAAATACATCGAGAAGACACGGGTTAGAGAGAAAGTGCAAAAACCTTGACGCATCCCAATAGGTTACTCGCATCATTCAGGAAGACCGTCGCCTCCTCTTCGGCCTCGTCGTCCTCGACAACGAAGAAATCATCACCGTCCCGACGGAAGGTCCGATCCGGCGTAGGTTTTGGGTCATCTTCCGCGCGCGGAATCTCCTCCTCCAACTCTGGCTCCTCCTGCAACGACGTCACCACCCCCTTCCTCTTCACCGGCAGTGGACCTAGGGACAAGGCCGTCAACGCCGCGAGCAGATCGACACGCGCCGGACTAGAAGTAGCGGCGTCAGCAACCCCAACCTAGGGAGCATCACCGAGTTCCTCCCCCACCAGCCCAGCGACATTATCATCCGCGAACTCGCCAACCGAAGCCTTGACCCCAGCAGTCTCTGAACCCCCCGAGCCGGCACCCGTAGGGTCAGCTAATAGAGCACTCCTGAGGTCGGGATCCTCCGGACACCCCGGGGAGCCCACAGACGCCGGCACCTCGAAGCCCACAAGATCAGGGGCATCAGGAGTGCGACCAGCGGCAGCCGACGCCCCATCACGCGCCACAGATGGATCCTCAGCAGTTGTCGAGCTACAAGGAAAACGCCATAAGCACCAGGGAAGACAAGCCCAGCAGACCATGTATAAAGAGGACGAAATACTTAAAAGACCAATGCTCGGCGCACCCTCACAAAACGCCACACCGGAGGTGACCCCGCGGCATTCGACGACGCGACCATGAGCGGGCCCTTTGACCCGCGAGCAGCCCATGACTCCATGGTAGGCCTGCCTGCGACCTCCGACTCATGCTGCACACCAACAGGCACCTTGGGCAGGGGCACCTTATCACTGGATTCGGAGCCCCCCTGCCCATCTGCGCCGACCAGCAGCGTGACATCCTCCCCATTCGACCCCTCTTTAGTCCAATCGGACAACGAGGATGACATGGGAGCGATGCCCTCATTTATACTAAACTTGCCGCCGGTATCAACCTACGGCTTTGACCTCTTCGGGCAAGGAGCGGTCGGACGCTTCCCTCACGGGTCATCGCGCGCTCGACGTCTCCCAGTGAGAGGCTCGTGGACTCGCCCCCCCGGGGAAGACTCGTGGCCCCCTTCGTCCTCACCATCCACCCTGGCTATCCGCCTAGGTGCCTGGTCGACGCCCGTAGGCCACTCCGCCAAGGGGACCTGGGAGAAGAAGACTACACGGTCCTGTCCATGAAACTGAAACGTTCCATCACAATAGTCACACACTCAGAAATAAGCAAGAAGAAAAGGAAGTTCCTGAAATTCACCTGCGGTGGCGGAGCCTCCAAATGGAAAGGATCCCGCGAATCCTGCATGTACTTCCGAGAGAGATCAAATATCACTTCAAGACGGGCGCGAGCGTCGTTGGACATCATCGGCTCGGCGACCTCCCGTGTGGAGTCAAGGCGACCTGTGTACTAGAACGTGGGATGATCCTTGTCCTTATAGGGCTGGCAGTGCCTCATGACGAAGTTCCAGCCGATGGCAACCCCGTCAAGTGACTCACAGTCCAAAAGGCCAAGGAGCTCCGTGACTTGGCCCATACCATTGGACGTCGGTCGTGTCGACCAGCTCGGTTGCGACGCTGGAATGGCCGTCAGATCTCCATGAGCACGCGGCTCCGCTTGGGGAATATAGAACCAGCGGGACCTATACTCTGCCACCTTGGATTTGAGGGCAGTGGCGATGAACACGTCTGCCATCCCTTCACTAAGCTGAAGATACACCGACCCGACGATCCGTGACGGACCGGTGCCGTTGTACTTTAGGTGAAAGAAGTAGCAAAAGAGTTCGAAGTGGGGATCAATCTCCAAATACGCCTCGCAAAGATGAATAAAGACCGCAATGTGCAACACCAAGTTGGGGTGGAGATTGCACATCGCGATCTGGTAATACTCTAGGAGGCCGCGGAGAAACGGATGAATAGGAACGCCAAAACCATACAAGAAGAAGGGCTCAAAGACGATGAGCTCACCGTGTGTTAGGAGTGGGGAACTCATCCCCCGTCGCAGCGCTCCACTCCACAATTGCCTTATCCTGAAGGACACCAGCGGTAACGAGGAGCTGGATATCCTCCTCCTTCAGCGTGCATATCGACCAATCCCTGGTCCAATATGGAAGCATCACCTTCGCCTTCTTCGCGGACTTCTCTATCGCCGTCTTTGACGAAGCATGAGTGTGAGGTCCCCTCTTCGGCGCCATTGCTGGACTAGGACAAGTGGAATCCGAGATCCGTGATGGGGTGGAAAGCAAGAAGGGTGTGAGCGAAAAGGCGATGGAGACAATTGGGGAAGACGAAGGATTCAACAGCAAGCGGAAGGCATGAAAACCACCGCCGCTGCTAAGTCCGCCTTTTATACCAAGCGGCACGGCGCTTCGCCTCCCAGGGTTTTTGGGAAACCGCAACGGTCTAATGCGGGACCGCCATGATACCCGGTTTAACCGCGTGGTTGAATCGTCCCACTTACCACTTTTCCGCATTTCTTCCAAAATAATTTCTAGATTTCTGGTTAATAATCTCGCTAACCCCACAGTCCCGGGGACTGATAATATATTTCCTCCAAGTATTTTTTGGCGGCTACAACCCTCATCAACAAATTCCAGCGGTAACACTTGAGGATTGCGGCGATCGCGCCCACAACTACTGGCACCTGGTCGCATCGCCGACCAGACATGGAGGCTTCTCCGGCCACATGAACCGAACAAGGCTCGTGGACCATGCTTTACGCAACCTCTGTATCCATGTCCTCGGCACAAAAACGTCAGCCTCTGACGGCAAATACTCGGGGACTGGGTGCTCGGGGACTGCGAAGACTATAGAAAACTATGATCCTAATACAAGAATTATCACGTTCCTTGCATCAGGCTCGGGGACTACGGGTATTCATAGTCGTTTTTATCAAACTTATGTTTAAATCTTCTTGCAATTTATATCCTGTATAAAGCTTGGCACCACGTGCATACTTCACCTACTACCAAGCTCGGGGACTAAGTGGGTACACTTCACCTTGTGGTGAATGTACTCATTTCTTTCTCGACAAACTCTACTGTTTCCATGATGTTTTGCAGAGTTTAAGTGGGTACACTTCACAAGGAAAGGACTTTCAAAATTTTCTTTTTCATCACGTCACATTCTTCCAACAGGCAGCCGCAGCCTCCGACGAGGCGACCTGTTCGCAGACCACGCTACGACGTCCCAAGCAGCGCCTCGACTAGGCAGCCTGGTCGAGACTCTATGACGACGACGACGCATGAAGACGACCAGCCGAACACCTCCTCGAAGGACGACTATGTGGGCTCGACAGAAGAATGCAATGTGCTCGGGGACTTGTTGGGGATATTACCTCGGTATACCCCTGAGGACCTATATGGGCCTACCGACCAAAAGACGGCCCAGCCCGCGAGGCCCTGCGGCACGTGACCAGACCGCCGTGCTCGCTAGGGGCTCCGAAGAGCCTTGATCACTAAAGAAGATCCTAGTAGATAGATTCGGATCCCTTACCTTAAGGGACCGATCATAATCTGTTAGCATATGAAAACTGTAATCTTGCTCCCCGACTATATAAGACGAGCAGGGACCCCCTCGAAAAGATTCATCTACACCTCGTGTAACCTAATACTCATATCAATCCAGCCACCAGAACACAAGACGTAGGGTATTACGGCGATTTGTCGGCCTGAACCTATATAAAACGTTGTGTCTACGCTTTCTGTGTTACGCTTGATCGCCGTCGCCATACCTCCACCTACAATCTACTACCGTAGAGTACTTCTAGGTAGACTGCGACGCATATTTTGTCAACACTCTTCTCTTTAGACTATTTTACCCTTCTGTCATGTTAGATTCATTGCGTAAGACTGATTGGACGCCGCCTAGACCTTCCTAGCGATGCTGCAGTCTGCCTAGCCAGCGCCTCCTCCTTTCCTTCTGATCTGGTGCACACTGTTGGACCAGTTCATGGACGGTGGCGACGAGGCCGTCCGGGCGAGCCGCGACCGGCCGTGCCAGGACACCACTGCGTGGTCGGCGAGGGTGCGCTTGACGTGGGAGCTGCTCGATGAGGGCGTCGCCGCGCACCAGCATGTCCGCTTCCTGCGCTATGTAGAACTTGTTCACCTTCTCCAGAAACTCTTTCTCCTGCGTGCACCCGACATGGATGCACGATTATTCACCAATAACCAACTGACCATGCATCACTCGCAGATCAATTCTAATCTAATGAAAAAAAGAACTGCCTGCTTGCTTATTGTACACTATAGTATATCACTAATGTACAGTACAGTAATAATTAACAAACAGATCGAAAGAGGGGGCCGTGCACTAGATCGGAAGGGAAGGTGGGGCGGTGGCCGGGCGGACTGCGGTGTTGCTACGAAGGTCTAGGCCTAGGCGCGCGACATCTGATTGGTGTAGTATCGGGAGATGAAGATGAATGGATCGATAAATTCCTGTACGTAATTAATTAATCTAAGATGACAGAAGGGTAAAAGAGTCCAAATAGAAGATAAATACATGTATTTACATGAGAAAAGAGACTTAATACACCAAATGTCATGAAAAACAAAGTGTTAACGTTTCAGATGTCGTTTTAGCAATGTCAATGTTAAAATCCTATTTTAGCAAAGCCACATGTTTAGGAGTCCTAGAATAGCAATTTTCTCCAAGCTAGATGGAGCGACAACGACGAGGAGAGTGTTGTAAAAAACGACGAGGAGAGAGCGGAGGAACCTAAAAGATGAGGCCATTGTGGATTTGATTGGGATTGGGAGATATTTTTACGGTGGAATGGTTCAGGTCGTGATGTGTGGACTTTAGCGTAGGTGAAAAAGTTAAAGTAAATCAGGACCATTAAATCCTGCGCTAGGAACTAACCTGGTGATGTAGATACGGTAGAAATCAGCCAACCTGCGCTGTAATGTAGATAGATGTTTGCTGAAAGACAAGGAGAGGAGGTTCAGCAATACGGTGCAGCAGGAGCCAAACCAATTAGCAAACTGCAATCCACCTATAAGAAATACAGATTCGTAAAATAAATGGAGAGGATCACCATCGCGTAGGCGTGCCGGTGCTCTGCCGTGCCAGGGGCAGCCACAACCACATCGCTGTCGCCTCGCCCGTGTTGATGGCCGCCCGGTGGTCTGCCGTGCCAGGGAGAGAGGGAGACGACCGCGCATGGACTGCCACTCCGGGGAGGAGGCGATGGCCGCGCTAGAGCTTGACGTGGTCGGGTTGCCCGTACTAGGGTTCCCGCTCCCGGGCTGCCCACGCTGGGGTCTTCCCTTCCCGCGCTAGTGCGCCGTCGCGCCTCCTGCATCGGGGTGAGGCCCGACCATGCTGAGTGGAGTGACGACGTGGAGAGGGCGGAGGACGAGGCGATGTTGATGAGAAAATTGCTATTTTAGGACTCCTAAACATGTGCCTTTGCTAAAATATGATTTCTAATGTTGACATTGCTAAAACGACCTCCGAAACGTTCAACACTTTGTTTTTCATGACATTTTGTGTATTAAGTCTCTTTTCTCTGTTATTATTCCACTACACAAAAAAAGAGGGAAACTGATAAGAGTTTTTGTAGTTGATGAACATCAATGTTTATCCGTTCGATGTACACTAAATAAAAAAACTGGCATAGCATATATGCATGTGTCAATGCAAAGCATACTCAATCATAGATCTAAAAAATCAATAAGCACCCCCAAATACGGTTGGCCAGTTAGACCTCACAAACTTAGATAGGTTCTTATCATCCAAGTTCTTCATGCAAAGTACACTAAATTGAAAAAATAACATATATTCATGTGTAAATGCAAAGCATACTGAATCATAGATTAAAAATAAAGAAGGCGACACACAAATATGTTGGTCAGTAAGACCTCACAAACTTTCCCAGGTTCCAAGTTTTGTACTTTCTTAGAGAGCAGCAGCACCTCATCAGGGTAACAACTATAAAATAGAAAATAAGATTTTTACGGAACAAAATACTGCTAGCATGTACAACAGATAAATCATAAATTGATGTGGCTACCTGGTCATGTAGTCGTCGATTAGGATGTCGTCAAGGAAGAGGTGGGTGAAGCGGCAATGGGGGCGGAGCCGGAGCTAGAGCAGGAGTACGGGCGCAGGAAACCGCGGTGGCCGACTGCCCGACAGCATGTGGTGCGGTGAGGCATCCCGCGCCGGCGCGCCAACTGAGTCGGGGCCAGGGCGGTCGAAACCCTAGGTCGACGTGGCGGCGGCACCGGGGGCTATCTGCCCAGGCCGACGTGCAGCTATGGGGCGGAGATGTGGACGCAACGCTATGCGGTGCGACCTCGGCAGGAGGCAGAGGTGGAGGCGATGGCATAGGGTGGAGGGGGCGGAGCGAGGGCAGAGAGCGGTAGGAGGGAGAATATGTGGCGCTTGATCGATTGAGGTTGCGGTGGAGAGTATGAAGGAGATTTTTTTTTTCTGAAAGCAGTTGAAGGTTGACGTGTGGATGTATTACGGTAGAAGACTAGGGTTTGTGCATTAAGTAATAGGAGTTGAATGAAACCCTTGCTGCATTATACCTTCCTTGTCCAACAAAAGAACCTTGTAGGCACAAGATCGAAACCTCTGCTTAGTCATGCTTAGACCGGTAGCATGGGTGGTCTACCATCCCCCACAAAGATAGGATGTTGGTCACGGTTGGCTATATTTGCTATCGTGGAAAATAACCATGTGGAAGTAATAAATCGAGACCGGGCGAACAAGGTGTTGTGAGCCACTTGACTTGGAGGTCTTGTGAGCGGGTTCTCTCTGCCTGTGTCGTTAGGCACTGGATCGTGGTTGGACATCTGTCGAAATTGAACGCATGCCTCCTTCATAGCTGGCCGAATAACTCGTTTCGACCGCGAAGCCTAACTCTGTGGGTTCGGGCCGGAATCCCCTCCTAGTTAGGTCATGAAGACCGTGAGCGGAATACTAGACCGTGGGCAAGTACCCTGAACGTCCTAGCTACTCACCAAGGGCAGGCAATTCTTGAGCTACCTGGCTACCGTGAGTCGCTACTCATGTCTGTAATTGGGGACCCGTGGGCTACCCGAACGATAGTGAAGGTGACCCGAATAAGTGTGCCGGCAAACATACTTGGGTGTGATTGAGGAATAAACCTCCAGCTAGATAGGAATTCGATTCGAATCGCGGTCTCTCCTCGTCAATGAGAAACTTGAAAGATCTTCCTCCCACTGTAGAAACCTGAACTCTAATAAGTAACCAAAAGATGGTTATATGGTTTTGATGCCAAGCACAATATGGTTATTATTGTTTGTTAACTCAGTGATTGCTCTAGTATAGTTCCTAATGAGATCTGTTTAATGCTACTCAATCAACTACCAAATGTTGTTTTAAAATCTGGAGAATACATGAGTAATTAGGACTGCTCCTATCTCATGAGATCCACCTGATAAAGCCTTGCATAATCCTTGAAGTGTCTATGGTTATATATCTATCTCTCTGTCGGGTAAGTCTAGCTGAGTACAATTGAGTACTCAGGGTTTCTTTACCCTTGTTGCAGATGGTATGGTCTATTCTGGCTATTGCCAGGCATGCCTCTATCCTGCATGTGATGATGAGTAAAGACCACGGGCAATGGTGGATTCTGATGTCTCTCCTTGTTGCTTTTGATGGGACTATACTAAGCATGACACTATATTTGTTTTAAACAGTTTACAATGGGTAATTGTGAAACAAGAACTTTCGCTACTTTGATTTGAACTTGGTGTTGTAATAACACTTCTTTAAACTCTGTTGTAATATTATTTCGTTTCGAACTTATTACTATGATGTGTGGTTACTCAATCGAGTACGATCTCGGGTTGTTACTTATTTGTGGTTTGAAATCCTTCGAGATTTCAAGGACTACCGAGCTTATATGGGCTCTAGTGTGACAGTGTTGTCGGAAACGGTGACCATTACACTAGTGCTCTTATAGGTTGGGCGGTTCCGTGACAGGATAAACCCTGAGTACTCGAATGTACTCAGCTAGACTTACCTGTCATAAACCAAAATAAATGACACCAAGGATTATGCAAGGCTTTATAGTGGCGGACTAGCTTGACTCTCTTTTACAGAAAAGCATTAAAGTGGTATACATGTACTTCATTGGATTTCTGCCATCTTTTAGTAATCATTACCTGATATGTAAATTAGCACCTGTTGACGGTCGTTAGCGTCAACTTTTAATACAATTATAAATAGAATAAATGGATCAATCAAATATAAAATCTAGAAATATAAGGCTTTATCTAACAAATTCCACGAGTTTTGGTGTTTCATTATTTTCCAGGGACTATTCCAGAAAAGAGGATAAAAGAGAAATAAATCAGATAAGATATCGAATAAATCCTGAGGAGAAACAACTGCCAAAATACTCACGGAGGATCCCGCAAACACCGGAGTGAAGCGGGGCCCCAGACCCCACTGGGTGGGGCCGGCCGGCACCTAGGTGGTCCCGGGCGGCACGCCCTAGGCCCACTAGGCTGCCGTCTTCTGGAGCTTCCTCCACCGCCTTTGAAGATTAATCTGAGCCCTACCTTAAGTCGGTTTGATCCAACGGCTGACGTGCATCCCTCCGGTTTGATTCTTTTGTTTTCTTGATGGTTACTCTGGATACCACCAAATTCCTATTTATCCTGATGATCAAAGCAAAACCACGTTTACATGTTCATATGGAACCTATGCTTATCGTAGAATGTCTTTTCATTATGTAATGCTCCTGCTTCTTTTCAAAGATGCATGATGTCTATATTTTCTGATATGATTGAAGAAATCATGGAAGTTTTTATGTATGATTTTTCTGTTTATGGAAAGATTTTTGATGATTGCCTTGAAAATTTAGATAAGGTTTTGCAAAGATGTGAAGAAAAGCACTTAGTCCTTAATTGGGAAAAATGTCATTTTATGGTTAGAGAAGGAATAATGCTAGGACACTTAGTGTCTGAAAGAGGTATAGAGGTAGACAAAGCTAAAATTGAAGTTATTGAACAACTACCTCCACCTATAAACATAAAAGGGATCCAAAGCTTTCCTGGTCACTGTGGTTTTTGTCGTTGCTTTATAAAAGATTTTTCTTATATTGCTAGACCACTGACTAGTCTCTTAGCTAAGGATGCTCCTTTTGAATTTGATGACGCGTGCTTAAAATCTTTTAATATCCTTAAAGAAGCGTTCATCTCTGCACCAATCATTCAACCCCCTGATTGTTCTTTACCTTTTGAAAATATGTGTGATGCTAGTGTTTATGATGTGGGGGCAGTTTTGGGACAAACTAAAGATAAAAAGCATCATGCGATTTCCTATGCTAGCAAAACAATGATAGGAGCACAACTTAATTATGCAACTACTAAAAAAGAGCTTCTGGCTGTTGTTTATGCTATAGATAAATTTAGATCTTACTTAGTTGGAGAAAAAGTAATTATTTACACCAATCATGTTGCTTTAAAATATTTTCTCACTAAGAAAGATGCTAAACCACGCTTAATAAGATGGATTCTTGTACTCTAAGAATTTGACTTGGAAATAAAGGATAGGAAAAGAGTAGAAAATCCTGTTGCTAATCACTTGTCTAGAATATATTTTGAGAATTCGCAGGAACTACCTATCAATGACTCGCTAAGGGATGACATGCTATTCAAGGTAACAAAATCAGACCCTTGGTACGCAAATATTGTCAACTTCAGGTTATGTGCCACCAGGGGAGAATAAAAGAAGGCTTTTATATAAAAGTCATCTCCACATATGGGATCCACCGTACCTCTTCAGAGTTTGCGCAGATGGCTTGCTCAGAAGATGTGTATCGGTAGAGGAAGGCATTCAGATCATACAGAAATGCCATTCAGCACCATATGGAGGGCATTATGGGGCATTCCGCACTCATGCAAAAGTTTGACAGAGCGGATTCTTTTGGCCAACCATGTATGAAGACACCAAAGATTTTATCCGGAGATGTGGATCATGTCAAAGGCACGGGAACATCAACTCAAGAGATGTCATGCCACTCACCAACAATCTCCAGGTAGAACTCTTCGATGTCTGGGGAATTGATTACATGAGAACATTCGTAAAGTCAAGGAACTACGAGTAAAGTCAAGGACTAGAAGCCATGCCATGCAAGTCAGCTGATTCAAGACATTCTAGAAAGATGTTCGAAGAGATAATATTTCTAAGATTTGGAACTCCAAGGATGGTGATAAGTGATGGAGGAACACATTTCACGGATAAGAGGTTTCACTTATATATGACAAGTCATGGGATCCGTCACAATGTCACTACTCCATACCATCCTCAGACAAGTGGCCAAGCAGAAACATCAAATAAGCACATCAAGAATATTCTACAGAAGACCGTAGATAAAATAGGTAAAGTATGGAAAGATCGGTTACCCGAAGCACTATGGGCCTACCAAACTGCATACAAGACACCCTTGGGCATGTCACCATACCACTTGGTGTATGGAAAGACTTGTCATTTATTGGTAGAATTAGAGCACAAGGCTCACTGGGCTATCAAACGTTGGAATATGGATTTTGGAGCTGCTGGACAGAAAAGAAAAATGCAACTATCAGAGTTAGAATAATGGAGAGAAAAAGCTTATCACAATTCAAAGATCTATAAAGAAAGAACCAAAAGATGGCATGACAAAAGGATCAAGAAGGAGTTTGCACCCGGAGATAAGGTATTACTTTTTAATTCCAGGGTCAAATTATTCAGATTCGGAAAGCTACGAAGTAAGTGGGAAGGACCATTCACGGTGGTAAATGCATCATCACATGGAGCGGTGACTCTACAATCACACAAAGGTACGTTATTCAAGGTAAATGGTCACCGTCTCAAACTTTTTCTAGAACCTTCTAGACCACATGAGGTAGTAGATGAGATTTACTTTAGTATTTTACATCAAATGCAACTACCATTCTTCGTATTGAACTAAAATTGGAAAATTTACCTAACAAGATCTTCGTGAACCGTAGAGCCACACCACAGAAGGGAAACCCTGGGGGCTGCCAGGTGGGGCTGGCCAACCCTATAGGGTGCCGCCCGGCACCCCATCTCCTCCTCTCAGATAACTCTAAACCCAGAGATCTTCCCTTTCCATTCTTTACCCAATCGCGATAGTTTGAACAAAATTTCTCTTTAGTTCGTACGAATGCCTACCTAAATAGATTTTGAACCTGCCGCTGAACCCCACTATAAATATGTACCCATACCTCCTTCTTTCTCATCCCATTGTAGCCTCCTCATCTCTCCAGTTAAACTCTCTAGCTCATAGCTCCCATGGCTGGCAAGGAGATGAACATCAGCGGTGCCAACCAGGGCAAGAAGGAGGACTCCCTAGCTCTCATGCTTCCTCAACCTAAGCCTCTCACCACTGTTCCACCCAAGCACCTAGCCGAAGTACCTTCGCGCCAGTACCATGAGCAAGCTTACCATGTCCAAGAGCTTCCTTCACCTCTAGCAAGGATGTTGCTAGGAGAATCATCACGAGGGCCACGGATCACTATTCCTCAAGGGACCATGCTGCTACGCCCAGCGGAGAATGAGAAGCTGAAGTCTGTCAAGTTTAACAAGTTCGGGGACGTTACTTGTGCAAAGTATACGTCTACCCATCCATCCTTTGAAGGCATTCGCGCATCCTCAAGCCAAGTCCGCTACACCGATCCCAGATCGGAACCGAAGAGATCTGCTCCTGCACTTAACAATGCACCTAAGCGCTCTAGAACCACCATCGCTATGCTAGAAGAGAGGATCAACTCGCTCTCCAATTCCATTAACTCTCTTAGAGTAGGCTCAGGACTTCAACCATGACCACCATGAGTAGGCTCGTTGAGAGCAATATAAGGAAGATCAATGCGCTAGAGAGAAGCAATAATCATCTCAGAGCCTTAGTCATGCCGAATCACAATAATAACAACAACGCTTAGTTATCTATGTAATAGGGCACGCCTTAGTTAAATTTACCTTTTCAAGTTAAAGTGTGTTAGTTAAATTTTACTTTCAGTCTTTAAATTAAGTTGTTTAGAGTGTTTGCTTAATCATAAATAAAGTGACTATTGATTCCAATGTCTTTACTATCCACTCTACACTCTATATGTTTGGTATGTGTGTTTTTGTCTCCACATGTTGCGCAGAAAAGAAAATATAGGAAAAGAAACAAGTGTGGGAGAGACACACTACAACCACAAAATAAAACTAGCTCGGAAAGTTACTGCAATTCAGAGAAAGAATCAAACAAAGATCGCACCTGACAAAGCGGAACCGACATCCCCAATCCCATTTCGTCCACGGTCAGGTTTGAGTTATCCACTTTATAAATCATATTCTTTCTATTACTTTAAAGTCCATATGCTAAAATATTTTGAATTGCTAAAAAGATAATTTAATTCATAGCTTAAGAATAAACTTACATAATACTTTTTCCGCAAGTCATGTTTCAATTCAATAAAATAAATATGATTACTTAAGATGATTTGAGACTAAGATATAGTAAGATATGAGAACTTAATTCATGATATCTTGTCTATTGAGCATTTATTCTTTAAATTCAAAAACCTTTAAAAGAGTGCAAGTTGAGTACTTTGTTATGCTCCTATGATCAGAATTAAATTTGAATAAAATAAGTTTACTTCATATGTTGAATCATCCTCCTCAGAAGAGTTGTATGAGGCTTATACAAAAATATGTGAAAATAATCCATGCCAAAAGATGCATGGGAGAAAAGAGAGGGAATTAAAAATGGACAAAAGTCCGATGCACCCTCAAGAGGAATTAAAAAGGGACAAAAGTCCGACGTACCTCTGAAAAAAGGGGAAAAGAAGAGAAAGCCCATACTTCTAAGAAGGAGAGGATGACAACATAGGAAGAATTAATAAAAGAAGAATAAATACAACTAAAGTATTCTGATCTATGGAAATTGTAGAGTATTCTCTTACATCTTTTCAGGATTTATTTTCAAAAATTCTACAAACTCTCCAGAGACTTGATTGAAAGAAGAAGGTAATCTATTCGAGCTATTCTATTATCTAATCACTTAAAAATCTTAAGATACATTTCTTTTCAAATGACTTGGGAGAGTCTTATGATAAAGTTTATCTTTAAGTTATGTCTTAAATTTTAAATATTTAACCATCCTTTTTCTCAAGATGAGTAAAAGCCTAAGTGTGGGAGTGCTTGTTGACGATCGTTAGCGTCAACTTTTAATACAATTATAAATAGAATAAATGGATCAATCAAATATAAAATCTAGAAATATAGGGCTTTATCTAAAAAATTCCATGAGTTTTGGTGTTTCATTATTTTCCAGGGACTATTCTAAAAAAGAGGATAAAAGAGAAATAAATTAGAGAAGATATCGAATAAATCCCGCAGAGAAACAACTGCCAAAATACTCATGGAGGATCCCGCAAACACCGTAGCGAAGCAGGGCCCCAAACCCCACTGGGTGGGGCCGGTCGGCACTAGGTGGGGCCGGGCAGCACCCCCTGGACCCACTAGGCCACCATCTTCTGGAAGCTTCCTCCACCGCCTTTGAAGATTAATCTGAGCCCTATCTTAAGTCGGTTTGATCCAACGGCTGACGTGCATCCCTCCGGGCTATAAATAGAGGCCTATACCCCCCTAGAGCCAAGCTAGATCAGAAGCTCAAGAGCTAAAACCCTAATTCCTATCTAGTAGATCTAGGCCAGCAATTGAAGAGAGATTAGATCTTTGTAGATCTAGCTCTATTTAGAGATTAGAGATTTAGAGTTGGAGAGTAGAGTTGTGGAGGAGTTCCGGCCTGTCGGTTCTTCTTCATCGTTGTATTCTTTGGGATCAAATTCCTCTCACATAGGATCTGTATTATGTGATACCCTAGTATTCGACTTCTGGTTCAAGTAAGCATTTACTCTCATTGTTCTTTATGTTTGTAACTCTTCTGAGTGCTTTGATCTTGATCATTACTTAAATGTTGCCAGTATCCTCCGGACAGACAATTTCTCAAGTTTCCCATTTGCCTTTCTAGTTCATGATATCATCCAACCCATCGGTGTGCCACGTCGGGCATTACGTGATAGAGGGTCACCGAGGTTCCATATTAATTTAGCAGTGCTAAGCGTCTATCTTGGCTATACTAGCAGGTTGACAAGGATATATGTATAGCAATAGCAAGGAGGGTGATATGCATCAATAGGTTCATTCAACTCCTATACGTAATGCATCAATCATAATATAATGTAGTAAATTGATATTATAAAGTAAGGGAGTTTAGGTTGCTCCTGGGAACCAACACTAGGTCAGTGTTCATTAGAGGTCACTCGCTTGGCGAGCACCTTCGAAGATACTTCCATCTTCTGGATTCATCCATCAACACAACCTTTGGGTTAGCTCTGCGCATCATGTCCTTCATGTATGTACTTATCGTACCTAAATGAGATGCAGATGCATATGCATGAATGCAAGGAAATGTTACTACAAACTACATATACTACCATTCAAAACAAGCACAAGATCATACAAGGCATACATAGGCACTTAAAGTAATTCAACTAGTTAGCACTTGTTGACGCCAAAAATGGGGCTTCTGGCATCACCACTGCATAAGGCCTACGGAGACCGTGCAGCAGCAGAGCTTGATCTCCTAAACCTCTTAAGAGGCTTAGGGCACTTCAATGATCGATTCCAGGCGTGCCAGTCAATTTGACCCGCAATTGACAAGGAGATGAAACGTCAAATTATGGAACCTGCCAGTTGTTGCCTGACAGTTCCATGAGTGTGCAGCTCTGATATAGCCGATGAATATAGGAGACTGACTAAAGAGTCAACTCTGAACGGTGTAAAACATGGCAATGGTATATAAACGGCTGTCATAGGATATTAAGCACAAGGTACATGATTAGCCGATCATATGATGAGAATAAAGTAAAGATGCAATACATGTAGCATTATCGTCATCAAACTA
This sequence comes from Microstegium vimineum, assembly GCA_022036555.1. NCBI lineage: Eukaryota > Viridiplantae > Streptophyta > Magnoliopsida > Poales > Poaceae > Microstegium > Microstegium vimineum. Next base: position 22,395,542 of record CM039130.1, on the reverse strand, counting down.
CCAAATCCACCAAGCATACAAGATAAAGATTAATCATAAACAGAGGTGTGTTCCCATGCAGCCGTGATGACAATTAACCCGATAACCTGACCGATTTACTAGCATTGGGGTGTTTCCATGTAGCCATAAAAGTAAATAAGTCAAACCACATCTAGTCCATTTAATAGATCTAATAGATTGAGATGACAACGTACATGTATCGTATGATTGAAGCATAACCAGATCAGCTATGTTAGCCGATATGGGATCCATGAAGCTTGAACAAGATCCATACATCCGGCCTCGGACGGATCTAAGTATGAACAGACATAACCCAACACACATGGCAGCGGGGTCCGGTAGATGCAGCTGTACCACATATGTTGAACCAGATCCAACCACACTCAAACCAATCTAATAACCGAACACATGTCTCGAACCCGCAACACGTGACAATCACAACTAATGGATTAGCCAATATGATCTTAGATCTATCGCCCCTTTAAGTGTAATAGTAGATGCATCAAAGGCAATAGATCTAGATAGAAAGTAAAGCGCAGGCCAATCCATCAGATGAGATTGGGCATGATATTGTAGCAATAGATTAAACAAAGCATAACAGACAATATCGATAACTTAATGAATCTATTAGATCGCCAATCTAATAGAGCCGATAACTAGCTTGAAGCCATAATTCATGTGAGATTGAAGCAATGCAGCCCCACGAACAATAGATCCAAACCGATAACTAGCTCATACCGAGCTTGCACGAGTTACACAATACAGCCGTACAAACGAGACATGAACGAGGTCTAAACTTACAAGCAAACCGGTGGTCGATCTAGTCGATGCAGTCCAATCCATCGAAGGTTGACTGAAATCTACTCTACTCCTACTCCTAGGGGTGGCCGAAGGCCGGAAACTAAGAACTAAGTTGTGTATTTGATTGATTGGATGTCCTTCTCGCTTCCTAGCCCTTGCTATTTATAGACCATAGCATAACCCTAGCGTAAAACTGGTCGCTGGCCGAGATAAGGAAACTTGGATGTCTTGGGCTTCAATTCTTGGCGCAGCCCACCGAACGTATCTCAACAGCCAATACACGTTATCTTCTCCGAGTCGGTTCCCTTAACCAGCCTTCTGGGTCCACTTGCGCACCACATTCCTCTGTCTTTGGGACCCACCCGCATTTTCTTGGTTGCTCCAGCCCCCTAGTTTTAGGATGAAATTCATTCTATTCCTAAAAGTGCAAGTGCCTTCTTCCTTAGTCGCTCCAGCCCTGACATCCTTATCCTTTCCCTCGACGGCCTTCTTGGAAGAAGATATAGAAGAATTATCGGAGACAGAAAAGTCTAGCCGATGCGCATTATTGAGTGAAGCAGTATCGGCCATCATCATCAACAAAACCGCTGGGGAATTCTTCAGGCTATGCTACAAAGGATTCTTTGTAGATATCTTAGGATGGTTTGCTTACTCGATGTCTCGGTGTTTGAACTCCCCTTTACTTTCAGATTCCACGAGTGGTATGCGGACCAACATTCTATGCTGGTCTTCAACAATCCGTTCAAACCTTGCCTGTTGCCTATGGAAGTCCGACATGGTAGAAAAAACACCCATCTCTTATGAAATTCTACAGTCCTTCCATGCAGTGAGGCGAATGGGGTTTGGACAATTGCCACCGAGCCTTTTCTTTGCGGACAAACTCCGCCCAAGGGAACCAGTGCTTTCAGGATTGGAGTTCAACCGAATTGTTCAGATTGAAAGATCTCTCCCTCTTTTCACCGTTAGATCCAGCTTTCTACTCTGCTCCTGAGGCATCGCCCATCATCTTGCAATGTTTTGTCTATTCCCACGTTATTTCCTTAAACTCATCTTGTAGGACCTCGAAGGGCCTATTCCTCCTCCAATGACCTATGATCAAGGGTGTGTCTCAACCCCAGACTTGGTTGCGGGGCACCATCCTAAGGGTGCTGATGAAGGGGAAGATGAACGAGCCATCCGTTCACGAGCTTTGATGCCTCCGCTGAAGAGGTACGTCGTTTTTGCCCACCCCTTTGTTGAAACCATAGCCGATGTTTTCCTGACCCTTTAGGGCGAGGAAAGAACCAACCACCTCTAGGCCGAATTTAGTGTAGATATGGGAACGATGTCCTCATCAAATGACACGTCATTCGATGCCAACCAAGGTATTTTGTATCATCAACCGATAACCCTTTAACAGGATCATTTTACCATCCTGCATAATCTTCAGGATACTTCCCTGAAGACTCATTGGTTGTTCCTGCCCGGAAGACCATTTCCCAGGATCAGGTGCGATGCAAGATTCACCAGTCCGTTATATAGCCCATCAATAATGATTTCCCATGCACAGTTTTGTAGGAACAATCCTGCCAAATTCCGGTTCCTTTTCCTCTGGAAGATTATGTTCTTTCCAAAGGAGCCGAGACCTCACAGTCGGCGCATACTGCTTCACTCCCCGATGATGTGAAGACCCAACTCAGGTCATTGTTCCCTCTTTTGTCAGTGAATACTTCATCCTCCAGAGGTCAATCGGTAGCATTGATTTCTCACCTATCTAAACCTCCAGAGGTAGCTGCCCCCTAACTAAAAACTAAGTTATGTATTTGATTGATTGGATGTCCTTCTCGCTTCCTAGCCCTTGCTATTTATAGACCATAGCATAACCCTAGCGTAAAACTGGCCGCTGGCCGAGATAAGGAAACTTGGATGTCTTGGGCCTCAATTCTTGGCGCAGCCCACCGAACGTATCTCAACAGCCAATACGCGTTATCTTCTCCGAGTCGGTTCCCTTAACCAGCCTTCTGGGTCCACCTACGCACCACATTCCTCTGTCTTTGGGGCCCACCCGCATTTTCTTGGTCGTGCCAAAATGCGGTGTTAACATCACTCAAGCGTAACATGAGAGATAGAAAACACACCAATGTAACATACCAATGAACTCAAGTCACACTACTACAAGCATTCAGCCATCCATGTTTACTTAACACATTCAACTAGCAAGAACAAGTTAAGGTACTTAACTTATATAGGCAACTTCGGGACAGCAGTACAACAGTCATGGTTTTAGTAATAAGTGGATTTATACTAATCCAACAAACATGATTCTTATATATTTGGAAAGATTATCAAGTTGTGCACATCTTTCTTATAATCATGTAAAGATGATTCAATAGTTAAATAATTTGAAATAAATGAAGAAGGCATCTCTATCCAAAAGTGGACAGATTTGATACCCCTTGTTTAAACAACTATAACTCAAGATCTATACTTTCTAAAAATAAGAATCATAACAATTTGGAAATCTTATGAAAAATACTACAAATGATCTAATATCAACAACACATGATTTACAATGCAACTTAGCCAAAAAGCTCATTGAATCAGATCTGTCCAGAGATTATCGTAGATTCCAATATCAACTTAAAAAAATTCATATATCTCAAACTACTAGAGATATGGCTATTAAAATTTTACACAAGCTAGATAATAATATTATCTACAACTTTGGTATTCATCATACCAACAGAAAACATCATCTAAAACATGCAAATAATTATTTCACAGAACTTAGGCATGTAGCCAAAACAGTGAATTATTGCATTTGTTATTTTCATCTCTTAAATCAGCAAACCTAATTTCATGAAATATTTACCAGACCTTACACATCATCATAGAAGCACACTACAAAAATCTCATATTTATTTGAGCATCAACACAACAGTTATGAAAAAGACAAAATATGACTAGCATCATGAACTTAACTTCACAAATCTATTTTTACCGCCCAAACTTGAAACTAACATACACCATATGATAGATCTACTGCATAGACAATTTAACAGGGATTCCAAAAAGTCCTAAACCACTAGCATACGATTTTTCTACGAATTACTATGAATTTTCAAAGTTTCAGCCATAAAAGAAAAACAAACTTGCATCAAGGGCCCTGAACTTTCTACCAAACAAACATCAGCGAAGAGGTCCCTGCAGGCACAATTCAGATGAGTCATTGAGTTCACAAAAACCTCTGAACTTTGTCGAATTCTTGTACGAGGACCTCGACGGGATTTGAAGCAAAGGAGGTCGGGAGCTTGCTGGAGGGGGGCTTGGCCGGCAGGCTGGGGGCTCCGACGGCCACGGGGGAGGCTCGGCCTGGCCCGGCCGCGGCCAGCCCAGCCAGTAGCGGCGGCAGCGCGAGCAGCAACGGCAGCAGCACGGCCGCGCTCGCGAGAGCAGCAGCGGCAGCGGCTTCGCCTGCGGCTTGGCGGCATGCGTGCCTACGCGCGAGGCGGCGTGACAGCGGCGGGCCGTAAGGCGCGAGGCGAGCAGTGGCTCAGCGTTGGGGCATAGCCCCGTGGCCAGAGCAGCAGCACACCAAAGCTGGAGGGGAGCACTCGCGGCAGCGACATCGGGCGCACGCGGGCTCGCGCGTGGTAAGGGCTAGGGCGAGCGGGAGAGAGCGGAGGGCGTCAGGCTCTCCTCCCTTTGGCAGCAGGCGATGGAAAAAGGCCAAGGCGCCCTTGGCACGTGGAGCTGAGGCGAGGGGCATGGTAACCACGTGTCCCCTTTGGGGCCCAACGTTGAACACCTGGTGCGCCGACGTGCTGAGTTTGGATGCCAATTTCACGCTAGTTACAAGCCAAATTGGGCTATGGGCTTTTGAAAGCATCTAGGCCCCTAGTGTTTCGGTGATTAACGATAATGCAAGATTACTATGATTAATGTGTGTTTTGTAGAGGCAATAAGAAAGTTAGGTCATGGTAATGGATGGTTGATTGGACTATCATGGTATTCGTGCCCCTTATTGGAATCGTTTCGGTTTTCAAAGGATTGGCGACAAGGTTGAAGATTAGACTAGGTCTAAGTGTCGTTTGGAGTTGAGAGACACTTAGAATAGTTTAGCGACTTTATTTTTCCTTTGGTCGTACTATTAAGGGGGTACTATCTAGTAGCTTGACCTAGGAGAGGCTATGTGATTAGGTGTGATGCACACTTGTGAAAACTAGCACTAGGAAGCTTTAGAAATAGTCCTTGGACCTTGTAGAGCAACTTCCATTTTGGAAATGTGCTGTTTCAGCTGAAGAAAGAGCTCCGGACGCTAGTGTCTCACTGGGTCCGGACCATTCGCTGTGCGTCCGGACCCTAGGGTTTGCTCTGCCTGTATTAGAGCGTCCGGACGCTGTGAATAGTGTTGGATCCGGACATGCTATAGAGTCCGGACCCTATGCAGAGAGCTCCAGAATCGCTAAATCGATCCGGATGCGGTCCGGTGTGTAGAGTCCGGACGCCAAGTAGGGTCCGGACCCTACACAGGAGAAATCGATCCGGACGCCGTCGGACTGCATTTAGCGTCCGGACGGCCTGTGTTTCAATGTTGAGTACAGAGATCTGAGGGGGTCCGGACGCATGCGTGATGGTCCGGATCCCACCTTTTAGCAGCGTCCAAAGTCACGCAGAAGGGCACAAGTTGTGCCCAACGGTTGGGGTTTGGCTTGGGATGTATTTATACTCCTCCACCAGCCCCATGAGCCCTCTCTTGCTCATTCCAATTGCTGACCAACCCTTGTGAGAGTGCAAGAAGTGCAAGAGCCCTAGTGAGATAGTGAATTGCCATTCCATGAGTTGATTCTCACTAGTTGCTTAGAGATAGCAAGTGTGCATCCATTCAATCACTAGACTAGCCTTGGTCAAATGAGAGTTAGTACTTGTTACTCTTGGTGATCGACATCACCTAGACGGCTTCGCGGAGGTTTTCTTGGTGATCATTCGGTGGATACCATTGTGGATGGCCCAAGCTTCATTGTGATCGGTTGTGGGCGATTCACCGAGCCGGAGTGGTGAAGAATCAGCCCGTAGAGAGCACTTAGTCCTTGCGCGGACTAAGGGGGAGCGATACCGTGTGCGGTGCTCCAACGAGGACTAGGGGGGGTGTCGACTCCTCGATACCTTGGCAAAACGTCATCGTGTCAACTTGCTTACACCCTTCTCCTTACTTATTGCAATTACTTTCAAGCATTACTTTCCGCTTTACCTTTGTGTTGCTTGACTAGAATTGCATAGGGCTTTACCGCTTTCATTGCCATGTCTTGCTTGTGTAGCTAGGACACACTTGGGAAAAGCACTAGGGGGTTAATTGGCTCTTGCTAGGTTTAATTCTTGTTTAGAAATTTAAAAGAGCCCAATTCACCCCCCTCTTGGGCATCTTGATCCTTTCAATTGGTATCAGAGCCTTGTTGCTCTAAATTAGGCTTAACCGCTTAGAGCAAGATGTCCATGGGGATGGACCGCCACCCATCTTTGATGGAGATGACTTTCCTTATTGGAAAGTGCATATGGAGGCTTACCTCGAAGCCTTGGACGTTGGTGTGCTCAAAGCCACCACCGATGGGTTTCCTCAATTTGATGGAGAACCATTCGGTGACGAGGTCAACTATGAGAAGTGGAATGCCAAAGCCCGGAACACTCTCTTTAGGGGCATTGGCAAGGACGTGGTCAACCTGTGTGCGCACCTCAAAGAACGCTCATGAGTTGTGGAAGAACATTTGTGCTCTTCATGAGGGCACAAAGAGCGAGCGGGAAGAGCGATATCACTTAGTCATGAATAAGATGAATGCTTTTACCATTCTTGCTCATGAAAATGCAAATGAAATGTACTCACGCTTGAATGTTCTTGTAGAAGAATTGAATGCACTTGGGCTAACTCAAATGGAGCCTGCCGATGTTGTGAAGAAGATTCTTTGTGTGCTTCCAATTGCCAAGTATGGTAACATTGTGACGGTGTTGCATCAAGGTGATCTTTCCAACTATACACCAACATAAGTCTTGGGAAAGATCAACGCTCATGAGATGTACATGCACATCCACAAAGAAGAAGAAGGCTCATCATCCACCAAGAAGAAAGATTTGGCACTCAAATCAAGCCATGACATGGGCAAGTCAAAGGTGGTGTATGATAGCTCAAGTGAAGAAGATGATGACACAAACATTGCTCTAATGGTGAAGAAGACCACCAAGATGCTAAAGAAGCTAAACAAGAGCGGTGTCAAGATTGATTCGAGAAAGAAGAAGTTCTTCACTAGCAACAAGAGGAAGCCATTGTTGGAAATGGATTGCTACAATTGTGGTGATCTTGTCCATCTAGCTCACCATTGTACCAAGCCCAAGAAGGACAAGTACAAGAAGAAGTACAAGAATGGCAAAGATCATAAAGATGAGTCAAGTGATGATGAGAAGAAGATTGAGAAGCCACACAAGAAGAAAGATGATTTCAAGAAGAAGAGGTTCCAACACCAAAAGAAGAAGGATGACAAAGCATACATAATTGGTGTTTGGCTAACTGACATCGAAGACTCAAGTGATTCATCCGATGATGAAAGTGATGATGAGAGGGTGCCCTCTCTAGTCATTGGGACATCATTGCCTCCTCCACCATCTTCGTCTTCCACCACTACATCCTCTACACACCTATGCCTCATGGCCAAGGGTGACCAGAAGGTACAATCTAAAGTAGAGAAGGATGATGATAGTGATGATATTGGTAGTGAAAGTGAAAATGAATACCAAGCTCCTTCTTATGATGAACTCATAAAATTGCTCACTAAGTACACTAAAATTGTGAAGAAGGAGCAAGCTAAAAATGAGAAGCTTGAAAAAGAAAATGATGACTTCCTTGTCAAACTTGAAGTAACATCAAATGCTAGTGATGAGCTAATAAGTGAAAACAAATCCTTATCCTCACATGCTAAGGAGCTCAAATCCTCTCTAAAAGAGCTAAAAGAGAAACATGACAAGCTAGAGAGGACAACACAAGAGCTTAGAACCAAACATAACAAGCTTAAGGAAGAGTACACCAAAGTAAAGATGAACTATGATACTCTCCTTATAACAAATGAATGTCTTGAAGATGCTTTGCCTATTGTTGCTAACCCCATTGTCAAGATTGACATTGGCACTTCTTGTGATGATTTGATCATTGAGCCCATTGAGCAAGTGCCTAAGTGCAAAGGAAAGCAAGTGGTTGTGGCGGATCACTATGATGACTATATCAAGATCAAGAATGAGAATGAGAAGCTCAAGCAAGATCTTATCAAGCTCAAGTCAACCAAGTCAATAGTGATTGAGGCACAAGATGAAGACTATGATGTGACACTTGAAATTGATATGCTTAGAGAAGAGAACAAGAGGCTAAAGAATGAGAAGAACTATCTTGCCATTGGAATGGAAAAGTTTACTAAGGGCCACAATCTTCAAAGTGAGCTCCTCATGAACACCGTCATGAAGAATGACAAGACTGGTATTGGTTACAAGTCCGCTCAAGTGAAGAAGGCCAAAGCCAAAGCTAAAGCTCAATATCAACAACAAGCCAAGTACTTCTATCAAGCAAAGCCAAAGTCAAAGATGAAGACATGCTTTGAGTGTGGGAAGCAAGGACACTTTGCTCATGATTGTGTGACACCACCTCCACAACCCTTGCCCAAGCACACTAGGCCATTTGCATACAATGCTCACTATATCATCAACAAGGATGTCAAGGGGAGACCACAAGTTGTGTTATTGGGACCACCCAACAAGAATAGACCAATGACACTTTGGGTTGCTAAGTCTCTAGTAGAGAAAGCAATGGGCCCTCATACTCAATGGGTGCCTAAACAACAAGCTTGATCTCTTGTGTGTGTAGGTGAACTACAAGACCGGTAGAAGTCATTGGGTGATAGATAGTGGTTGCACTCAACATATGACCGGTGACCCCCGGATGTTCACCTCTTTGGAAGAAGATGTCAACAACTAAGACAAGATTACATTTGGAGACAATTCAAAGGGAAAGGTCAAAGGACTTGGAAAAGTGGCAATCTCAAATGATCATTCAATATCAAATGTCTTGCTAGTTGCATCATTGAGTTTCAACTTACTCTCGGTTGGTCAATTGTGTGATCTTGGCTTCCAATGCTTATTCACTCCAAATGAAGTTGTTGTGTCCAAGATTGATGATAGTCAAGTCATATTCAAAGGCTTCCGGCACAATAACCTCTACCTTGTGGATTTCTCATCAAATGATGCCAACCTCCAAACATGCTTGTTCTCATCAAATTCTACCTCTTGGTTGGTTGTGGCATAGAAGGCTAGCTCATGTTGGAATGTCTACACTCAAGAAGCTATTGAAGAAGCAAATGGTTAGAGGGATCAAGGATGTTGTGTTTGAAAAGGATAAGCTTTGTAGTGCATGTCAAGCCAGCAAGCAAGTTGCCAACACTCACCCCCACAAAGCATTCATGTCAACATCAAGAGTTCTTGAGCTACTTCATATGGATTTATTTGGACCTACAACATATGCTAGTTTGGGTGGCAACCTCTTTTGTCTTGTGATTGTGGATGACTATTCAAGATACACATGGGTGTTCTTTCTTCATGACAAAGGGGAAGCCACAAGCTCATTCAAGAAGTTTGCCAAGAGAGCACAAAATGAGTTTGATGTAGAGATCAAGAAAATAAGAAGTGACAATGGCACCGAGTTTATCAACACAAAAAATTGAAGAATATTGTGATGAAGTTGGGATCAAGCATGAAGTGTTCGCTACATATACACCACAACAAAATGGAGTGGTTGAGAGGAAGAACCGGACATTGATTACACTTGCAAGAACCATGCTAGATGAGTACAACACTCCGGAGAAGTTTTGGGCCAAAGCTATCAACACCGCATGCTATGCTTCAAATAGATTGTTCATCCAAAGATTCTTGAAGAAGACACCATATGAGTTTCTAAATGGAAAGAAGCTAGATGTATCATTCTTTAGGGTGTTTGGATGCAAGGTCTACATCTACAAGAAGCGTCAACATCTAGGGAAGTTTCAAAGAAGATGTGATATTGGCTTCCTAGTTAGTTATTCCTTGAAATCCAAAGCATACCGTGTATTTAACCAAGCCACTGGCTTAGTTGAAGAAATGTATGAATTGGAATTTGATGAGACTAATGGCTCCCAAGGAGCAAATGAAAATCTTGATGATGTAGGTGATGAACCATTGAGGGAGGCTATGAAGAACATGCCTACCAGTACAATCAACCCCAAAGAAGAAGATCAAGTGGTGGTAGAAGGTGAAGATAATGCAAATGCTCAACCTTCTTCATCATAAGAGCCTCAACATGATGATGACAAAGTGAGGGAAACAAATGAAGATACCTTCATCCCTCAAGCTCAAGTAGAGGCTCAAGCTCAAGATGTTGATGCACCTACACCTCCTCCTCAAGTGGTTGACAAGAGATCCGCACCCATACTCCAACCACATCCACAAGAAATCATCATTGGGAGTCCTTCAAGGGGAGTAATGACTCGGTCCCAAAAGCTTGCTTCATTTATTGAACATCACTCTTTTGTGTCTTGTGTTGAGCCTACATGTGTAGAGGAAGCGCTTGAGAATCTGGATTGGGTGAATGCTATGCATGAAGAGTTGAACAACTTCACCCGCAATCAAGTGTGGACTCTAGAAGAAAAGCCAAAGATGCAAGAGTGATAGGAACTAAGTGGGTGTTCTGCAACAAGCAATATGATCAAGATCAAGTGGTTAGAAACAAGGCAAGGCTAGTGGCAAAGGGGTTCTCCATGTTGAAGGTTTGGATTTTGGGGAAACCTTTGCACCGGTTGCAAGACTTGAAGCCATTCGTATCCTCCTTTCATATGCATCATACCATGACATGAAATTATATCAAATGGATGTGAAAAGTTCATTCTTAAATGGCTTCATAAATGAACTAGTCTATGTCAACCAACCTCCCGGTTTTGAGGACCCTAGATATCCTAACCATGTTTATAGGTTGTCCAAGGCGCTATATGGGCTCAAGCAAGCCCCTAGAGCTTGGTATGAGCATCTTCGGGACTTCCTCTTCAAGAAGGGATTCACTATTGGGAAGGTTGATACAACACTATTCACCAAGAAGCAAGATGGAGATATCTTCATTTGTAAAGTGTATGTTGATGATATTATCTTTGGCTCGACGAATGAAGATTATTGCAAGGAATTTGGTGACTTGATATCAAAGAAATTTGAGATGTCCATGATTGGAGAGCTTACCTTCTTCCTTGGGTTTCAAGTAAAGCAATTAAGAGAAGGCACATTTATATCTCAAGAGAAGTATACCAATGATGTGCTAAAGAAGTTCAAGGTGGAAGATTGTAAGCCAATCAAGACCCCAATGCCTACAAATGGACACCTCGACCTTGATAAAGACGGTAAACCTATTGATCAAACTCTCTACTGTTCTATGATTGGTAGTTTGTTATATCTTACCGCATCTAGGCCCGACATCATGTTTAGTGTATGCATGTGTGCTAGATTTCAAGCAAAACCTAAGGAATCACACCTAAGTGCCGTAAAAAGAATCCTTAGATATATAAAGCACACCCCAAGCGCCTTTGGTATCCCAAATGAGCTACTTTTCAAGTAGTGGGCTACTCCGATTCAGATTACGCCGGATGCAAAGTTGATAGGAAGAGTACCTCTGGAGGTTGCCATTTGCTTGGAAGATCACTTGTATCATGGTCATCTAAGAAACAAAATAGTGTGGCTTTGTCTATCGCGGAAGCGGAATACATAGCCGTCGGAGCTTGTTCTGCACAAACCCTATACATGAAACAAACTCTTCTAGACTATGGTGTTGAACTTAAAAGTGTACCACTTCTTTGTGATAATGAAAGTGCGGTAAAACTTGCAAACAATCCGGTTCAACACTCACGCACTAAGCACATCGATATCCGCCATCACTTTCTAAGGGACCATGTTTCAAAGAAAGATATCTCACTAGTTGGTGTAAGAAGTGAAGATCAATTGGTGGATATCTTCACAAAACCTCTTGATGAAGTGACCTTTTGTAGGTTGAGAAGTGAACTAAATGTGCTTGATCTATGTAACTTCACTAAAAGATGATCTTGTGTTGGTACCTTGCATTCATTGTAAAATATGACATGTTTCAATTATGTACATGCATATAGGCTTGTCTAACACGGTTAAGATAACCGCCCTAAAGCGTGTGAAGAAGCTTAATCGCGGTTCAAATTTGACAAGCAACTAGATTCAAATTCAAGTATTGCATTGCATATGCATGTTTGTTGCTTGTTGGTTCTTTTTCGGTGAAGTTTGAGCATCCTCTGAGTTCATCCATTTTAGGGGGAGAATTCCATGCTCAAGTTGTCACTATACCCCTACTAATGGCCTTATGGTGTTCCTAGCCCTCGTTTATTGCCTATTTTCATAAAAAGAGCTAAGCCTAAGGCTAACTATTTGAAAAACCTTGAGGGTTTGAGTCATGGTTCTCATACCATGTCCAACAAGTGTTCTTTTGACTCTCTTTGGCATTGGAAATGGTTTGGGAGAGAGCAAGGGAGAGATAGGAAAAAAATTTAGTGCATTTTGGCTTTGGATGCCTCTCCAGACACTACATTCCTCTCTGGTCCGGACACACTTTTGCGTCCGGATTCTCCCCTGTGCCCTCTGTCTTGCTCTAGACGCAAGGTCCAGACATAAGTTTTCTGCGGTCCGGACTAATGCGTCTGCGTCCGGTCGCCCTCCCCTACTATGCTCTCCTTCGCACAGTACCTCCGGTCGATACTATTCCCTGCGTCCGAACACGTTTTAGCGTCCGGATAAATAGCTAACAGAGAGCATGTCATGCTATTTTCGCTCCGGTCTCATCCAGATCCTCGCGTCCGGACACGGATCAATGTCTGGAGTCTGGTCTTCAGGCATGCTTACCCTTTCGGGTGTTCACTCTTTTCTATCCTCCTCCATTTGTGCCTGTCCCCGAGCCCGTTCACCGTCAACCGCCGCGGCAACCGCCATTTGCGCCTCCCGCACTCCTCGCCATCGACGACCTTCGCCGCCGGCTCCTCCCTGCGGGCTCGCGCATCCCCACTCACCCTGCTCACCGCACTCGCTCCCTGCTCGCGCGCCGCCCTTGCTGCGCTACCCTCACCGCGTCGCCACCGTGCTCCCTGCTCGTGCCTCCACCGCCCCTGCTTTGCTCTTCTTCTTCCAGTCGAGCACACCCCACCTCCCCCAGCCGAGCAGATCCTCTTCTCCCCTTCCTAGGTTTCCCTTTGAACCCTAGGATACCCCTGCCACCAGAAAACCCCCCTAGGGTCCATGCGCTCTAAATCCTCCCTAGGGTTTTGTTGTTGAATTGTCGATCGCGCGATTTAGCGGTCGTCGATTCCTTCTCCGTGGTGTCCTCTGTCCGTGGCCAACTTGCATTGGATCGACGCTTCTTTCCTAAGGTAGCTGGCAAGTTTCACTCTTACTTATCTCATATGCTTGCTTCTATTAGGCTTTTCGCACCCCTAGATTATATATGATGCTTATATATTTCCTATCTATTCTATCTTATGGCAGTCAGGTCAGTGGTTGTGACAGAGAACTCGGGGCAAAGCTCGCAGGTATGGACTGAGGCAAAGCCTCTAGAGTGTGTCAGTGGCATACGGGCCTCTTGTAGATTGACAACGATTTTCTTGGTTCAGTGTGTCCGTGGCAGTGATCAGTTTGTTAGTGTGGTGACTGTCAGTGGATTTCTCAATGGGTATTCAGTGATAGTGTCATTTGGGCCTCTCTCAGTGTGACAGTGATTGATTGATCAGATGGCTCGCGTGAAGAATGTTGGTGGTGGTCCCGGTGACGACAAGCCGCCTCGGCCTCGCCCTCCCACTGATAAGGGCAAGGCTAAGGCACCAGAGAAGCCCCGCAAGAAGCGGAAGTTGCTTGATAGAGACGCCATGGCAGCGATAACAGCAGCTGAGGCAGCCGACAGAGTAGAGAGTGGTGTTGGGCTTCGTATTGGCCCCCGCACTCGCACTTGTACTCCTACTACCAGAGCTCAGCCGACTCGGTCTCCTCAGACACAGGCAGTGACAGATGAAGCAGCTCCGTCTTCAGAGGCAGCAGAGGCTACAAAGACAGTTCAGCAGACTCCTCCGCTCTGACGTTCCACTCGTACCCGCGTTGAGGTTGCTCCTCGCCCTGAGGGTCCTCGCCGTGGAGACAGAGTTCCACGAGCAGTTCCACCGCCTCTTCACGGGCCCCTAGTGATGCCATGCACCTTGACCTCAGCCTGGCTTCTACTCAGAAGGTGTGTGAGCTGTGGATGATCGAGCTAGAGGACTGGCGCCCTATTGAGCGGCACCCGGACGCACCTCCAGGTTGGTTGTTGACGGTAATTTCACCATGTTTTTATACCATCAAAACCGTCAACAAAACACTCTTTCCAGGAGCTAGCAAGCAAAGACATAATGATTTTTATCAAATAAATAGTTCCACATGTCCATGGAGTATTTCTTGCAGGACTATAAGAAATGGAGAGAAATGAGCTAGTGGGACCCACATAGTGGGGCCCACCAGCCATCCCAAGCATCCACATGGTAGGAGGGCCCACCTGTCATAGTAAGGGGGTCATTACCCCCCTTGTGCAAGTCGGCCGACCTATAAATGGCACCCACCAAGATCTCTAGACACTCTCATGGATCCATGTGCTTTGATCTTGAACCATTTAGAGAAAGCACAGAGTGGATCCTAGGTGCATGGGAGCCCCTAGTGGGCCTTTAGTGGGGTCAACCGACCCCCTAAGTGGGCCTTACAAGCTCCCATGTCTCCCATTTATTCATCACCTGCATAAATATACTCAAGGGACATGTGGAACTAGTTATTTGATAATATTATGTTCATGATATGTTATTCTTCCTTCCAAACCGAGCCTGTTGACGGTGTTTTGATGGTGTAAAAACGGGTCTTTTGTACCGTCAACAAGATCCCCAAGCTTAACCTTTGCTAGTCTCGAGCAAAGCATTAAACTTAATCTTGGTAGATCTAAAGTTGCTACTATGTTTCACATTTCAAGAGTACTAAGTATACAACAACATACTTCTCCTTTGAATGAAAAACTTAGTATTTAAAACCCACCCATATTACCTTAGTCCACTATGGGGCTTATGGCCTTTTCTTTGTCATGGGTGGTTGAGAGACATAACAGATATTGACCTGATCACTACTCTACTTATTCTTCACAAGTTTCATATCGGAGGTTTTGCAAAGTTGTTCAAAAGTAAACTTAATGTTCCTCAAATGGTGCTCTCATGTTGCTCAAATGGTGTATGATTCCTCACCAAGGCACATATGAATGTTGCCTTTATTTTTTTCATCCTACTTCTATAAGGCTTATGTGTGGCTCAGGTAGGAATGAAAAATGTAGCATACTTACTTTGCATATATTGTGAAGCCAAAGCCGGATCCAAGGAGAGAGGTATCATACTCTTAGATCAATATGTGCATGTGTGTTGAACATGGTACTTAGAAATATAATGCTTCTTTATTGGAAGTGATCTCTCTTTCTAACTTATTCTATTGAGACATGGCTATCATTATTCTTATCATGAGCCTTCATGTGCTCATATATTTTTTTTTGATACTTGGGACCTTCATGTGTCCCTATATTTTTTTCTTTTCTTTTTCATACTTTTGCATAGCCCATGTATCTTCTACTTGAAATATTACTTATAGAGAGATCAAACTTTAAAGCATGAACCATTTACTTGGTGGAAAATGAAAGACATGTTGTTGCGTACTTCCAGTGTAGAAGCAACATATATATGTGGCATGTACGTGATCTTGATCTTGGGAGCATGATAAAACTCTCAACAAGGGTCACAAGATTTGACAAAACTCAACACAAAGCAAATAGCTTATGTAGAAGGCTTTATGACATGTATAGATCATATATGGCTTTGGTAGGAATTTATCACCATTGAGGAACAAAAAGGTTTTTATCATCTTTAAAATAAAACTCCCATAATCAACCATGTTTATAACAATGTTATAGCAGCTCTTGTCTCACTATATCATATCTCACAACTACTTAGAGTATGGCACTTGCAACCCACAAAGTTTTAAGTTCATGATGGTTTCACATGAGCCAAGTGATTCATACTTGAAGAAGTATAAAGCTATAGACCAGCATTAGAGAAATATTAAGAGAGCAACTATTCATCATTTCCATAGGAAGATAAACATTCATGTAACATGTAAAAAGAAGGAAATATTTTTGGTATTTTCATATGGAAATGTAAATGCAAATTCAAAGGTGAGATACTTACCTTAGTGCGGAGGGAACCTCCCCCAAGCTTGCCTTTGACTTAGTACCTTGGTTGGTACGATTGTGTATCCCACCAAGTCTTTGTGTTTTGTCTCCTCTACTTGGAACCTTGTATCTCATTTCATCCGCAAGGCGTCCAGATGTTGGTGAGAGTGCCTATCTCCTGCCCTTGACCATGAGATGTCCCTCTCTCGTAAGGATGAGAGGGAGGCTCATGGTCTTCTGCAAAAGGAAGACAATACAAGAACCAAACTAGACAACAAGGATTAGCATTAGCGTTAGTTGTCCTAGCGGGGTATGGTTTCCAATCATGTGGAGACTAGTGTGAACTAAGACAAGTTTGCAATTATGCACTATGAATGCAAAACTATTATAATTGTTTTTGTTCTTTTGTTTTTATTGACTAGACTTGAGAGAAACATTTCACAAAAACTTGACCGTAAAGGAAGAAGAAAAGAATCTGAAGCTAGAAGTTTGATATGAGTGATGAAAAGATAAGACATGGAATGCCCTTAGATCTATCATAATCAAATGATATAACCAAAGGAACTAAAGCCTAGTCTCCTACATGTTTATGCACTCAAGCTTCATAATTCTTAGAAAGGTGCACCTTGGATGATTGCCAAGGCAGATGGGGAAGATCACAGGGTGCATAGGGACTAGGGCTAGGTCGGCCGACCCCTATATGGGTGTTCCACACCTTGCCTTCACATATAAAAGCTAGATACATGGTTTATAGGTGCAACAAGTGGTATGAGGTACCATGGTGGGGTCAGCTGACCCCACCAAGCCTTTATTGGCTCAAAGTTTTATGCCATGCTGATCTCAAGTTTTTATTACGCTAAGACACGAGGTTTTAACAGAAATAAAAAATAAACAACCTATGATATTTATTCATGAAGGAAATGTAACATTAATAAAGTAAAGGATAACTACCAAGTAACCTATTGGCAAGGGTACGGAATTTAAAGTCTACCGACAAGACTAGATTAGGGAGGAGACTTACTTGTTTGAACCATCGCCCAAGATTACCTCTGATGACTCCTCTTCTTTTTGTAGTTCTTCCTTGTTCTCCTCCAATCATTCCTGAACTAAAGCCCATGTTTCTTGGGCTTCTTGCTTGGCAACGAGTTCCATTCGCTTGGCTTCTTCTTCCCACTCGCTTCAGCGGGGCTCCTTCTTCTTGAACACTTTGGGAGGCTGATTTCATCGGTATGCATAGCGAGGTGTTTTCTTGGGCTGGGGTGTCTTCATCTGCATGCTAGTTTTATAACCATTGAATGGACATTTTACCGTCCAGCCTAGGAACTTGAAGTTAATTTGACCTCATTCATGGTGTAGAGGAATGACCTTCCCAAAATGATAGGAACATCTTGTTTTGTCCCCATGTCCAAGATGATGAAGTTAGTGGGGACATCATCGTTCTTGAAGCCTACTAGGATGTCCTTTACAAGTTTGAAAGGTCCTAATCCAAGGCTAGAGGGGGGTGAATAGCCTAAAACAAAATCTAAAAACAAACTCAACAACAAGTTAGACTATGAGATGGTGAAGCTAGGATTGCACTAGCCTACTAGGGGATGCAAAGCCTCCTAACCACAATTTCTATCCTAATATAGCCTCTAGGATCCCTCAATTCCTACACAATTCTACTAAGCTACCTAGCACAACCTAATATACTAGTTGCAAGTATGAAAGAGATAGGTAGGGTGATTATACCGTCGTGTAGAGGATTGATCCAATCAAATGAAGAACTCCAAGATAGCCAATCAATCACAAAGTGGGAGACAAGGTTGACACTTTATTTTTCTCCCGAGGTTCACTAGTTTGCCAACTAGCTACATCCTCGTTGTGTCGGCTCACTCACTTGGAGGTTCATGCGCTAATTGGCATCACACGCCAAACCTGTCACCGGGTGCCGCACAACCAACACAAGATGAGGGCACTTAAAGACACGCGCAATCCACTAGAGTTACCTTTGTGATCTCCCGCGGGGAAGGCACAAGAACCCCTCACAATCACTACTTGTGGTGGACGAAGCACAATCACCAAGCTTCTCGAATCCACACCGCTTGCTCTAACCGTCTAGGTGATGGCAATCACCAAGAGTAACAAGAAACTAGTAGCGTTATCAACTCCCAAGTGCCACTAAGATGAACTCACTTCATGCAATGCACTAGAACACTCAAATCTCTCAAATGGATGATCAATCAATGATGATATGAGTGGGAGTGTCTGTCACAAGTTCACAAAGAGTATACAATGTCCAGGTGTGCAAGAGAGTTGCCTTGAACTGCCAGACACCCTTTTATAGCCCCCTCAAAGGAACTAGCCGTTATGCACTTTGGATGCTAAAAACGTGACCATCGGACCGCTTCTCATCACCGTTAGACCATAGCATCTGGTCCGATGCTTTGGTCCGGAGCCTTCTCCGTCTGCCATGCGTCGCGCTCAGTTTGAATTCTGACCGTTGGCATGCAACTCTGATGACCTTCGGACTACTTACCATAGTTCGGAGCCTTTGGTCCGACGCTCTGGCCTTCTCTTCATCTCGCAACATAGCAAGCATCCTAGCTTCGGACCACTGGTCCGAAGGGTACCACCGGACCATATCCTCTGGTCCGAAGCTTCCTCAGAGCTTCACCATTTTCACGTAGTGTGCACCCATGCTTCGGACTACTCCGTCGGACCACACCACCGAACCATGTTGTCTAGTCCGGAGCTTGTCTTTGTCTTCTGCTGGCTGGGACCGAGACATCGGACCTTTGGCCGATGGTCCGGAGCACCACCGGATCACTGGTCCAGAACTTCTCTGCCTGGTAGCCAGTGCTGGGAGCAGGCCGTCGGACCACCTCCTATGGTCCGGAGCTCCTATGCAAACTAGTCTGAAGCTTCTGTTTTGGTTAGAATTCTCTTCTCTTTTCTTCCCTTGATCTCATGTGCCACCACCAAGTGTTTCACTGACTTGTGCACGTGTGTTGGCATATTTTAACAAGTTTTACATGGGTTGTTCATTAGGTTTAGATGCAATGCAATTCATGATCAACCTAAAGGCACTTGATAGTTGTAACCACATACTATTTTCCCCTCTAAATAGTACGGTTACCTATCCTAAATGTGATCACACCCACTAGGTGTCTTGATCACCAAAATGGAAAAGCCCTAGCTTATACCTTTGCCTTAAATAGCTTTTAGGGTCTCCTCCTCTTCTCTTCTTCTCCAAGTGTGAGCCTTTGATTTGCTTTCTCCTTAGCCTCCTCCTTGCTCCATCACTTGTCATCTTTACTTCACCTTGGTGTACTAAACCTACTCACACTTAGAGCTAGGTTAGTACTTAGGTTTCATCAATTACCCAAAACACTTAGAGATCTTTCAATCTCCCCCTTTTTGGTAATTGATGACAACCCAATATAAAATCATATGAAATATGATTTTGATTTCAACCCGAAATGCTTGACACCACTTGGAAGATATGTTTATGGAATAAAGTGGTCAATAATTTCTAAGTTGGTTTGATAGTATTAACTCCCCCTACATGTGTGCACTTCTATGAATATGAATCAAGCTTTGCACACATGCTTAGATAGAACTTTTGGAGGGTGTGAACAACTAGCAAACTATGACATGATGCTAAGGTTTTAAGAATAGACCTTTGAAGCGTGATACCAATCGAAGTGCGCCCTTCATTTCACCCTTAGCAACAGGGTTAGCTCGATACCAATTGATAAACATACTAACCAATAGAGGATATCTAGCTAACTTCCTATGCATGCTAGTGATCAAAACATCAATCAAGGTTATAACTAAGCATGCACCACACAAGAATATCATTTTGAATGAAATACAATGCAAGCAAGCATATGTGTGAATGCACATTCAAAATGCAACAACTTGTTCATAGGCTTGCTCCCCCTACTTGTGTGCTCAAAATTTTAATTTTTCACTTCCAAAAACTC
Organism: Microstegium vimineum; assembly: GCA_022036555.1. Taxonomy (NCBI): domain Eukaryota; kingdom Viridiplantae; phylum Streptophyta; class Magnoliopsida; order Poales; family Poaceae; genus Microstegium; species Microstegium vimineum. The sequence continues at coordinate 22,375,463 of CM039130.1, read as the reverse complement.
TACTATCTTCTCTCCCCTTTTAAGATTTTTATTTCATATTTCAAAGTTTATATCTCACAAACTTCTCCCCTTTGTCATACATTACCACAAAGGGTCCACTTGTTAAAGTTTCATCGAGTCAATTTAGAAAATGATGTGTGATTATCAAATTGTATTCAATCTAGACCACTTGTCCTACATATTTAACATGGTTTAAACCATGGACAAGCTTGTTCACACATCTTTCAATGGTTATCTTATCCATGTTGGTTAAATACAAGAGCAAATGTTCTAGAGTAAACATGTGGGGTTGCAAGCTTATCAACATGCCATATGTTATCACTAGATCAAACAAGATATAGAAGCAATAGTGATAGCATATGCACATCCAAAACAATTTTTTTTCATGAATGAGCCTAAAAGAGTGATGTCTACATGTTCTACACAAGTTTAGCAAAGGATGAATGCATATGACAATCAATTGTACCTTGCTATCTTGGAGTAGAGGCATGTCATATAAGTGGGGGTGCATCAACTCATGTTGGAGAAGTCCAAGATATTCAAATCATTCCTTAACTTGCAAAACCTCTTCTCATCAAGTGGCTTGGTGAATATGTCGGCTAATTGATCATCGGTGCCCACATTGTCAATGTAAATGTCACCCTTTTGTTGATGGTCTCTTATGAAATGGTGTCTCACGTCTATGTGCTTTGTTCTAGAGTGTTGGATGGGATTGCTTGTAAGCTTCACCGCACTTTCATTGTCACATAGCAAAGGAACCTTCTTGAAATTGATTCCATAATCATTCAAGGTGGCCTTCATCCATAATAGTTGTGCACAACAACTCCCCACACTAATGTATTCGGCTTCGGTGGTAGAGAGTGCCACACTATTTTGCTTCTTGGATGACCATGAGACTAGTGATCTTCCCAATAGTTGACATGTTCCACTAGTGTTCTTCCTATCAACCTTGCATCCCGCATAGTCGGAGTCCAAATATCCAATCAATTCAAACCTTGACCCCTTGGGAAACCATAATCCAACATCTTGTGTATGCTTCAAATATCTCAATATCCTCTTTGTGGCTTTCAAATGACTCTCTCTAGGAGATGCTTGAAATCTAGCACACATGCATACAATAAACATGACATCCGGTCTTGATGCAGTCACATAGAGTAGACTTCCAATCATTGACCGACATAGTGTTTGCTCAACCATCATGCCACTTGTGTCACTATACATGTGTCCATTATTCCCCATAGGAGTACTAATGCTTTTTGCCTTTTCTAACCCAAATTTCTTGATCATATCCTTGATGTATTTGCCTTGACTCACAAATGTACCATTCTTCATTTGCTTGATTTGAAGTCCAAGGAAGTAACTAAGTTCACGAATCATTGACATCTCAAATTCATTTTCCATCCTCTCCCCAAACTCTTCACAAAATTATTGATTTGTAGATCCAAAGATAATGTCATCCACATAGATTTGCAAGACAAACAAGTCACTTCCAGTCTTCTTTGTGAATAGGGTGGTGTCAACCAAACCAATCTTGAATCCCTTAGAGAGTAGAAAGCTTCTCAATCTCTCATACCATGCTCTAGGTGCTTGCTTCAATCCATAGCGAGCCTTCTTGAGCTTGAATACATGGTTGGGCTTCTTTGTATCTTCAAATCCGGGTGGTTGCTCAACATACACTTCCTCATTGATGTACCCATTGAGAAAGGTGTTAGGAATATGCCCTAGAGCTAATCATGTGGATGATTATATTCCGATTGTATCCATGATTAATAAAGTGTTCTTTGAATATCCATTATAGACAACTAGTATTGATTGACAATTATGTGAATTGTTTTTGGAACTCAATTACCTGAATGGTTATTCTAAAAGTTGTCCCTGGTCGGCATTCTTGTAAGAGCACACTTGAATATTAGACCAGCACATGTATTAGTTGATGGCTATGTTTCACAAGTCATAGACATGGAGATGTCAAACTAATAATGTGGGCACATGTGAGACATGTAGGCTGGACTGACCCAACAAGAGAAAGTCTCTATTCATGTCATGTACGTTATGTCCTTAGACCTGAGATTGTGGTATGTACTCAAGATGTGAAACGATCTACTTAGAGACTATCAAACGCTACTCCGTTATTGGGTAGTTATAAAGGTGACCCTTGGGTGGTCGGGAAACATGCTGTGAGACATAGACAATCAAGATGGAATTTGCCCCTCTCTTCGTGAGAGAGATATCACTGGATCACTCATGTGATTGGATCAACAAATGCATGGCCGTGCTTGGGTTAAGTGTTAACCCACGAGTTGAACCATATATCGAGTGGCGAAGGGAATAACTTGTACATGGTCATAGTGGTTCATCTGATATGATCATAGCGTATGCATAGGAGTTGACACGCCTTGCTAGAGGCCGCTATCAACTATTGGTCGAGTAAGAGTACTTGGGCCATGTCTATGTATGCGTGAGCCCATAGGGTCGCACGCTTAAGGGGCTGGAAGCCTAATTCGGGTTGGACCCGAATTAGACTAGGTTTAGGGTTTCTAATGGGCCTCCACCGTGGGAGCTCGTTAGGACGCCTATATAAGCAAGGGGTGGGCGCGGGGCGAATCGATCCACGCCTTTTGGCAGCCGCCGTCGCCTCCCACGCTCGCGCCTTTTGCTCCTCGCGGACCTAGCAGTCCGGAGGCGCAACGCTTCCTCCCTGCACGTGTGGGATTCCTCGGAGGTGCTGCATCTGGAGCACAAGGACGAACCGCGCGAAGGGGACGTTGAGACGGACGACCACGCAACTGCACTGCCTGCTGTGATGCGCACGACTACATCAAGCCGTCCTCCGCTGCACCTGCGTGTCTAGTGGTAATCCCGTAACCTATGGCTAGCAGTAGATCCTGGTTTATGAGGTCGAAAAGTTTTGTTTTCGGCTAGCGTAGCAACCTCGTATTCCTTCAGTGGTATCGGAGCCGTTACTGCCTCATTATAGGTTCAAATCTTAGCATATGGTGATATGCGGGTTTTATGATGAATCTCAGACTTTGGTTCATGTCTTGTTGTGATGGTATTGCATCGACCTACTCGTACCAGTCGGAATTCCGCCATCCGAGTTAACAGATGCAAGTAAATCCAATCAGGGCGAGTTGGAGATCAATTAGATTGATCGAATTGAAACCTAGGTTAGAAGTCGGGCGCATGTGATGCGCGTCGGGAATAGATGCGATCTATGTAGATGCGATCTATGTAATCCCAGTAAATTTTTGGGCTGATGAGATTAGTCCGATGAGATTTTCATAGTGATTCCATAGATGCGATCTATGTAATCCAGCTTGGTTTTCAGGGCGCTGCCCTGAAACCCGCGGGGGGTGACCCCCCCTCAACCCCCCGCCCGCTGACCGCCGTTGCTATCTGCTATAGCGCCTAGAATCGTTCTACGCCTAACATGTTTTTGAAGGAGTTGATGTGATTGGTATGGGCTATGTGATTAATGTAATTTTCATGCCATGCGTGACATGTAAGCAACACGGCTGGAGCCATATGTGTTGTCTTTTGATGTATTGGCCTGCGTGCCATCTTGTGATCTTGCGACTATGTAATTAGTATAGCTTGCGGTAAGATAGTTCTTGGAGGACTTATCACAAGAAGGATGTCACACGTGGATCATGGCGATGGAGATCACCATGATGGGCAAGATGATGGAGATGGAGATCACCATTATTTAAAAGGTCATACCAAGTCACTATGTGTGAATGTGATTCTCATTTATTCTACTTTTGTTGTTCGCTATTATGTTTTGTCTACATGAATATGATAGTAAAGTAGAATGATCCCTCAGCAATGTTTAAGTTGTATGCTTCCCCAAACCTTGCACTGTCACGTGTCTTGTACGATTGGTGGTGGGTCTATGAAATTAGAGTGCCACTGATTTTCCTTGACTAGACAGGTTCGTGTCGGACACTTACTAGCAGAAGGTTTGGTTACTTGAACAAGGTTATCCTAACGGTTAGGGACCTTGAAGCATGGGGAGGTTGAGCGTAGCATAGAGATGCTGCCCAACAACAAGAGTCATATGTGATATGATTAGCAAAGTGTTGCTTACCGATCTACCATGTCTTCTAGCGGTGATGCTAAAGCTCACTAGTTGACTTGTTAGTTGTGGGTCTTGAATCACTAAGTATCAATTGAGGGATATTGATTTTAGTGGGAGTATGTTTTATTTTGATATAACTTACTCCTTCATGGATACATTGTCTTAGTATTTTGCATTACTTTTGTTGTAGATGGCTCCCAGTAATCAACCATTTACTTTGCGATCAATTCTTGAGAAAGATAAGTTGAATGGAACAAATTATGCGGATTGGATCCGCAGCCTGAGAATTGTTCTCAGGGCTGAGAAAAAGGAAGATATTCTAGACACCCCATTACCAGATGAACCTGATGATAATGCACCTACTGCAGAGAAAACCGCTTACAAGAAAGCATGTGATGCTGATCTTGAAGTGAGTTGCCTCATGCTTGCTTGTATGGAACCTGATCTACAGATGCAGTTCGACAACAATCATTCAGCGAACGATATGATCGTGGCGCTTGAAGATATGTTCCAAACTCAAGCGCGGACTGAAAGGTTCAATGTCTCTAAGGCGCTTGCAGAAACCAAGCTGGCTGAGGGTGCTCCTGTAGGGCCACATGTAATCAAGATGGTTGGTTACACTCAGAGGTTGGAGAAGCTAGGCTTCGCAATTGGCCAAGAGTTGGCAACTGATTTCATTCTTGCGTCTCTTCCGCCCAGTTATGGAAACTTCATCTCGAACTACCATATGCATGGGGCGGAAGGGCTTGAATGAATTGTGTGGCATGCTTAAAATAGCAGAAGCTGATATCAAGAAGGCAGCAGGCACTAGCCATGTGATGGCGGTCCAAAACAAGCCTAACTTTAAAAGGAGGGCTGGGTGGAAGAAGAAGGCGAAGGCTAAAGATGAGATCTCTAAGCCAAACCCTCCTCCTGCCAATGGACCAGCTGCTGAAGCAATATGCTTTCATTGTAAGGGGAAAGGTCACTGGAAGAGAAACTGCAAGCTGTACTTGGAGTCCTTAAAGAAGGATGGCGGTAGTAAAGGTACTCCCGCTGCTTGTACACTTGTCGTTTATGTTACAGATATTTTTCTCATTGATTCTTACATTAACTCCTGGGTATTTGATACCGGATCGGTTGCTCATATTTGCAATACGATGCAGGGAATGGTAAGAACTAGAAGCACGAGAAGAGGCGAAGTTGATTTCCGCGTGGGCAACAATGCAAGAGTTGCTGCGTTGAGCGTTGGGACGATGCAACTTCACCTCCCGTCAGGATTTATCATGGAATTGAATAATTGTTATTTTGTTCCTAGTTTAAGTCGAAACATTGTGTCACCTTCATGTTTGATGAAGGATGGTTATTCATTTGCGAGTAAAGACAATGGTTGTGTGATCTCAAAGAATGACATGTTTGTGGCTTTTGCATCCATTGTGAATGGATTGTTTATTTTAAATCTTGATGATACACCTATCTGTAATGTTAATGCTAAAAGGCCTCGACTTAATGAGTTAAGTTCTACATATTTGTGGCATTGTCGTTTGGGTCATATAAGTGAGAATCGCATGAAGAGGCTCCATGATGATGGTCTTCTAGCTTCGTTTGATTTTGAATCATACGAGACATGTGAGGCTTGCCTACTAGGCAAGATGACCAAGGCGCCATTCAACGGATTTCCTGAGAGGGCGTCTGACTTGTTGGAACTCGTACATACTGATGTATGTGGACCAATGAGCACGACAGCTAAAGGTGGATTTCAATACTTCATAACTTTTACTGATGACTTTAGTAGATATGGATATGTCTACCTAATGAAGCATAAGTCTGAAACATTTGAAAAGTTAAAGAATTTCAGAATGAAGTAGAGAATCAACGTGGCAAGAAAATTAAAGCCTTGCGATCTGATCGAGGAGGCGAATATTTGAGCCATGAGTTTAGCAATCATCTAAAGAGTTGCGGAATTGTTCCACAGCTTACGCCACCTGGAACGCCTCAGAGAAACGGCGTGTCCGAGCGACGTAATCGGACTTTGTTGGACATGGTTCGGTCAATGATGGGCCAGTCAGACCTACCACTCTCATTTTGGGGATACGCTCTAGAAACAGCCTCTTTCACATTGAATAGGGTACCGTCTAAGTCCGTAGTCAAGACACCATATGAGATATGGACTGGTAAGAGTCTCAGTTTGTCTTTTCTAAAGATTTGGGGTTGTGAAATTTATGTCAAACGACTTATGTCAGATAAACTTACACCCAAGTCGGACAAATGCTTTTTCGTGGGATATCCAAAGGAAACTTTAGGGTATTACTTCTACAACCGATCAGAGGGCAAAGTGTTTGTTGCTCGGAATGGTGTTTTCTTAGAGAAAGAGTTTCTCAACAAAGAGAAAAGTGTAGAGAAGGTGTATCTTGAAGAAGTTCAAGATGAGCCACTAGGAGATAACTCTATGAGTGATGCTAATGTAGCAGAACAAGTTGAGATACCTGTGGCAAGAGAAACACCACCACAACCACGAAGGTCAGCAAGAATCCGTGAGGCACGTGGGGAAGTGTTGTTGTTAGACGATGACGAACCTGCAACGTACGCGGAAGCAATGATGGACCCAGATTCCGAGAAATGGCAAAGTGCCATGAGATCCGAGATAGATTCCATGGGAGACAATCAAGTTTGGAACTTGGTTGACCCGCCTGATGGGGTTAAACCTATTGAGTGCAAATGGGTCTATAAAAAGAAAAAGGATATGGATGGAAACGTTCACATCTATAAAGCTCGACTTGTTGCAAAGGGTTTTCGGCAAGTTCAAGGAGTTGACTACGACGAGACATTCTCGCCGGTAGCGATGCTTAAATCTATCCGGATCATTCTAGCAATTGTTGCTTATTTCGATTATGAGATTTGGCAGATGGATGTTAAAACAGCCTTTCTAAATGGAAATTTGGAGGAGGACGTGTATATGATACAGCCCGAAGGTTTTGTTGATCCTAAAAATGCTGGAAAAATATGCAAGCTACAGAAATCCATTTATGGATTAAAGCAAGCATCTCGGAGTTGGAATATTCATTTTGATGAAGTGATCAAAGGGTTTGGCTTTCGTCAGAATGAAGAAGAACCTTGTGTTTACAAGAAGGAAAGTGGGAGCGCTGTTGTATTTCTAATCTTGTATGTGGATGACATACTATTGATTGGGAATGACATTCCTATGTTGCAATCTGTAAAGACTTCACTGAATAATAGTTTTTCTATGAAGGATTTAGGAGAAGCAACATACATTTTGGGCATCAAAATCTATAGAGATAGATCAAAGAGGCTTATAGGATTAAGTCAAGAGACATACATTGACAAGGTGTTGAAACGGTTCAACATGGAACAATCCAAGAAAGGGTTCTTGCCTATGTCACATGGTATACGTTTCAGCGAGAAGTAGTGTCCTTCGACAGCTGATGAGCGGAAACGAATGAGTAAAGTTCCATATGCTTCGGCAGTTGGTTCCATCATGTATACCATGATATGTACTCGCCCAGATGTCTCATATGCTCTAAGTGTTGCGAGCAGGTACCAAGCCAATCCAGGTGAGAGTCACTGGACGCTTGTTAAAAACATTCTTAAGTACTTGAGAAGGACTAAAGATGTGTTCCTAATCTATGGAGGTAATGAGCAGCTCATTGTAAATGGTTACACCGATGCTAGCTTCCAAACTGACATAGATGATTCACAGTCTCAATCAGGTTTTGTGTTCACAATTAATGGTGGTGCTATAAGTTGGAAAAGTTCCAAGCAGGAGACGGTGACTGATTCTACAACAGAAGCCGAGTACAATGCAGCTTCTGCCACTGCAAAGGAAGGTGTTTGGATGAGGAGGTTCCTCATTGAACTTGGTGTGTTTCCAAATGCGTCCGGCCCATTGAATATACATTGTGACAACAATGGGGCGATAGCGCAGGCTAGGGAGCCAAGGAATCACCAAAAGAACAAACATATACTGCGGAAGTTTCATCTTATTCGAGAGTTCGTCGGTCGAGATGAGATCAAGATGTGCAAAATACATACGGATTTGAATGTTGCAGATCCTTTGACAAAGGCTCTTCCACAGCCTAAGCATGAGGCGCACATGAGGTCTATGGGGATTAGACATCTAAGAGATTAACTCTAGTGCAAGTGGGAGACTGTTAGGAATATGCCCTAGAGCTAATCATGTGGATGATTATATTCCGATTGTATCCATGATTAATAAAGTGTTCTTTGAATATCCATTATAGACAACTAGTATTGATTGACAATTATGTGAATTGTTTTTGGAACTCAATTACCTGAATGGTTATTCTAAAAGTTGTCCCTGGTCGGCATTCTTGTAAGAGCACACTTGAATATTAGACCAGCACATGTATTAGTTGATGGCTATGTTTCACAAGTCATAGACATGGAGATGTCAAACTAATAATGTGGGCACATGTGAGACATGTAGGCTAGACTGACCCAACAAGAGAAAGTCTCTATTCATGTCATGTACGTTATGTCCTTAGACCTGAGATTGTGGTATGTACTCAAGATGTGAAACGATCTACTTAGAGACTATCAAACGCTACTCCGTTATTGGGTAGTTATAAAGGTGGCCCTTGGGTGGTCGGGAAACATGCTGTGAGACATAGACAATCAAGATGGAATTTGCCCCTCTCTTCGTGAGAGAGATATCACTGGATCACTCATGTGATTGGATCAACAAATGCATGGCCGTGCTTGGGTTAAGTGTTAACCCACGAGTTGAACCATATATCGAGTGGCGAAGGGAATAACTTGTACATGGTCATAGTGGTTCATCTGATATGATCATAGCGTATGCATAGGAGTTGACACGCCTTGCTAGAGGCCGCTATCAACTATTGGTCGAGTAAGAGTACTTGGGCCATGTCTATGTATGCGTGAGCCCATAGGGTCGCACGCTTAAGGGGCTGGAAGCCTAATTCGGGTTGGACCCAAATTAGACTAGGTTTAGGGTTTCTAATGGGCCTCCACCGTGGGAGCTCGTTAGGACGCCTATATAAGCAAGGGGTGGGCGCGGGGCGAATCGATCCACGCCTTTTGGCAGCCGCCGTCGCCTCCCCACGCTCGCGCCTTTTGCTCCTCGCGGACCTAGCAGTCCGGAGGCGCAACGCTTCCTCCCTGCACGTGTGGGATTCCTCGGAGGTGCTGCATCTGGAGCACAAGGACGAACCGCGCGAAGGGGACGTTGAGACGGACGACCACGCAACTGCACTGCCTGCTGTGATGCGCACGACTACATCAAGTCATCCTCCGCTGCACCTGCGCGTCTAGTGGTAATCCCGTAACCTATGGCTAGCAGTAGATCCTGGTTTATGAGGTCGAAAAGTTTTGTTTTCCGGCTAGCGTAGCAACCTCGTATTCCTTCAAAAGGCACTCTTCACATCCATTTGATAGAGCTTGATGTTGTGAGCACAAGCATAGGCCAATAAGATTTGAATTGCCTCTAATCTTGCCACTAGTGCATATGTTTCTCCAAAGTCAAGACCCTCCACTTGGGTGTACCCTTGTGCAACTAGTGTTGCTTTGTTTCTCACCACTATTCCATCTTGATCTTGCTTGTTCTTGAATACCCATTTGGTTCTAATCACATTATGATTCTTTGGTCTATCCACTAGTTCCCAAACTTGATTTCTTGTGAAGTTGTTAAGCTCTTAATGCATGGAATTTATCCAATCCACATCCTTTAAAGCTTCATCAATCTTGGTTGGCTCAAATGATGAGACAAAAGAATAATGCTCACAAAATGAAACCAATCTTGATCTTGTTTGAAAACCACTTCGAATGCCACCAATAACTTGATCTAAAGGATGGTCTCTTGCAATATTGGTAGGTTGAAGCACTTGTATGTGTGGATCTTGAGCATTCGGTTGAGATGATGATGGACTTGCTTGATCTAGAACTTGTACTTGAGCTTCACTAGCACTAGCTTGATCTTGAGTTGGAGAACCACTAGCTTGCGCACATGTTGGAATGGTCACTTGATCTTCATCTTCATCTTGTACTTGTCTTGGTCTAATGTCACCAATATCCATATCTTTCATTGCATTGACCAACTTATCACCTCTCACATCATCCAAGTTTTCTTGTTCATCTTGAGAGCCTTGTACCAAGAACTATGAGATCACCCCTTTCATTCTGGGGTGACGGAGGGATCGTAGCATTCGAGCCTTTTTTCATGCTTTTCCTGGTAGTCTGGAGAAAGCAGTAATCAATAGGACTTCCCTAATCCTCCCTTCCTGAAAGGAAGAACGTGAAATTCTTTTTCCTTTCTGCAGGGACCAGGAGATTGGATCTAGCCATAAGAGGAATGCTTGGTATAAATAAGCCACTTCTTGGTCTTCGATCCCCTAAGTCACTACGAGCGCCCCCGATCAGTGCAATGGGATGTGGCTATTTATCTATCTCTTGACTCGAAATGGGAGCAGAGCAGGTCAAATTCCACATCATGTACTTCCTTAAGAATTCCACTAGATGAGTTCCAAACTCTATAGGCCTCCGCTAGATGTAGAGTAACCAACTAAGAAGCCTTCATCACATTTATTCTCAAACTTGCTTAACCTTGTACCCTTCCTCAAGATATAGCACTTGCATCCAAACACTCTAAAGTATGCAATATTTGGCTTTCTTCCATTCAAGAGCTCATATGGGGTCTTCTCAAGCATTCCATGACAATAGAGACGATTGCTAGAGTAGCAAGCCGTATTGATAGCTTTGGCCCAAAAGGAATGACTAACATTGTATTCACTTAACATTGATCTTGCCATGTCAATCAAGGTTCTATTCTTCCTTTCAACTATCCCATTGGATTGAGGAGTGTACTTTGGAGAGAATTGATGGTTGATTCCAAAGTCATCACAAAGTTCATCCACTCTTGTGTTCTTGAACTCACTCCCATTGTCACTTCTAACTCTCTTGATAGTTGTTTCAAACTCATTTTGGCACCTCTTAACAAATGACTTGAAGATATCAAATGTGTCACTTTTGTCACTCAAGAATAATACCCGTGTGTATTGTGAAGTCATCCACTATCACAAATTCATACTTGTTTCCACCAATGCTTGCATAAGTAGTTGGTCCAAAGAGATCCATGTGCAATAACTCAAAAGCTTTGCTTGTACTCATAATGCTCTTCTTTGGATGAGTGTTGCCAACTTGCTTTCCGGCTTGGCATGAGCTACATAGCTTGACCTTCTCAAATGTGACATCCTTCAAGCCTTTCACTAGATCATGCTTGACTAGCTTGTTCAATTGCTTCATGCCAACATGTCCAAGCCTTCTATGCCATAACCAACCCATGCTAGATTTGGTGATGAGGCAAGTTGAGAGTTGGGTCTCACTAGCATTGAAATTCACTAGATAGAGATTCTCATATCTAAATCCTTTGAAGACCATGTTAGAGCCATCCACACTAATGATTTCCACATCCTCAACACCAAAGATGCACTTGAAACCGAGATCACACAATTGGGCAACTGACAATAAGTTGAACTCAAGACTTTCTACTAGAAGCACATTGCTAATGCTAAATCATTGGAGATAGCAATCTTTCCAAGCCCTTTCACCTTGCCTTTACCATTGTCACCAAATGTGATACTATCAAATCCATGGTCACTATCTTGGTTGATTGAGTTGAACATCCTTCCATCACCGGTCATGTGTTGAGTGCACCCACTATCAAGCACCCAATGCCTCCCTCCGGCTTTGTAATTGACCTACAAGAGAGATCAATTCTTTTTAGGTACCCAAACTTGCTTGGGTCCTCCAAGGTTAGTTACCAAGGATTTTGGTACCCAAATGGACTTCTTAGTAGTCATCCATGGTGCACCAACAAACTTGGCATGAACTCCATTAGTGCCCTTGGAAAGGATGTAGAATGAGTCAACTCTCATTGAGGATACATCTTGGTTGACCTTCTTGTTCATGCAACTTTTCTCTAAGTGACCAACTTGCTTGCAACTCTTGCAATACCTACTAGTGTCCTTCACAAAACAAGTCTTGTGAGGGGCAAAAGCGGCCTTGCCTTTCTTGGGGGTATAGCCCAATCCCTCTTTGTAGAGAATTCTCTTTGGCTACCCAAGCACATAAGCAGGCGGTCCTCACCTCCATAAGCCTTAGCTAAGGAGTGATTGAGCTTTGTAACCTCCTTCTTGAGGGTTTCATTTTCCACCATTAGTGAGGCATCACAAGTGAAACCATCACTAGTAGATGAAGGAGTGGAAGTAGTAGTGCTACAAGAGGGGTTAGTGGGAGCAACAACAATAGGAGTATAAAAGGATTCATCAAGAATATCACAAATCACTCCCATGTCACATGTTTGAACAATCTCTTTCTTACTTGGATCTAAGAGAGAGGAATGAGCCCTTTCAAGCTTAGTGTGAGACTTCACTAGCTTCTCATGGGCTTCCATTAGCCTCTCATGAGATGCTACGGCCTCATCAAGGTTTTGCTCAAGAGCCACATTAGTCTTGCGTAATTCCTTGCATTCCTTCCTGTTCTTGTCAATGTATTCCTTAGATTGTTCAAGCATGTCCATGAGTTCCTCCTTTGAGGGCTCCTCACTATCACTATCGCTCTCACTCTCACTCTCATCATGAGAAAGTACCTTAGTGGACTTAGCCATGAAGCATGATGATAGAGTGTCAAATAGTGAGATCTTGTCCCTCATTGCAATGCTTGCAAAGGCCTTCTTCTTGGTAGTGGTCTTCTTGTCATGATCACTATATTCACCACACGAAGAGGAGTCACTATCTTAAGTGACAATATGAGAGTATCCCTTCTTCTTCTTGTCAAAGGTGGGCTTCTTCTCCTTCTTGCCTTTCTTCTTGTGATCATCATCCTCCTTGTCACTATTGTAAGGACAATGAGCAATGAGATGATCAAAGCTTCCACACTTGAAGCACTTCCTTGGTTCATCATAGTTCTTGGTGGAAGTCCTCTTTCTTCTTGCACCATAGCCCTTCTTCTTCATGAATCTTCCAAATTTCTTCACAAAGAGAGCCATTTCCTCTTCATCAACATCACTAGTACTTTGGTCTTCACTCTCACTTGATTCTTCAACCTTAGCTTTTCCCTTGTTCTTGTGTGATGAAGTGGCTTTGAATGCCAAGCTATTCTTCTTCTCATCCTTCTTGTCTTCCTTCTTCACATCTTCTTCCTTGTTGTCCCGATAAGCATCTTCGGTCATTACATCTCCCAAGACTTGATTGGGTGTCATGGTGTTCAAGCCACCTCTCACAATCAAGGTCACAAGAGTGTCAAACCAGGGAGGAAGACACCTCAAGAACTTGTGAGAGAAGTCCTTGTCCTCAACCTTCTCACCAAGAGCCGCCAGATCATTTACAAGCACTTGGAGTCTATGGAACATCTCCGGCATATTTTTATCATCCTTCATCTTGAAGCTAGCAAACTTCTTCTTGAGAATATATGCCTTGGCACCCTTGACGGCTTGAGTGCCTTCAAAAGATTCTTAAAGCTTCTTCCAAGCCTCATGAGCACTCTCAAGATTCTTGATTTGCTCAAACACCTTCTCATCAAGAGCCTCATCAATAGCACTAAGAGCAATGTCATTGTGTTGCAACTTCTCTTCTTCGGCCGTGGTGGGAGCTTCCTCATTTGCCACTTCAAACTTCTTGTCCACCACAAGCCAAACCTTCCGTCTAATTGACTTGATATGAGCGGTCATCTTGACTTTCCAATAGCCATAGTTTGTGCCATCAAACTTGGGTGGCTTCTTCATGTTGTTGATATGAGCCATGATCACACCGTAGGTTGTTAAGCCTCAAATCAATGGTGTCCAAGCTCCGATACCATTTGAAAGGCCCTAATCCAAGGCTAGAGGGGGGTGAATAGCCTAAAACAAAATCTAAAAATAAACTAAACAACAAGTTAGACTACGAGATGGCGAAGCTAGGATTGCACTAGCCTACTAGGGGATGCAAAGCCTCCTAACCACAATTTCTATCATAATATAGCCTCTAGGATCACTCAATTACTACACAATTCTACTAAGCTACCTAGCACAACCTAATATACTACTTGCAAGTATGAAAGAGATAGGTAGGGTGATTATACCGCTATGTAGAGGATTGATCCAATCAAATGAATAACTCCGAGATAGCCAATCAATCACAAAGTGGGAGACAAGGTTGACACTTGATTTTTCTCCCGAGGTTCACTAGTTTGCCAACTAGGTACGTCCTCGTTGTGTCGGCTCACTCACTTGGAGGTTCATGCACTAATTGGCATCACACGCCAAACTCGTCACTGGGTGCCGCACAACCAACACAAGATGAGGGCACTTAAAGACACGTGCAATCCACTAGAGTTACCTTTGCAATCTCCCACGGGGAAGGCACAAGAACCCCTCACAATCACTACTTGTGGTCGATGAAGCACAATCACCAAGCTTCTTGAATCCACACCGCTTGCTCCAACTGTGTAGGTGATGGCAATCACCAAGAGTAACAAGAAACTAGCAGCGGTATCAACTCCCAAGTGCCACTAAGATGAACTCACTTCATGCAATGCACTAGAACACTCAAATCTCTCAAATGGATGATCAATCAATGATGAGATGAGTGGGAGTGTGTGTGTCACAAGCTCACAAAGAGTATACAATGTCCAGGTGTGCAAGAGAGCTGCCTTGAACCGCCACACACCCTTTTATATCCCCTCAAAGGAACTAGTCGTTATGCACTTGGGCTGCTGAAAACGTGACCGTCGGACCACTTCTCATCACCGTCGGACCATAGCATCTGGTCCGACGCTTTGTTCTGGAGCCTTCTCCGTTTGCCACGCGTCGCGCTCAGTTTGAATTCTGACCGTTGGCGCGCGACTCTGCTGACCTGCGGACTACTTACCATAGTCCGGAGCCTTTGGTCTGACGCTCTGGCCTTCTCGTCATCTTGCAACACAGCAAGCACCCTAGCTTTGGACCACTGGTCCGAAGGGTACCACCGAATCATATCCTCTGGTCCGAAGCTTCCTCAGAGCTTCACCATTTTCACGCAGTGTGCACCCATGCTTCGGACTACTCTGTCGGACCACACTACCGGACCATGTTGTCTAGTACGGAGCTTGTCTTTGTCTTCTGCTGGCTGGGACCGAGCCATCGGACCTTTGGCCGATGGTCCAGAGCACCACCGGACCACTGGTCCGGAACTTCTCTGCCTGGTAGCCAGTGCTGGGAGCAGGCCGTCGAACCACCTCCTATGGTCCGGAGCTCCTATGCAAACTAGTCCGAAGCTTCTGTTTTGGTTAGAATTCTCTTCTCTTTTCTTCCCTTGTGTGCCACCACCAAGTGTTTCACTGACTTATGCACGTGTGTTGGCATATTTTAACAAGTTTTACAAGGGATGTTCATTAGGTTTAGATGCAATGCAATTCATGATCAACCTAAAGGCACTTGATAGTTGTAACCACATACTCTTTTCCCCTCTTAATAGTACGGTTACCTATCCTAAATGTGATCACACCCACTAGGTGTCTTGATCACCAAAATGGAAAAGCCCTAGCTTATACCTTTGCCTTGAATAGCTCTTAGGGTCTCCTCCTCTTCTCTTCTTCTCCAAGTGTGAGCCTTTGATTTTCTTTCTCCTTATCCTCCTCCTTGCTCCATCACTTGTCATCTTTACTTCACCTTGGTGTACTAAACCTACTCACACTTAGAGCTAGGTTAGTACTTAGGTTTCATCAATTACCCAAAACACTTAGAGATCTTTCAAAGTCCCTCGGGACGCTGGTATGATTGGTCCGCCATCTGCAAACAAACATTTATAGGAAACAAAGGACCCCTAAATAGGTTATCATATATTACCTTGGACATGATGTTTTCGCCTGATCCAAGGTCACAAAAGACATTGTATAACGTCTGATGTCCGATTGTGCACTCGATCGTCGGTTGGCCTGGATCTTTGTTCTTGATGATGAAGGGGGAATCAAGGAGATATCCCTAGATGGATCTTAATGGAGGCTTACCAAACCTCGTGTTGACCAAGTTAACAATTTCAATTGGATCCTCAGGTTTCCCAAGGATCTTACCTTGTTTATATGATGGAATAGATGTTGCTAATTAAGCTAACATCTTGTTAAGACTCAATTCATTTTTCATACCAGAATTAAAGCTGTCCATCTTTTCATTTATGTTTTCAAGAATCGTGACATTAGCCATCATCTTTTTATTAATACTATCATTAATGGTTGATTGGCCTAGCATAAGATCTCTTAAAGAAAGTTGGTTATTGTAACTATTATTGAAATTGTTACTATAACTACCTTGGTTACCTTGATACAAGGGGCGCGAGTTCCATCCCCCTTGCTACTGGGATCGATACCCATTGCTGTTGTTATTGATGAAGTTCACATCCTCCTTCATTTCGGAGCAATCGTTGCCCGAATGGTCGTCTTCTCCACATAGCTCGCACCATGGCTCAGCTTCAATGGCTAGTACAGTGGCACATGGTTGGATGACCTCCCTTTCCTTGGAAGTAAGGATGCAAGTGGGCTAGCCCGCAAACCCACATATAGGCTTAATTTTTGCGGGTTCAAGCGGCAACCCGCAAAATTAAGCCTATACGTGGGCTCGTGGGCTGCCGCTTTGCATCCCTACTAGGAAGAGTTTTCTTCTATCTTCTTCATGAGAAGGTCCATCTTGGCAGAGAGCATGTCCACCTTATTGACGGTGTGCATTCCTCTTCTCTTGGGCTGGAGGCGTTCCTCATTCCATCCTTGGTTCGTGACCATCTTTTCAGTGAGGTCTTTGGCATCTCTCACATTAACCTCATTCCATCCTTGGTTTGCCACCATCTTTTCAATGAGGTCTTTGGCATCTCTCACATTAAGTTTAAAGAATGCCCCTCCGAACGCAACATCAAAGTGACTACGGGCCATGCTTGTCAGGTCATGGTAGAAACCTTGGATAAGGAGCCATTCTTCTTTTGCATGATGAGGACAAGCATGAATGTACTTCTGTAGACGTTCCCATGCTTCACGAATCATCTGATCCGCCTATTGCTGGAACTTGAAACCTTCCCCAAAGAGCATTGGTTTTGCCCATCGGGAAGAACTTCTTCAGGAAAGCATTGACACACCTCTCCCATGTGGTAAACTCATCCTACATGGCATAGAACCATTGTTTGGCCTTTCCCAACAATGAGAAGGGGAAAAGGTGAAGGCGAGTGGCCTTAGACGTCACTCCCTTAATGGTGAAGGTACCACACACTTCCATGAAGTGTTGGAGATGGGCATTAGCATCTTCATAAGGCTTCCCATAGAACAGGTTGGCTTTCACCATGTTGACGAGCGTGGACTTGAGCTCGAACGTGGCATCCCCCAAGTTCACTTGAGGTCCAGTGGCCAAATTGGCAGCAGACGGAGCTAAAACTCGGAGATCGTCTTTTAGGCCATGACTTCCTTAAGTGGTTCTGTTGAGCCTCCTTCCTTGAACGGGTCCGACTCCGAGATGAATCTTTGAGGAGGGACTTGATGACATCTAGATCTCCTCAACAATTGCTCAAGATCTTCAATGTAATTACTCGGCAATTGGAAACCACTCATACACTATCTTGCTTCACGAAAATGGAAACAAAGACATGGGTAAGCCCCTATACTAATTAATAACTAATTTGATGGTAACTTCCGAATTTATTAAAAATTTCTAGGCTAATGCTTTCCCTGACAACGGTTCCTGAAATGCTTTTTGGCATTTCTAAATGTCACCACTAAGAACGAAGCTAAACCCCATCCTGAGCAATGGCGCCAGAAATGCCTATAAGGTTATGTATTATGTCTATTGGATAATTCCGCAAGCGCACAGAATATACCTCTGTAGCACTTAACCCTGGAGTATTCCAAGGTATCGTAATTTATATTTAGCCCAAGGGAAAGCGATAGCTAGGAATGTTTAATAGAGAAGAGATATTTATAGTTACCCCAACTTAGCTATCAACTAGCGATGGGGGGGTAAACAATATATATATGAATGTGATGAAGATAGATCAAGCAAGATAAATAAAAGATAACTAGTTAGTATAGCTAGGTGGGAGGACAACGAGTAAGTATAGGACTCCTAAGATCCAGACTTTAATCCTATGACTTAACTTATACACAAAGATGATATACTATAGCTTGCATCCAGACATCCTGAAAGTACTAGGCAGCAGACAAACAATAGGAGGTCAAAACCCCTACCGAAGTGACCACTATTTTACAGGAGTCTTACCTTTTAAGAATGTTCCTACAACACGTGGTGGGGATCAAAGGCACAGACAGGGCTGTCACTTCCTGCTGGAATCCGCTTGAACCGTGTGACACGCGGCAACCAAAGGTAATCTAGTGTATAAGCACCACGCTTACACCCTATCTTACTACTCTAATTGAGAGCTCAAAGCCAACTAGAGCACCCTATAACAGGCGTTGATCATACCCAAGTGTGGAATCACAGGATAACAATCTACACTATAACAACTCTATAGACTAAGACAAGGCACAAAACTACTATAACAAGTATACTATTGCACAAGATAAGTAATGTAAAAAAGGATATATATTGATAAATAAGCAAAGTCTTACTATAAAGGGAAAGATACAAGAGCTATACCAGACTCTCCAGAAGACGACTCCAGAGATCCTGAGGTAAGCTCGACTCAACTCTAACTCCCACACTAGACTACACTACTAAAGAGGGGAACGACACTAATCTTCACTTGAGCCTTGAATCTTCATGATGTGAGAGGGTGGTGTGACCCTGTATTTATAGTGGAGTGTGGGCTACTCCATCGCCACGTCAGCGATCCACGTGATCTTCCATGACCTCCCTTGGATCAAACCATCCTTGTAACCACCATATAGCAAGGGTGGAGATCAATCCACTACATGGAGGCATGTAGGAAGGTGGTGGAGAGCTCGGGGAAGTCCAGGGGCACCTAGGCCATGTCGGCCGATCCCCCATGATAGGTGGGACCTCCCCCTTCCTCTAGAAGGTGGTCCCAGTGGTTAGGGGGGCTCCAGGTGGCCTCTGGGCCCACTTACTAGGTCGTCCGACCTAGAGTTGAGCCCTCCAGGCAACTCCTCTCTCGTGGAGCATGGCCCACATGTCATAGACCTCCTTTGGAAGTGTCACGGTAAATTGGTTCCTTGTGGGCCCATGGATACATGTGCTTTGATCTTGAACCGTTCAGAGAAAGCACAGAGTGGATCCAAGGGTGTATCTTCACTCTGTAGGTTGTCACATGGATCTTGGGTGCATGGGAGTCTCTGGTGGGCCCTTAGTGGGGTCGGTCGACCCCCTAAGTGGGCTCCATAGGCTCCCATGTCCAACACTTATCATCACCTGCATAAATATACTTAAAGGACATGTGGAACTAGTTATTTGATAATATTATGTTCATGATATGTTATTCCCATTGACAGTGTTTTGATGGTGTAAAAATGGGTCTTTTGTACCGTCAACACTTGCGAGGTGCTCCATCGAGGACTAGGGGGAGTGTCGACTCCTCGATACCTCGGCAAAATGTCGCGTGTCAACATCCTACTTCTCCCTAGATCTTTACATTCCACAATTACTTTCAAGCATTCATACTTGCTCTAGTTTCATATTTGTCATCATGCTTGATTAGAATTGCTAGGTTGTTCTTCGTTTCCATTGAATTGCTACCGCTTTCCTAGACAAGAACACACTTTGGTAGGCACGGGTGTTGCCATTTCTTAGTGACATACTAAAAATAGAGATAAATCCCCATCCTTAGTAAGCCACCAGAAATGTAGGAGTCATCTTGTAACATCACTTAACACTAAGTTGTCATCCCTAGCATGATATCAGAAAATGTTGAAATAAAATCTACACTTGACAATTCATAAAATAATTCTATAGAATATATCCACGAGCGCATAGATAATTCTCCTATTGTAGCATTTCACCCCGTGAGATTCTCCGAGTATCGTTGATTTGTGTATGCCAAATGAAAACTTTCAACTAATTCCGAGAATTAAATAGGGATAGAAAAGGAAACCTAAATGCATATAGTTTGACTATAAATGTGCAGACATAACATTAGACCAACCTTTCTAATGCTTTAGCAGGGGTAAGTCATGTCAAGATAAATAAATATGATAAATAAGGTATAAGATAAATGGTATTCTAGAAATAGAGATAGAGACTCACTAATAAAATAGTCATACAACTCAAGATTCGGTTAGAGTAAAAGAATCATAAGTAATTACATAATAAAAAGGAACTAAGCACACCCTACCTACATACTATCATCTATAGCATAATTGAATCAGAAACCATCATAAGGAGCATCAGCTAGGGAGGCTATTAAGACGGAACCGTCACCTCCGTCGCGATCGCGCTCTACCAGGCCTATGTGCCAAGGGTGGACTACTATTGGGTTTCTTACGCACACAGATAAATCCGCAAGCGCATGGATACCGCTGTAGCTTTCACCCGTGAGTATTCCAAGGGTATCGATTTCCACGGGGAACGCGGAGTGAACTTGTAAAGAACAAAGATCATCCAAGGATAGATAAGATATAATATTATAGTATATAAGATATATTATTTTTGGTAGATAAGATATATAATTTTAGTAGGTAGATAAGATATATTGTTTTGGTGGGTAGAGAGTAAGTTTCCTAAGAGTTCTTTAGTTGATCTAAGAATCGAAGATACTTCAAGATTATCTATATCAGGACATTAGAACACTAGCCACGGAAAAGGATGAGAAGGGGGCTAGGAAGCTCCAACTACCATCCTATAGACACCAACCCTAACGTGGTGGAATACGTAGGCCGTCAGGGCTGTCACCACCTCGGGCTACCACGGCTATCCGTGAAGGTTGGGTGCAACTGCAGGTAATCGCAAGACTAGGCACCACGCCTAACCTATTAATTACTACTCTAGCTCCGCGAAGACTAGAGCACTCGATGCAAGCAGGAATCCAATAAATAACTTGAAAGTAAATATGGAAAGTAAAGTAAGAACTCAGGGAGTATGAATTGAAGAACCTGGAGATTGCTTAAAGATGAACCAGATACTATAGAAGTACAACATTGAGGAAGATCCAACAGACCCGGCTCCTCCGTAGCTCTCTCCTTAATCTCTCTGTAATTTACAACTAGAAGTAGATCTAGAACTACAAGAACTAGAACTAGAACTAGAGGGATATCTCTCCTTATCTACTTCTAATTGAAACCCTAGTTTTTTGCTCTAGAGAATAATAATGAGATGAGATGCCCTAGAGAGGGGGGTCTGCCCCTCTATTTATAGCCTGGTGGGGTACACGACAGCCGTTGGATCAAACCAACTTAACTTAGGGCCGAGATGACTCCTTAGAGGCGGTGGAGGAAGCTTCCACAAGGCGGCAGCCAGTGGGCCTAGGGCCAGGCTAGCTGTCATGGGGTGGGGCCGGCCGGCCCCACCTGGCGACCTCTCGTGTCCCGCTTTGCTCCGGTGTCTTCTGGATCCTTCTTGAGTAAATTGGTAACCATATCTCCACGGATTTATTCGTATATTCATCCTGATTTGCTTTCCTTATTATGCTTTTCTAGAATAGTCCATGGAAAATAATAGAATACCAAAACTCATGGAATTTGTTAGATAACCCCCTATACTTTTATTATTTTATATATGGTTGATCCATTTATCATGTTTATGAAAAGTTGATGCTAATGACCGTCAACAAGCTCGCCCAAGCTTACCATTTGCTAGTCCCTAAGCAAAGCCTATCTAATAAACTTGGATCAGGAGTTGCTGCAATGCTTTCACACCACAAAAGTTCACATGCTTTCAAACAAAAATTCTTATATGAATTAGGAAAAACTACTCTAAACTTTTGAACGCACCCGTATTACCTTTAACCATGGGGCTTTAACTGTCACATGGGTCTTGAGCAATCCAAAGACAGAGTAATCAAATCAGTCACTATGTCTCAAACTCTTCACTCTACCAAAATTCTGGGTTTTGGAAAGTTTTCGAAATAAAACTCAAAGCTTAATTGTATGACACCCTCAAGTCTCTTATGTATGTGGTATTTGTAGATCTCACTGAGGCATTAATACTGTCATGCCCTCCTATACTAGTAAATATAGTGGAGTTCCTAGGAATGGCTTAACAAGGTTTAGCATACTTACTTTGTATATATTATAAAGTCAAACAATAGATCCACAGAGAGTCAAGTCCTACAATCAAATCAAGATGTGCATGTGTGTGGATATGGTGGATATATGGTCGTGATGATGGTGATAATAGTGGTGATGGTGAAAACCTAATTCTACTTTGCTCCTTGAAATGAATCTCTCTTTTAGAATTTGAAATTCTGAGCAACATGGCTAGAGAGTATGAGCTATATTATTCTTTATTTATTTTTCTAAGAGGTGCGTCGGACACTTGTCCATTTTTAATTCCTCTATTTCTTTCTTCTCTCTCTTTTTTCAATAGCTTTTGCATAGCTCATACCCCTATCACCAAGAAAAAATTGCTGAGAGATTATAACAAGAACTTTGGAGCATTTATTGAATGAATGGGAATGAATATTTTTTTGGTGGTGGTTACTCTCGGTATAAGAGTAAGACTTTTTTCTGGAGGGTGAAATGACATGTTGTTGCGCCTACTCTAGTGTAGAGTAGTACATATTTAGGTGGTGTGTATGTGATCTTGATTTTAAAAGCATGACGAGACTCTTCATAGGGTCTAAAGGTTGACAACACTCAATACAAAGATAAGTAGCATGAATGAGTCTTCCTAATCTAAATGCATATAAATTTATATGGCTTTTGTAGGAATTAAACTATGTCATATAAGAGCTCATCATGTAAGATTTTGAATTTTCAAAGGATAAATCACCAGAACTTAGTATTGCTTGGAGTAAGATAAATAGCAGCTCAGATTTTCATGGCATATCTCCCAACTACCTAGACTTAGCTTAAGTATATGCCTCCACAAGTTTCAGGTTCAGAGTAAATTCTCAAATCAAAATAGTTTTAACCAAAACTTAGGAGAATTCAAGGTTGAAAACTAGGTACTTCAAAGGGATTATGGCATAGAAACTATTCATCATCTCCAAGACAAAATTATTGTTCATAGCTTTTATTGACTCTAACAAATTAAACACACACCCTAACTAAGGCATATCTTTATTTAGGACTCTTAAGACTCGACAGACATGGATCTTCATGTGCCCATATATTTTTTGGCAATTTTAAGTTTTCTTATGATACTATGGTGAACCTTCATGTGCTCACATATTTTTAATATTTTATGTTTATAAGATAGACTCGATAATCGCATAGGTATACTTACCTGATAAGTGGGGGTGCCCTCCCCCAAGCTTGATTTTGCTATGGTTGATTCTGATTGATCTTTGGAAGTAGCCTTCTTGTCGGGCTTATTCCTCTTTGGTGCTTTCAATCTTGCATGGTTATACTCCGACAGGAACAAACAAAACTCAAGGCTCATTTATGACAATGGGGCTAGTGGTCAGCCAAAAGAGTAATTGAATATTCTCATGAGCTAATTTAAAATTTTAATAGATTCTAGCAGGCATTTGAATGTGTCATCTCTTTTTCGATTTTTCTATTTTATAGTGCAAGAGAAATAAAATTATTTTTGTGCCACCACAGTAAGTTTCCTTATGGTATTACCATAAGTTCTCTCACATGAGGCTTAGAATTTTATGATGCAATGATAAACAAATATTTATTTTGTTTTCCTTTAATATGCAAAAAGATAAAGGTGATAAATTACTAATGCTAATTAATTAGGTAACTAACTAGGTGTTGGTAACTACCATTTTTACCTTATGGCAAAGGAACGGGATTTATAGTCTACCGATAAAACTAGGTAGGAGAGAGAATACTTACTTGTTTGATTCATCATCCGAGGTTGACTCATATGATTCCTTCTTATCTTGTGGTGTGTTGACGCTAAGAATGACATACTTTTACGTATCCAAAATACCGTCAACAACCTCGGGATCAAGGGTAGAATAACATAACATGAACATTTTACCACTAAGGCTATCCGCACTCGTCGTACTCTAAATACATCCTCTAAAAGCAATATTTCGTCCTGGTCATCGAGATTCACTCCTCTATACTACTTTCTCCCGCACTCATTCATCCTCTATATCTCTACTCTATATCAACTACCAACAGTGTAACTCATATATTTATAAATAAAATTTATCTAAATATATTGATCCGAGATCTTGTTTTGAAGGATTTATTGAAATGAATTTAATGGTGGAATCAAAATTTAATTTAGATCTTTAGTTTGTGAGTTATAGTATTTTTTAGTTCATTAAAAAGTAACGCGCGCAGTTCAAGGCAGTGGACCCGCCAGCTCAGCATGCATGCGGTTCGCACGAGCCGCGCTATGCCGCGCCAAGCATAGCGCTGATTGCTACCGTCAGGTCGGTTACAGTTGTCTTTCGAGTAAGCGCTGCACGTTTTTTGTTACTGGAGTGGGTATAGAGAACAGCAGTGCAGTCAGTCTAATAAGTTCCACATGTACATGGAAGGCTTTGTTTTGCAGGAAATAACATTTCAGGCCATATCAGCAATGCTGGAAGCTCCTTTTGCACATCTTCCAATGTGTGATTTGAGCCAAACTCTAGAATGCACATATCATGAGACTCCTGACATGTCCAGGAGCTCCCACAAGAAATCATGGCTCCAAAGGAGTCTAAACATGATCAGCCGACACTCATTTGGACCCTTCTGGCTAGCCAAGCCAGCAGGATCCATGTCAAAGCCATTCCAACCCTTGGATGCAACATGTGCTTTCATTCAACGCTCCAGATCAAGTGCACAAGGATCCATGGGCCCACATCAAGAGAATCGGCATAACAAACACTTCAGGAAGATCAACCAAACTCCATGACAAGTGGGACCAGAGTCTGGAAGGCAGAGGTGGGGCCAGGACCCCTAGAGGGGGTCGGCCGACACCCTAAGGAGGGGAACCTCCTCCCACTTGGTCCTTGGCCAGTGGGGACACCTTCTAGAAGCCTGGGGTAGGGCCCACCTGCCATAGGGGGGTCGGCCAACACCCCTAGGCTCCCTGCTACGCCTGGTGACTCCCACACGCATTTTACACATGATGGAAATCCTAACCCTCCATCCTAAGTAAGTTTGGAGGTGGTGGATCCAAGGGACCAGAAGTGAAGCCTCCTGCATCGATGACATGGCAATGGAGTAGCCCCTACTCCACCTCCCACTATAAATAGAGGCTCCCTCTGTAACACCCTCGGTGTTAAGCACGAGCTAAGAAGTAATTAAGCCTAATTATATTGGATCGAGTGATAATCAGAGGCTATAGTTCATATATCAAGAATATGTGATAAGGTGTTTATTTTATGTGCCTCATCTCTATTTCCATCTATATGAACCATTGGAAAAGATTTGTAAACTTTGGAATCAAAAGCCACCCGGAATAAGGATTCATGTAATTATCGGATTTCCCTTGTGAAGTGAAAATTATTATATGAGTCAACTGAGTCTAACGACCTTGTCCATAAGACTCCAGTTGAAATCTACAACAAAAGTCGTGAAAGGTTCATGTTGCCCGGAAACAGAGAAAATGCCCGAAAAATATTCCGAACCCCAGTCCGAGTGCAACCGACAACGTTCTTAATTGGCTTTGACCGGCAATTTAGAGATCTCATATGTCGACGCGCATTGAACGAAAGTTGTAGATCGGATCAAGACTAACAAACTTAGTTCAAACATTGAGACCTGAATCAGAGCCAAAAATAGTGAAACAGATGACCGAAGATCATCGGAATGCCAGTTTTGGTACCCCCAAGGTTTTCTTTGGGAATCAATAATTCGCAAACCGTTTGGAGTTTGACGGTGGTTCTCGAAGCAAATTTCTCTACTCAACGAGGTCTTCGCAACAGCGTAATCGGGTTTGTGAAACGAGTTACGGTTTGTCAGTGACAATTTTGTGGATACCCCTAATTTGCAGTGGTAATTAATGAATTTGATGGGGAAGGAAAAAGGAAGGGGAATAAAAAGGCCGAGCCTTCCCTCAGCCCCAGCCGACACCACCCGCACGCCCTCCTCTTTCATTCTGCTGAGCAGAACAGAGCTGCTGCTCTCGTCCTCCTTCTTCTTCCTGCTCTCTCCCTCCCTAGGGTTTCAGCAGGGAAGCTCCCTTGTTCCTCCCCCTCTCTCCCATGGCCGACCCCCTCCACTGCCCTGCTCGCCCTAGCCCGAGCTCGCCCTGCTAGCTGCTGCTGGCTGAGCAGCAGGCTAGTGCCTCCTCCTCCACCCTGCTGCTGCAGGCCTTGAAGTCTCTGCGTTTCCATGGCAGAAGCAAGGCAGCCGGCCCCCTGCTCCTTCCTGCAGCTGCTGCTGCCATGGATGGCCAGCGAGGAAGGAAACCCCTCCCTGCCTCCTCCCTCTGGCGCTACTGCTGCTGCCTGCAGTGGGGGAAACGGCAAGGCCACCACCTCCACCACGACCTCGACGACCTCCTGCACCATCTTCATGGATGAAACTCTGAAGAACAGCACCCCCATATCCTTTATCGTTTCAGTTTTTCAGTTTGCCGATTCCTGCAGTGAAGTTCAAAGTTGTATGTAAATTCATAGAAAAATCGGATGGACGTGTGGTTGTGCTTGTTGGAAAGCTTATTAAATTCTATACGCAGTAGGTCTCTTGGACGATATGCTTTGTGTGGTTTAGATTGCTCAAAAGTTTGATTATGCAGTTAGGGTTACAAATGTAAGTGGTGTGAAATAAATATTTGATGCCGATAAGGAGTGCTCCAAAAATTGTGAAATTATTATGGTGTATTTCTAGTGCTATGAAAATTCTATTGTTGAAATTTCATGACTAAATGTTGGATAGTTTGTGAGTTATGAAAATAACAAAAGTCATGTTTGCTGTTTTGGACTGCATGCATGAACTCTGAATATTAATGTTTTTCGTGTATAAAGTTTTATTTTCTGTTGGTATGGTGAATACCAAAGTTGTATATCATAATATGAGGAAGCTTGTGTTAAAATTTCATGGCCATATCTTTAGTAGTTTGAGAGATATGGATTTAGCAAGTTCATTGCTGAAATCTGTCATTCTCTGGACAGATCTGAATGTTTGGGTTGTTTGACCAAGTTAAACTTTGAATCATGTCTTGAGACTGTGGAAACATTTGTAGAAATTTTCATAAGCTTTCCAGATTGTTTTGATTCATATTTTTAGAAGGTCTATAACTTGAGTTATAGCAGTTTTAAGGAGTGCCAAATCTGTCCTCCTTTTGAACAGAGATGTCTTCTTCATTTATTTCGAGTTATTTAACCATTAAATCTTCTTGGAATGATATTAAGAAAGTTGTAGACAACTTAATTAGCTTTCCAAAATATAAGAATCATGTTCTATAGATTAGTATAACTTCATTTATGATTAAAACTGTGACTGCATGTTGTTGTCCCGAACTTGAATGTGTAAGTTAAATGCTTTAACGTGTTCTTGCTAGTTTAATCTATTAAGTAAACTTGTTGGATGAATACTTGTCATTGTTTGACTTAAATTTAATAGTAGATCATGCTTGAAGTGATTTTTATCTTGTATGTTAAGCTTGGGTGATAATAGCTAAACAAGTTATAAGTGACTAGGTATGTCATGTAATGTGCTTCTATATTCTAAGTTATGCTCTAGTTATAGTTGGTAATTAAATATAAGTACGTCTATATATCATGTATGATCTTATACTTGTCTTGAATGGTTAATTAAATATCTCTTGTGCCTATGTCGAATGCTTCCAATAGCTTGACTGAGTTAGTTAATGGGTTATGCTTGGTATACTTGCTATCCTTGGTGCTATGCATGTGTGATCTTTAGTTCAAACCAATCTATATGCTTATGTGGTTGTTATCATATAGCAGCCCTAGTTCTTGTATGCTATATTTGTTGAGTAGTTCATGGCTGTTGCATGCTTGTAATGGCTGAGCTTTGATGAGGATCACTTGTATATCTTACCTGATGAGCTTGCTATCCTCGTATGATATGCTTGTATCATACTTAGTTAAACCATTCCAAGTGCTGATGTATGTATGGCATAGTCATATACTTATGTAGGTTAATTCAATAATTTGCTTGCTATCTTTGATGCTAGACTTGAGTGGTAGTAGTTAATAATTTGCTTTCTAATGTGCTTGTGTATGTATGACATAATATTGTGCTTGTGTTGGATGCTTGTATAGGTATCTCTTGTGACCATTCTTCGCATTCATACATGTGCATCTTGCATCTCATTTAGGTACGCTAGGTACACTACGTGGAGATGCGATGGTTGGAGCCAAACCCGAAGACGGTGTTTGGTGGAGCTAACCTAAAGGTGGTGTTGGTGGATGAATCCAGGAGCAAAAGGAACCAAGAGTACGAGCGTGGATCTGAAGAGCTCGCCAAGCGAGTGTCATCGAACCATTGCTGACTTTGTGTCGGTTCCCAAGGCAAGCCCCGGAGCATTACAAGCCTCCTTCCTCTCTTTTTAACGTATTCACTTTCAATTCACAATATTGCTTGTGCATTAAGTTATAGGAGTTGAATGAAACCTTTGGTGCATTACCTTCCTTGTCCACTAAAAAGAACCTTGTAGGCCCAGCATCGAAACATATGCTTAGTCATGCTTAGACCGGTAGAGTGGGTGGTCTACTATCCCCCACGATGATAGGTTTATTCTAATCACAGTTGGTTATATTTTCTATCATGGAAAATAACCATGTGGAAGTAATAAATCGAGACCGGGCGAACAAGGTGTGTGTGAGCCACTTGACTTGGAGGTCTTGTGCGTTAGGCACTGGATCGTGGTTGGACATCTTCCGAGATTGAACGCATGCCTCCTTCATAGCTGGCCGAATAACTCGTTTCGACCGCGAAGCCTAACTCTATACGTTCGGGTCGGCATCTCTACCTACTTGGGTCATGAAGAGCGCGAGCGGCATACTAGACCGTGGGCAAGTATGACCTGAGCTACCTGGTCGGGACCGTGGGCAGGATCTACTTGAGCTACCTGGCTATCCGTGAGTCGCTACTCATGCCTGTACATGGAAACCCGCGGCTACACGAACTATATTGAAGGTGACCCGTGAAAGTCAACCCGATGGGGAAGGCTTGGGTGTGATTGAGGAATAAACCTCCAGCTGGATAGGAATTCGATTCGAATCGCGGTCTCTCCCCGTCAGTGAGAAACTTGAAAGATCTTCCTCCCACTGTAGAAACATGAACTCTAATAAGTAACCAAAAGATGGTTATATGGTTTTATGCCAAACTGGATATGGTTACTATTGTGATGCTTTAATCAAGTGATTGTTCTAGATCAGGTGCAAATATAGACTTGGTAAGCTCTATTAATCTTGATGCTAAAATATTGACTAAAATCTTGAAAGATAAGACTCAAGGTAGTAATGCTCTTTTATGCAAAAATTATGATATCCTGTCAACTCCACCATATGAGCCTTACATATCCTTGGGAGTCTTTTATTTCTCGCCTGTCGGGTAAGTCTAGCTGAGTACATTCAAGTACTCAGGGTTTATCCCACCCTGTTGTAGGTGAAGGGCTTCATCCTGCTGAAGGCGTGGTTAACCACCGGTGGGCTCGGTGATTCTATAGTTACTTCTTATCTATATGCTGTTGTTGGAGGATGTCACTTTAAGCTAGCAATGTATTTGAACTTATGTTACTATAATCATTTCAAAGCTATGTTGTTTCATTATATAGTTTTGAACTCAGACTTGTATTATTATTTCTGAGCTTATTTGTAATATTATTTCTGCTGCAAAACTCTGTGTATGTTATTGGTGTTTACTTAATCAAACGATCTGGGATTGGTTTGTTCATTTACCCGGGTCCTTCGGGATACTCGGCAGACTACCCAACTGGTATAAGTGAGAGTATGTGCGTGTCAACGTGTTGAACGGGGACAATCATGCTTAATCTTATATTAGTTGGGCGGTTCCGTGACACACTCCCCCCTCTTCACTCATAGTGGACAAGCCTACAAGCTCAAGCACATAGAATTATCTTAGTAGTTAGTCTAGATTGGGAGTTAGAGTTGAGTCGAGCTATGCTCTGGATTTCCGGATTCATCTTCTGGGAAGTCTGGTATAGCTCTTGTATCTTTCCTTCTTTGTAAGACTTTACTTTATTCAATACATTACTTTCCTCTACTTTACTTAGTATTTACTTTGAGCATTACTATACTAGTTATAGTATTGTTGTGTGCTTTTGCTTATTACTAGCCTTTACATTAATAATCTATGATCCTTGTGATTGCAGGATTGAACCAATGGAGCAAAGGAGAGCCAGGCCGATCACCTATAGGGCCCACCAGCTCTCCCCTCTGTCCATGATCTAGGAGAAGTACTCCTGAGTGAATCTCAACCCCTAGATCACACTGTGCTTTCTCCCAACGGCTCACATGCATCTCACATGGATCCATGGGCCCGTATCAAGGAGATCAACATGACAAACAACTCAGAAGACCCAACCAAGAGACATGACAAGTGGGAACACCTTCTAGAAGGTCGAGGTGGGCCCCAGACCTCTATAAGGAGTCGACCGATCCCTATCCAGGGGCACCACCCCCACTTGGTCCCTGACCAGTGGGGCATGCTCTAGAAGGCCAAGGCAGGGCCCACAAGCCATAGGGGGGTCGGTCGATCTCCCCCTAGGTCGGTGCAGCACCTGGTGACCGCCACACTCAATTAACACATGTTGAAGATCAAGACCACTCACTTTAAGTCGGTTTAGAGGCAGTGGATCCAAGGGTGGAGATTTGAAGGTTCCTGGATCGATGACGTGGCTATGGAGTAGCCCCTACTCCACCTCCCACTATAAATAGAGGCTCATACCCCCCTCTTCATACATGGTGAAGAAGCCTACAAGCTCTATTCCTTAGATTGTTCTAGTAGTTAGTCTAGAGTGGGAGTTAGAGTTGAGTCGAGCTGTGCTCGAGATTTTCGGAGTCGTCTTCTGAAAAGTCTGGTATAGCTCTTGTATCTTTCCTTCTTTGTAAGATTTATCTTATTCAATATATTACTTTTCCTCTGCTTTACTTAGTATTTACTTTGAGCATTACTATACCCGTTATAGTCTTGTTATATGCTTTTGCTTATTACTAGCATTGACATCAATAGTCTGTGATCCTTGTGGCCTTTCTCGTATGCGATCATTGCCTGTTATAGGGAGATTTGGTTATAGATCATTGTCAAAGTAGTAAGTTGTGTGTAAGCGTGGTGCTTATAAATCATCTTACCCTTGGTTACCGCTTGTTGCATGGATTGTTTGTGGTAGCTAGCAAGAGAGTGACAGCCTTGTCTAGTCTATGTATTCCACCACGTGTTCTTAGGCAAGTTCTTAAAAGGTAAGGCCCCCGTAAAAAGAGGGCGCAGTCCGGTAGGAGTTTTGCCCTCCTACTGATCTATCCTCTCGCCTAGCATACTTGTATTCAGGGGGAAAACTATTGTGTTTAGATTAATTAATTGGCTAAGTACACTAAAGTAGAAGTAAATTACATAGGAGTCCCTATCTCTCTCCTTGTCCTCCCACCTAGCTATACTTACTAGTTATTCTAAGTTATCATTTACCTTGTCTTGTTCAATTATCACCCTTCCTATCACTTTATTCGATTACCCTCCTATACTAGTTGGTACTAAGTTGAGGTGCTATCTACGATCTCTCTCTAATTATCATTTCTAGCTCAGCTTTCCCTTGGGAAAATATAAATTACAATACCTTGGACTCCTAGGTGAAGTGCTACAACGGTATAATTTGAGCGATTGTGGATTTATCCAATAGTCATAAGAAATACCAACACACATTTCTGGCGCCGTTGCCGGGGAAAGCATAACCTAGAAATTTTAATTAGATTGAATCTAGAGATTCTCGTTAACGTAGTTATCAATTAGCTATAGGGGCTTACACCTCTCTGTGTCTTCCTTTGTTGTGAAGCCAGACAGTGTATGAGCGGTTTCCAACTGCCAGGAAATTATCTAGAAGATCCTGAGCAGTTGTTGAGGAGGACTAGACGTCGTCAAGTTCTCCCTCAGAGGATCATCTCAACCCTGAATCCGTTCGAGGAAGGAGGCTCCGCACCACCACTCAAGGAAGCTATGGCCCAGAAGGCGATCTCTGACTTCTCAGCCCCGTCCGCTACCCATGTAGCTTAGGACCCTGAAGTCAACTTCGGGGATGCCACCTTCGAGCTGAAGCTCACCTTGATCCACATGGTGCAGGCCAACCCATTTTGCGGGAAGCCCCATGAGGATGCCAACTCTCATCTCCAGCACTTCATGGAGTTGTGTGGCACTTTTACCATCAAGGGAGTGGCGTTTGACGCCATTCACCTTCGCCTTTTCCCATTCTCATTGTTGGGAAAGGAGAAGCAATGGTTCTACACCCACAAAGAAGAAGCCACCACCTGGGAGAGGTGTGCCAACGCTCCTCAAGAAGTTCTTCCCGACGGGAAAAACCAATGCCCTTCGTGGAAAGATCTCGAGCTACCAAAAGCAAGCTGACAAGATGATTCTCGAAGCATGGGAGCATCTCTAGGAGTACATTCATGCCTATTCTCATCCTGGGATAGATGATTGGCTCTTGATTCAAGGATTTTACCATGGGCTATCCAGTATGGCCCGTAGTCACCTTTATGCTGCCGCTGGACGGGCATTCCTCCAATACACAGTGAGGAATGCCAAGGACCTCATTGAAAAGATGGTGATCAACCAAGGATGGGGTGAGGAACTTCTCCAACCAAAGAGAAGAGGTATGCACACCATCAATGAGGTGGACATACTCTCTGCCAAGATGGACCTCTTGATGAAGAAGATAGAAGAAGGTTCCAAGAAGGAACAAGAGGCCATCTACCCCATCGCCGCCGCACGAGCTATTGAAGTTGATCCATGGTGCGAGGTGTGCGGGGGAAATGATCACTCAGGCAACAACTACCCCGAGACATCAAAGGAGGACATGAACTTCATCAACAACAAACCACAACAACAACAACAACAACGGGTATCGACCCCATGAAAGGATCAAGATGCCCAAGAGAGAGGGGTGGATTCGGATTATTTCAAATTTCTAAAGCAAATATGAAATCCTAAACAAATGCCAATCACTCCCTAGTGCCTACCGATTATGTGTCCTAGCTAGAAAGCGGTAGCAAGGCATATAAAGGAAGAACACCCTACACAATTCTAGTATGAAATAAGAACAAGTGCGAAATGTAAAGAGCTAGGGAAATAGATTCTTGACACGACGACATTTTGCCAAGGTATCGAGGAGTCGACACTCCCCCTAGTCCTCGTTGGAGCACCTTGTAAGGTATTGCTCCCCCTCAATCCCACACAAGGGATGAGTGCTCTCTACGGGTTGGTTCTTTGCCACTCTAGCTCGGTGAACCGCCCACAACCGATGAACAAGTCGATGGAGAAGGGCCGCCGACAATCCTTCCAGCGATCACCTTCCTCTGAGCACCATCGGACCGTCTAGGTGATGTCGATCACCAAGAGTAACAAGCCTTGATCTTCACTTGACTCAATCAAGCATCACAACTAGAGTGGATGCACACTTGAACTCTTGGATGAACTAGGGAGAGAAAATTGATGGATGGATTCACAAATCACTCTCTCACTAGGGATCTTGCTCTCTTCCCACACCTCACAAGGTTTCTCAGCAAATGAAATGAGCAAAAGGCAGGTGGGGAAGGAAAGGGATGGGGTATAAATACCCCCACACACAACTAGCCCTCAGGCTGAAAAGCAGACAACTTAATTTGGTGACGGACGCTCCGAGGCCTAGGCGACGGACGCTCCGTCGCTTCCCCCAACGGCTAGTTCAGTTCAACCAAACAAGCAACGAATGCTCCCTCGCTTGGCGACAGACGCTTCACCTCAGCGTCCGGCGCAACTGGCTACAAACGGGTCTCTCTTTAAGGTCGACGGACGCTCCTCAGCGTCTGACACAAAGCCGATGGACAACATCCGTCATGATGGGAGCTTTTCTGGTACTCACTGAGAGGCTGACAGACACTCGGGGGCAAACACCCCAGCGTCCGGCGCCATCGTGTGACGCGACGTAACTGCGGAGTGAAGGATGGCCCGGAGCTCGAACTAAGAAGCCTCTCAAGTATTTGAGTCTGCATCCTCTGCATGTCCGCCTGCTGCCTTTGGTAGGCTAGGAACTGGAGCTGAAACTCGTCCTGCCTACCCTGTGACTATGCCTGAGCGGCTAGTCTCCAAACCTCTTCTGCCTGACATCTCTGCTCCTCTGCCTATTTGGACTGCTCCTCCTGCATCCTTGAAAGGATGGATAGTAGTGTGGCCTCTAAAGTGCCTGTGGCAAGAGCTGAACCAGACCCACCAGCCTCATGGTCGTGTGACCTAGGTACGTACTCGGGCACTGGCCGATAATCCTAGTCAGAGCTGTCTGAGGAAAGGTCCTCTCTGTAAGGTCGATGGACACTCCCCATCATCCGACACAAAGCCAACGGACAGCGTCCGTTGCTATGGGAGCTTTTCCGGTACTCACTATAAGGTCGACAGATGCTCGAGGGCAAATACCCCAGCATCCGATGCCATCGTCTGACGCGACGGACAGCGTCCATCGCCTAGGACTTCAGCGTCCGTCGCCTAGAAAACAACTCTCTCAACTCCAGTTTTCGTCATGATGAATATGGAGTTGTTCTGGGCTATCTTACGATCACCATAGGCTTGCTTAGAGCTAAGGTTGTCAAGTGTGCACCACACCTAAGTCATGAAGCTCTCCTAAGTCAAGGTACTAGTCTCAACCCCTCTTGATATTACGGTCAAAGATCAAATAAAGCCCTATCTAAATACTAAGTGCCCTTCATCTCCTTATGGCACTTAGTCCTATCATTTTAGGGTCCTCGTCATTTTGTCTTTGAAATCCAAAATGATATCCATCTTAGGGGCTAAGTGATAATCATTGATGCTCATTCACATTGATCACTATGGCTAAGCTACGCATAGCCTCTACAAAACACATATTAGCCATAATAATCCTCATTTGTCATTAATTACCAAAACCAATAGGGCCATGATTCTTCAATCTTCCCCTTTTCGGTTATTGATGACAATAATCCTCGAGTATAAGATATGTGAGATGAATGTTTAGGATTTCAAGTGACTTGGTTGAGTTGAGCAAGGGTTAGCGAAAAAGATTAAATGATACTGTTGAGGATATTACCTCGCCATATCCCCAGGGACCTTATGGGCCTATCGACCAGAAGACGGCCCAGCCCGCGAGGCCCTACGGCATGCGACCAGCCCGTCGTTCTCACCAGGGACTCCGAAGAGCCTTGCTCGCCAAGGATGATCCTAGAAGATAGGCTCAGATCCCTTGCCTTAAGGGACCGATCGTAATCTGTTAGGATATGGAAACTGTAATCCTGCTCCCTGGCTATATAAGGCGAGCAGAGACCCCCTCGAAAACATCTCATCTACACCTCGTGTAACCTAATACTCATATCAATCCAGCCACCAAAACACAGGACGTAGGGTATTACGGCGATTTGCCGGCTTAACCTGTATAAATCGTCGTGTCTACGCTCTCTGTGTTACGATTGATCGTCGTCGCCACACCTCCGCCTACAATATACTACCGTAGGGTACCCCCTAGGTAGACTACAACGCATATTTCATCGACAGTTGGCGTGCCAGGTAGGGGGTGTTTGCAACGACTCCATGGCCCATCAAGCGGTCACTTTCCCTGATTCGATGATCCTCCCGGCGACCGGCACCGTGCTCCAGATCGGATCTATATCCTAGACCATTGGATCTATCAAGCGGTCACTTTCCCTGATTCGATGATCCTCCCGGCGACCGGCACCGTGCTCCAGATCGGATCTATATCCTAGACCATTGGATCTACACCACGCGGGGTAGATGCACTGCCACCTACACGTTGCCCCGTTATGCGCAGGGTCATCAGCATCGACGATCTAATTGATGCCATCGACCACTCCATCGCCGGCATCATTGACTGCATCGACCTCGCGCAAACGGTGCGACGCCGACTCTCCAATCATCACGGTCGCCGGCCATGCCGCCATCGTACTCCGCCAAAGGCCATGGCCACGTCGACCAAGGGTGCCCGCTCTCCTCCAGTGATGCCTTACGGGCTCTGCAATCAAGCGGCCATATCCCAACATGAGGCACTCCGATTGATCTCTGACCAGGCCCCGACGGTGCCGGTTGTCAACACGGTCATCATCTCCACAATCCCTAGCGACTCCGAGCAGGCGGTGTCCCTTGATGGCACGATCTCGATCGATTCCCTCACGAGAACCGAAATCGTCGACTCCTCCGGATCGACAAGCAACTTCCCAGAATTCCCTCCAGGCTTCGAAGGGTTGATTTTTCAAGTTTTAGCCGACAGCGTTGCTCGCGACAACGAGACGGACGCCGAACATATCGCCCGAGAGCAGCACAACGTCGAACGCACGTAGAGGCGCGACCAGGAGCATCATGAACAGGAACGTCTGGCACAGGAACAACGCGAGTGTGAGCAAAGGGATCATAATCGCCCTCCAAGACGCAACCTCCAGCATGACTTCGACCAGATGAGTGACGTCCTGGTGTACGCGACCCCCAACGCTAATCTGGCGGTAGCTGCCTGCGAGCTGTCCAAGCTTCCCGGCACACCTGAGATTGAGAAAATCGAGGCCCACATCATGGCGGCTGCGGTCTAGGTCAACAAGATGGGTGCTCCACCCGATTTCTCAACCCAGTCTCATAGGAGGAACCACCCATGAAGCCATCAGAGGCAGCACCGACCAAGATCCCCACGATACGACGACCAAGAGTACAACAAGCCCCACCACGATCGGACACCTGCACCAGCACCCCGAGCCACAGGGGGACCGCGCCCCTTCTCTGCTCGTCTTCGCTCCACCAAGTGGCCCCAAAACTTAAGGGTCATGTCGGTGGAGAAATACAACGGCAAGGCAAACCCAGAACAATGGACGACCACCTACGAGATCGCCGTGTACCCCGCTGGGGGAAATCAAGATGTGATTGCCAATTACTTACCTATTATGTTGTCAACCTCCACCAATAGCTGGCTCCAAAAGATCCCAGAAGGCACCATTGACAGCTGGGAAGAACTCAAGGAAGTCTTCATCAACACATACAAGGCAACATGCATCTAGCCAGGGACGTGCTATGACTTAGAGAACGTCCGTCAAAGGAGCAATGAAAGCCTCCAGGAATACATCAGGTGCTTCTCCGACAAACGGTTGAGCATCGTAGATATCTCTGACCCGGAAGCCATCGCCATCTTCTCCAACGGCCGACACACGGACGAGCTCCGTAACAAGTTGGCCCGCAAGAGCATAACAACCATAGAAGGCTTGATGACAATCGCGAATCCTTACGTCAACCAAGATGACGCCACCCACAGCAGGGAGAATAGCGACCGCCGATTGGAATACCACAGCGATAGAAGGCCTAGCGACCGAGAGCGCGAGCACCGAGACTACCGGTTAGGCAACTCTGAAGGCTATTGGCAGGGGTAAGACTACAGGCGCGGCAATCGCTACATCGCCAACATGAATGCCCATCCAAGGCGGAAATACAACGCCGGCTACGAGAAGATCCTTGACGGCACGTGCCCCATACATAAAAACTCCAAACACTCCATGCGCAAGTGTGACGTCCTTGATTCCGCAATGCGGGGAAGAGGCGATAAAAGACCAAAAAGGATGACGCCTACAAGGACAAGGACCAAGAAGCGCCGACACCGGAGTTCTGAACAGCCTCAAGGACGTACTCCATCTTTGGAGGCAGCGTGGTCGTCGAAGGGGAGAGACGACGCTGACAAGTCCGCAAGGACGTCTTTTCAGTTGCCGCTACAGGAGACGACACGACCAGCGCTCGCTACCTCGACTGGTCTGAACAACCTATCAGCTTCTCCGATGAAGATGAGTGGACTGACTACTGATACCCTGGTCGCTTCCCGCTCATCATTGATCCCACTATCGCTACGTGCTGCTTCAGAAAAGTGCTAGTCGACGGCGGCAGCGCTATCAACATCATCTTCACCGATGCATTCCGCCAGCTCGACTACTCGAAGAAGGACCTCCTCCCGACAAACTTCCCCTTCTGGGGATCATCCCAGATAAGGCATCCACACCGGTAGGATAGATTACACTCCTCGTATAGTTTGGCGACCAGGACCACTTTAGGGTCGAGAACATCAACTTCATCATCGCCGACCTCGAAACAGCCTACCATACCAAGCTGATGGCAGTCCCGCACTACACCTACATGGTGTTGAAAATCCCAATGTCACAGGGCATCCTCAGTCTTCGTACCAACCCGAAGATCACGTATGAATGCGAGCAGCAGACAATCAATGCCATTGAGAAGACCCGTGTCCAGGACACATACAACTTCGAGCCTAGCGACAAGCCCGCCGCAAAAAATCTGAAGGAAGCAGAACTAGCAACGACTGGCGCCGACCCCTTCCGCAACTAGATGTAGAGACCCTCAGCCCCCCAGCGGCGTGAGAAGATGAAAAGTTTAAAGTGTTCCAATAAAGTCTGTACTATGTACCTCTCAAGTAATAAATAAAGGCGCTGCATTTTTCCCATACTCGGTGTAAACGATTAAACTTCTACAAAACGCTCACGGCATTCGGCGACCACTACAAAACGCTCACGATGTTCAACGGCCTCTCAAAAACACTCCCATAGTGTTCGCCGACCTCTCTAAAATGCATTACGACGTTCTCTCCAAACAGCCTGGCCATAACCAGAAGCCTTCGAATCTGGCCTACCAATTTTCATAACTCATAGAAGTAGCTGCCCTATACGCTATGATCATATCGATAGACCTCTCAAATGACGTCTGTCCATCAACCGAGAAACATCATTTGGGTCAAAGGCCATGAGGCTATGTTCCTAGAATCTGTACACGACCACGGTATGGTCGACGACTCTACAAGCAGCATGGCTTTTCGCCCAGCGTCTACAGGAACGGTCTCCACAGGCCCTAGTCATGACATGATCGAGCCTCTCGGAAAAAGGTCCTATCCCTGGCATCTCCCTAAGCGTGCATGAGCTGCTCGCCCTCTGCACCGTGGGTTGCTAGCAGCGTACCTCCTTGGTAATCCCTATGGCACCTACGCGTGCAGAGGCTCCACGTCCTACGATCCGGGCCATAGGGAACCCAAAGGCCGAACGATTCATCGCTACGGCTCACGACTTAGCAGGCACGACAGGACATACAAGTGAAACAAAATCTCACCGCCCGAATATTATACAGCTTTGTAGTTTTCACTTACAAGTCCAAATACTTGTATCTGAGATACAAACTACTGCTGTCCAGCAACAAACAAATTGACATCCTAAACAACAATCTCTGCTACACGGACATCATCAACCTCCAGACGGTCTGTCTCCTCGTCCGACGTCCCCGATGCGAATCCGGTCGCCACCCGATCAAGATCAAGCTTCAGATAGTGCGACTGCAACATAGCCAAGCCATGAGCAGCCACACTTTGTGCCGCTGAAGTCATAAATGACCGGAACCTGGCCCACAGGCCACAAACCTTCGATAGCACACCCTCCATGGTTGCTTGTTCTACGCGCTCGGGAATGAATGCCTGGCCATCAACACACTCCACCACAGGAGCGATCTTCCGTGCCAATGACCAGAAACTATCATAGTAAGCATCCGCCTTTACCTGTAGGTCTGCAAATTGATGTCGAACGTGCTCCCGGTAAGCTGCGAACACAGTACACGTCGAATAAGGCAGTCGCACAATCAAAGCGACAGCGGCGACCTTCTCCTCCATAAGTCATTTAGTCTCTTTAGCACCGAGCAGGCCTACACAAAGAAGCACACGTCATCACACGATCAAAAGTGACAAGTTATCCAGTAAGAAAACAACGACGACTTACGGGCGGAGAGCTCGTCGACCTTCTCAACATGCGACTGAAACTTCGCATTTTTGCCCTCCCGCTCCTGGACTGCGGCCTCCAATACCTGCGCACGCCGGTGCACTGCCTCCAGGCTATCTTCCAGCCCTGCAAATTGGCCCTCGAGAGGGGCAACATCGCCATGGAGACGCTTGTTTTCAGCAGCCAGCTTTGCAAGCTGATCGGCCATTGCCTTGCGCTCCCTCCCGGCCTTAAAGAGGCCCTGCGACCACACGATGATAGTTCACCAAAGGAGGCATGATGGAAACACCAAGCCAGAAGAAGTGTTATGCACACCTTGACCTGCCCCAGCAGATTGCTTGCATCATTACGGAAGACCGCCGCCTCCTGATCGGCCTCATCGTCCTCGACGACGAAGAAGTCCTCCACATCACGGTGAAAGGTCCGAACCGGCATTGGCTTCGGGTCGTCTCCCGAATGCGGAATTTCCTCCACCGGCTCCGGCTACTCTTTACCGGCCTCGGACCCAGCGCCGAGGTCGCCAACGGGGCTGGCACACTAGCACGCCTCAGATCGGTAGCAGCATCCTCCATCACCGACCCAGGAACGACATCATCAACAACTCCAACCACCGAGGCCTCAGCCTCAATTAAGGGTCCCCACAAACGCCGACCCGTCGCCTGCAGGACCTCCGACTGGAACGCCCACAAGATTAGGATTCTCCTGACGCCCCGAGGAATCTGCAGGCGCCAGAGCTCCACATCCTGTTGGACCAGTCACACTATGCGCACGCCCAGTGGCATCCGACGCATCACCGTGTGGGACAGTCGGGTCCCCAGCATTTGGCGTCCTACTGGAAACTGCACCCGGATTTTTTGGAAAACCACAACGATGTCAGTACTGTGGTTCGCCTTACATGGGCTGCTAAACACGGTTTTGTAAGCCCATTTATTTTTACCGTACACCCTTTTTCAGTTTTTTATTTAAAAAACACTAGTCAATTCCTCAAACAGTCGTTACCCTGCAATCCTAGGGCCGCATGCTTTAGCATTTTCTCCAAGAATTGTCATTGCAGCTACAGTAACTGGTCGACAAGCCCAATCAAACTTCCAATACAGTGACGCTCGGGGACTTCGTCGACCGCAACCATGACTTAGCCACCTGGTCGCAAACCCGACCAGGCTCGGGGACTTCGTCAAACTACATACGCCGAGCAAGGCTCGGGGACTGCGACCGCGACACAAAAAAGGCGACACACAACAGCAAAACACCCGGGGACTGAAACTCAGGGACTGTGAACAAAACAATATGATCCCGATGCAAGAACCTTCCAGCTCCTTACATCAGGCTCGGGGACTACAGGTATTCGCAGTCGTTTCTTACAAAACTTATGTTCTAGTCTTGAATATATGATCTTGATGCAAGAACCTCCTAGTTTCTTACATCAGGCTCGGGGATTACGGGTATTCATAGTCGTTTTGTACAAAACTTATGCTTCAGTCTTTAGTTACAATTTGTATGCATTTTTCATCTTTTATAAAGCTTGGCACCACGTGCATACTTCACCTACTTCCAAGCTCGGGGACTAAGCGGGTACACTTCACCTAGTAGTGAACGTACTGATTTTCTTCTCGACAAAGCTCTGCTATTTCCATGTTGTTTTTGCAGAGCCTAAGTGGGTACACATCACCAGGAAAGGACTTTTCAAAAATTTTCTTCTTCAACACGTCACATTCTTACGACAAGCAGCCGCAACATCCGACGAGGCGACCTGCTCGCACATCGTTCTACGATGCTTTCGACCAGCCCAACCTGGATGGGAGGCTTCTCCAAGCAGCACCTTGACCAGGCACCTTGGTCGGGAACCTACGATGACGAAGGCGACTAGCTGAACGCCTCCAAGGACGGCACTGCGGGCTCGCCAGAAGAATGCAATGTGCTCGGGGACATGTTGGGGATATTACCTCGGCATATCCCCAGGGACCTTATGGGCCTATCCACCAGAAGACGACCCAACCCGCGAGGCCCTGCGGCACGCGACTAGCCCGTTGTGCTCGCCAGGGACTCCGAAGAGCCTTGCTCGTCAAGGAAGATCCTAGAAGATAGGCTCGGATCCCTTGCCTTAAGGGACCGATCGTAATGTGTTAGGATATGGAAATTGTAATCCTGCTCCCCGGCTATATAAGGCGAGCAGGGACCCCTCGAAAACATCTCATCTACACCTTGTGTAACCTAATACTCATATCTATCCAGCCACCAAAACACAGGACGTAGGGTAATACTGCGATTTGCCGGCCTGAACCTGTATAAATTGTCGTGTCTAAGCTCTCTGTGTTATGCTTGATCGCCATCGCCACACCTCCGCCTACAATCTACTACCGTAGGGTACCCCCTAGATATACTGCGATGCATATTTCATCGACGGATACTTGCTCATCCAAGCCAAGCCACAATATGTACTCAAAGATGTGAAATAGAAACGAAGTATCTCACATGATATGCTCAAAGATATATCAGAGCATGTCGTGGAAGCACTATCATTAGAGCATCAAGACATATCATGAACCAATGGTGACAACTCACAAGATATATTAGAGAAAATCAAGATTTTGTCACAAACACAAGAGTATCTCACAACCACAAGCATCACACAAAGATACAATGCAAGAAACATAGACATGATGCTTGAGTAAGGGGAATAAAATCACATATGTAAGAACCAAATCCTTCCCTCTATCTCTGATACTCGACTCTCTCCCCCTTTGGTGTCTAGCACCAACAACTAAGCATCTG
Source organism: Microstegium vimineum (assembly GCA_022036555.1). Classification (NCBI taxonomy): domain Eukaryota; kingdom Viridiplantae; phylum Streptophyta; class Magnoliopsida; order Poales; family Poaceae; genus Microstegium; species Microstegium vimineum. Next base: position 22,332,671 of record CM039130.1, on the reverse strand, counting down.
AAGGTGGAGGTGGAGCCGAAGAAGCTGCAGCCTTGCGATCAAGAAGGATTAACTCTAAAAGGTCTAAATCATCTGAGACCTCCCCCTGAGTGTTTGCTATCTGAGTAGGCTCAGCTGGAGTAGTCACTGTGTCTGGAGCTGCTGACTCGGTAGTTGAAGACTGTCCCAACTCCCCCTAAGGCTCTGAAGGTGTAGCTGTCTGAATGGGAGCTTCAGATGGTCCTTCCTCTATAGTAGCGGGCCCAATGACCCGGCGAGTGTAAACATGAGGTGGCGGAGAAGGTGTCACTGCAAGCTCTATAAGAGTCACTGCTGCCACTACCTCTGCTGGTTGACCCTCAGACTGAGCTGGTGTCTCTGAGTCCACTGCCTCAACTACAACTATGGTGGCATCTGTGGTGATAGCAATCAGAGGAGGTGTAGTCACTGTCTGGGTCGAGGAGTCAGGTCTAATCTCCGACGAGGCAACTGAGGAAAGGTGCGTGCCCGTCGCTGGAAGAGGAACCTCAGGTGGCTAAGTCTCAGGTGCTGCTCTGACTGGTGAGTCCTACCCTGTGACTATGCTTGAGCGGCTAGTCTCCAAACCTCTTCTTCCTGACATCTTTTCTCCTCTGCCTGTCTGGACTGCTCTTCCTGCATCCTTGAAAGGATGGAGAGTAGTGTGGCCTCTAAAGTGCCTATGGCAAGAGCTGAATCAGACCCACCGGCCTCATGATCGTGTGACCTAGGTACGTACTCGGGCACTAGCCGATAATCCTTGTCAGAGCTGTCTGAGGAAAGGTCCTCTCTATAAGGTCGATGGACACTCCCCAGCATCCAACGCAAAGCCGACGGATAGCGTCCGTCATGATGGGAGCTTTCTGGTATTCACTGTAAGGACGACAAATGCTCGGGGGAAAATACCCCAGCGTCCGACGCCATCGTCTGACGCGAGGGACAGCGTCCATCGCCTAGGACTTTGTTGGTATTTCTTAACGCACACAGATAAATCCGCAAGCGCACGGATACCGATGTAGCTTTCACCCGTGAGTATTCCAAGGGTATCGATTTCCACGGGGAACGTGAAGTGAACTTGTTAAGAACTAAGAGCATCCAAGGATAGATAAGATAACTGGGTAGAGAGATTTTAGAGTTTTCTAAGGGAGTTATCTAATCAAAGGCCCACGATACTCTACTTACTTTGGAGCAACAGTACCTTCCCGACTCTCGACAAAGACTGGGAAAAAGGTAGTCGGGGGAGGCTGCCAAAATTACTACGAAAACACCAACCCGAACGTGGTGGACTACAAAGGCCTTACAGAGCTGTCACCTCTAGAGCTACCACAACTATCCGTAGGATTGGGCGCAAACTCAGGTAAACTCTAGTCTAGACACCACGTCTACACTATCGCTCACTACTCTAATCCGATATCAAAACTAGAGCACTCAATACGAGCGGAGATCCCGTAAATAGAATAAAGCAAGAACTGAAATAAGATACTTAGAAATAATAAATGAAGAACCTGGAGATTCTCCGAACCAGATGCTGCAAAGGTACAATGTTGAGGAAGATCCGACAGATCTGGCTCCTCCTAGCTCTCTCCTCCTCTCTCTCACCTCTAATTACAACTAGATGAACTAGAACTAGAAGAACTAGATCTAGACAACTAGAGGGACCTCTCTCCTTCTCTACTTCTAATTGAAACCCTAGCTTTTGCTCTGGAGAAGAATAATGAGATGAGATCATCCTCAGGGGTGTCAGGGGCCTTCCTTATATAGCCTCCTCAAATGAACGTGGACCGTCGGATCAAAACGACCTGAAGCGAGTGGTTTAGATTCATCCTCAAAGGCGGTGGAGCGTGATCCGCGAGATTGACCTTGATTGGCCGAAACGACAGGGCGGGTACCCTGGGTGTGGGCCCGACTGGCTTCCGGCTTGGTCCAGTTCCTTCTAGAGCCATCCTGAGTATAGAAAATTATATGGTTGATAATTATCTCTATGTAAATATGACATGTGGGCCTTTCCTTGGTATTTCCAGGTAACCCCCTGCAGAAATAGACATTCACCAAAACTCGTGGAATCATGTCAGTATAAACCCTAGTTCTAGCTATGGGTTTCATTTAGATCCTTTTCCTTGTTTAGTTGACGGTTAAAATTGGTACTTAAGGACTGTCAACAACTCCCCCAAGCTTACCTTTTGCTCGTCCCTGAGCAAACATGAACTCAATGACAGATCAGGAGTTGCTACAGTGCTTTCACGCCTTAAAGGTACACCTGCGTTCAAACAAGAATTCTCCTCTAGATTAGAGTAACTATTCTGACTTTCAAACTTACCCATATTACCCTCAACCATGGGGCTTATAGCCATCACTTGGGTCTTGAGTAATTGAAAAGTAGAATGATCAAGTCAAGCACTATGTCTCAAGCTCTTCACTTTACCTTCATCCTGGAGTTTTGCAAAGTTTTCAAAATAAAACTCAAAGTCTCTTTTGTATGACCCTCTCAAGTCTCTCTATATGTGGTATTTGTGGATCCTCACCAAGGCAACAATGGTGTTATGCCTTCTCTCAGAATATTATTTGGAACAGGCAAAGTAACAATGTGCCTTCTCTCTCTCACCCTATAACTAATAGGCAATATGTGGAGTTCATAGGTGGGGAGAACAACGCATACATACTTGCGAAGAATATATTGTAAAGTCAAACAATGGATCCAGAGAAATAGGTCATACAATCAAATCAAGATGTGCATGGGATATATGGCGGGTATATGAGGGTGTATGATGGAGACCTAATTCTATTCTGCTCCATGAATATATATATACATCTCTCTTTCGGAACTTGAAACTTTTGAGAGAACTTGGGTTTGCTTCATTTTGTTTAGAGAGGTGGGCATCTAAGTACCCATTTTTTTGATAGGACACTTGTCCATGTTTTACTCTCTTTATATATTTTTTTATTATATTTTTTTTCACAACCCCAAGTCTCTTTCTATAATAAAACTTTTGAGAGATGATAACGAGGAAATCTTTGGAGCAGTTATATCTGTGGTAATGGAATATATGGATAGGTGGAGAACTGGGGTATTTTTGGTTACTTACTCCCAGGGTAGGAGTAGAGCATTTTCTGGTGGATCTGAATGGCATATATGTGGATGTGTACTTCCAGGATAGAAGTAGCATATATGAGTGGAGTGTACGTGATCTTGATTTTAAAAGCATGACAAGTCTCTAAGGATCAACAAAGCTTGACAAAAATCAATGCAAATACAAGCAGTAAATATGATAGTGAATGTTTTCCTAATCTACCAAGCATGTATATATGGCTGTGGTAGGAATTCAAGCTCTCTTCATACAGAGACTCATCGTGTAATATTTTTAATTTTCAAAAGATAAATTCTCCCGAACTCTAGTATTGCTAGGAACAAGATAAACAGTAGCTCAACTTTCTCATATCATACCTATCAACTACCTAGACTTAGCTCAAGCATTCGCAACCCACAAGTTTCAGGTTCAGAGCAAATCTTCATGTCAAAACAGTTATATCTAAAACTCGGGAGAATTCAAGGCTGAAAACTAGGTACTGGAAAGGAATTACGGCATAGCAACTATTTCATCAGTTCCATAGAGTTATCTTCAGAGTTCTTCATTTTATTATTAGCAACTTCTAAACACACTTATTATTACTACTAAATAAAACTCTATTAAGGATAAAGAAAATTCCATAGATATAGTGAGTGTCTATGTTGTAACTCTTATGATTCATAATTATTTAAGTGTCAACCTTCATGTGCTCACATTTTTTTATTAATCTATATAATTAATATCTAAGTAAATCTAAGTGAATAAAGATACTTACCTGGATATATGGGGGTACTCTCCCCCAAGCTGGATGTTGACATAGTCATTCATTTAGACAGTGTACACTTACTTCACTTCTCTGAGTCTTCTTCTCAAAGTAGATGAAGTTATCTAACCTTGTCTAGCCTTCTAAATCCTGCTAAACTCAAATAGACAACAAAGCTCGTGGAATTGATTAATCATTAGTGGTTGGCCATTTAAACCTTAGTTGTCTAAAGAATGATTGATTTCTAGATTGGATCCTTAAATTGCAAAAATTCAATCAAGTCAATTTCTTCTAAGTTCTCAGGTTCAAGAAAAACTTTCAAATGTTGACCATTTACCTTGAATATGTTACCTATATCATCTTGAAGTATGACAGCACCGTGTGGTGCAACTTCAATCACTTTGAATGGTCCTTCCCATTTGCTTCGAAGTTTTCCATGACCAAAGATCTTTACTCTTGAATTGAACAGCAGAACTTTATCACCGGGTGTAAACTCCCTGTGCTTGATTCTCTTATCATGCCACCTTTTTGTCCTCTCTTTGTAGATCTTGGAATTGTTATAAGATTTTTCTCCCCATTCTTCTAGCTCAGATATTTGCATCTGATGTTTCTTCCTGGTCGAGTGGAGATCCATGTTCCATTTCTTGATGGCCCAATGAGCTCTGAATTCCAATTCAATAGGTAGGTGACATGTTTTTCCATATACAAGCTGATAAAGTGTCATGCCTATGGGTGTTTTGTATGCAGTTCTATACGCCCATAGTGCATCATGAAGCTTGTACTTCCATTTCTTTACCATCTCATCTACGGTCTTCTGCAGAATGTTCTTTATTTGCTTATTTGATGTTTCAGCTTGACCGCTAGTTTGAGGATGGTATGGAGTTGCAATGTTGTGCTTGACTCCATATTCTGCTAGGAACATCCGAAATGTTTTGTCGATGAAATGCGATCCTCCATCACTTATGACCATTTGAGGCATTCCAAATCTTGGGAATATCACTTCATGGAACATCTTCTTAGCATGCTTGGAGTCAGCAGCTCAACATGGTAGTGCTTCTACCCACATGGATACGTAGTCAACTGCCACCAAGATGTATTCAGCATCTCTGGACCTTGGAAATGGTCCCATGTAGTCAATTCCCCAGACATCGAACAACTCTAATTGAAGGTTGTTAGTGAGTGGCATTTCATTCCTAGCATTAATGTTTCCATGCTTCTGGCATCTGACACATCTTCTAATGAACTGTTTTGTATCTTCATACATTGTTGGCCAGTAAAATCCGCTTTGCCAGATCTTTGCATGTGTACAGTACACTCCATAGTGTCCTCCATAAGGTGATGCGTGCAATCTGTCTATGATCTTCATGGCTTCAACCATTGGGACACATTTCCGTAGCAGTCCATCAGCACAAACCCGATAGAGATACGGATCATCCCACAAGTGGCAACGAGAGTCATACTGAAGCTTCCTCTTGTCACCTCCTGGTGGAACATATCCTGAAACCATATAATTCACAATATCCGCATACCAAGGGTCCGAGTGTGTTACCTTGAGGAGTGTCTCGTCCCTTAAATAGTCATTAATAGGCAATTCATGTTCATTTTTATATTGAAGCCTAGACAAGTGATCAGCTACTTAATTTTCTACTCCTTTCTTGTCTCTTATTTCTATGTAAAATTCTTGGAGTAAAGGAATCCATCTTATAAGTCGAGGTTTAGCATCTTTCTTAGTGAGCAAGTATTTAAGAGCAGCATGGTCTGAATAAATGATTACCTTAGCTCCTACTAAGTAAGATCTAAACTTGTCTATCGCAAAGACTACAACCAACAACTCTTTTTTAGTGGTAGCATAATTGAGTTGTGGCCCAGACAAGGTTTTGCTAGCATAGGAAATAGCATAATGCTTTTTATCCTTGGTTTGGCCTAAGACAACACCTACTACGAAGTCATTAGCATCACACATGATCTCGAAGGGTAGCGTCCAATCTGGAGGTTGGATGATTGGAGTTGAAATGAGTGCTTTCTTGAGGATTTCAAAAGCTTCATAACACTCATTAGTGAAAACGAAAGGTACATCTTTGGCTAAAAGGCTAGTCAAGGGTCTAGCGATTTGGGAAAAGTTTTTAATAAAATGCCTATAGAACCCTGCGTGGCCTAGAAAGCTTCGAATTCCTTTCACATTTGTGGGAGGTGGAAGTTTCTCAATAACTTCAATCTTTGCTCTATCCACTTCTATCCCACGTTCGGACACCTTGTGTCCTAGCACTATTCCTTCCTGAACCATGAAATGACATTTCTCCTAGTTCAGGACTAAGTGCTTTTCTTTACACCGTTGTAAGACTTTGTCCAAATTCTCTAAACAATCATTAAAGGTTTTGCCATAGACGGTAAAATCATCCATGAACACCTCCACGATTTTCTCGATCATGTTAGAGAAAATAGACATCATGCACTGTTGGAACGAAGCTAGAGCATTGCACAATCCAAACGACATTCATCGATAAGCATAAGTTCCATAAGGGCATGTAAAAGTGGTCTTACTTTGGTCATCAGGGTGGATCGGGATTTGATGATATCCGGAATAACCATCAAGGAAACAAAAGAAAGAGTTCTTTGCAAGCCGTTCCAACATTTCATCAATGAAGGGTAACGGGAAGTGATCTTTCTTTGTAGCCATGTTAAGTTTCTGGTAGTCAATGCACATGCACCACCTAGTGACAGTGCGTTGAGGGATGAGTTCATTTTTCTCATTTCTTACAACTGTCATCCCTCCTTTCTTTGGCACAATTTGGACAGGGCTAACCCACTCACTATGCGGCACAGGATAGATAATCCCAGCGTGCAAAAGTTTCAAGACCTCTTTCTTAACAACCTCTCGCATAGCATTGTTAAGTCTCCGTTGTGGTTCCCTCGAAGGTGACGAATCAGGATCGATGGGAATTCTATGAGTACAAAGAGCTGGACTAATTCCAATGAGGTCATGGAGTGAGTAGCCAAATGCCGATTTATGTCTTTCTAGGATAGTGACAAGTCTATTGGTTTCCTCTTGGGAAAGCTTATCACTTATAATGATAGGAGTTTCTTTGTTATTATTGAGAAAGACATATTTCAAGCCAGAAGGAAGAGGTTTTAACTCGACTGAGGGTTGTGATGGCACTTCCAAAGGATTTACTTCGATAGGTTCTGCTAGCTCTTCCTCTTCTTGAATGAAGTGTTCATCATCAAGAGTTGGTTGAGACCAGTTTTCTAGAAATGCCACTAAGACTTCCTCAAAAGGGTCTTGTTTAGGCTTGGGTTCTACTATTGCATTATTTGATCTTAAAAGATTAATAGCAGTAGAAGAATTGCCTATCTTGAGCTTTAGGTGATCCTTGTTTGGTTGCTCTTGAAAGAGTGTTCCAAACGGTACGCCAGTCAAGAGAGACATGTCCGAGATGTCATAGATGTAAAAATCTAAGCGATACTCGAACCCTGTTATGCATAAAGGAATGGACCTTATGACCCCATAACTTTCAAGAATAACTCTAGACGGAATTCTTAGAAGCTTATGTGATGGGATCAAAGATTCGTTGGGACAAAGATGTTGGGCTAAAGCCCTTGAAATTATATTTATCCCAACGATAGGACTATAGTGAGCCTTTATGGTGATTCCCACAAGTTTGCAAAGTATAAAATTTGAGGGAGTAGTGATTCGGGCTACCTCAGTGGATAACTCCGATTCTACCGACCACTCATGGCTCATGATGGCTAAGAGTCCTTTAATGTGCTCTAAAAGGAAAACATCATTGTGTAGACTCTTATCCTCAAACGATGTAGAGTGTACCAGAGGCTTCACTTGAACTGGAAAATTCGAGGTGTTGCCAAAATCTTCAAAAAGATCTACCTCGATTTCTGAGAGGAACATAGAAGGATGGGGTTCATCACTCTCTAAAGAGTGTTGTGTTCCCACAGGAGATGGTTCTATTGCAACCAAATCATTCAAAGAATTTGAAGGAATTTTGGATTCAGTTGTTTGTTCCTCCTCGTACTGTTCGGGGGTTGGCTCGACTTCTTCTTCAGAAAATTCATCAAAAACTCTAGTGTAAGGGGTATTTTCAAGAATTTTATTTAGAATGGCTTCTCCTTCACTAATGGTTTTGTGTGAGAACGAGCCTCCTGAAGATAGGTCAAGGTGGAGAGCAGCTTCCTTGTTAAGACCAAGATGGAAGTGATAGAGTAAGACATTGTCTGGTAAGGAAAGGTTTGGACCGGAATTGATAAGGCTTATGAACCTAGCCCAAGCTGCTCCTATTGTATCTTTCTATTTTTGTTTGAACTGAAGAACTTCAATTCTAAGGGCTGCAATTTTAGAAAGAGGGAAGAAAGCAAGACAAAATTTGTCTCGAAGTTCATCCCAATTCCCATTTACGCCTCCTACATAATGAGCATACCACTGTTTCGCTCTTCTCAAAAGTGAGAATGGAAACAATTTCCATTTTAAGGTCTCTTGTGTCATGCCAGCAATGATGAGGTAGGAACACAATTGCTCAAATTCTCTAAGGTGGGTGTAAGGATTTTCGTTTTCTAGCCCAGAGAAAGGTTGCTCCTGAACCATGGCTATGAAAGCAGGGCGAAGCTCATAGACATCTGTAAGAATGGGATTTCAAGATGGTGGAGGCTCCAACATGTCGCCCTTTGGAGCAGAGTATTTATAGATAGGAGTGGAATTCATGTGGTAAGATGAAAATGGTAAGGGGAGAAAGGTGGTAAAAAGGAAATAAGAAAAGGGTAAACGGATGACTTGGTTCGAAACTAGAACAACTACCGTTCCCCGGCAACGGCGCCAGAAAGCTTGTTGGTATTTCTTAACGCACACAGATAAATCCGCAAGCGCACGGATATCGATGTAGCTTTCACCCGTGAGTATTCCAAGGGTATCGATTTCCACGGGAACGTGAAGTGAACTTGTTAAGAATTAAGAGCATCCAAGGGTAGATAAGATAACTGGGTAGAGAGATTTTAGAGTTTTCTAAGGGAGTTATCTAATCAAAGGCCCACCATACTCTACTTACTTTGGAGCAACAGTACCTTCCCGACTCTCGACAAAGACTGGGAAAAAGGTAGTCGAGGGGAGGCTGCCAAAAGCTCTACGAAAACACCAACCCGAACGTGGTGGACTACAAAGGCCTTACAGAGCTGTCACCTCTAGGGCTACCACAACTATCCGTAGGATTGGGCGCAAACTCAGGTAAACTCTAGTCTAGACACCACGTCTACACTATCGCTCACTACTCTAATCCGATATCAAAACTAGAGCACTCAATACGAGCGGAGATCCCGTAAATAGAATAAAGCAAGAACTGAAATAAGATACTTAGAAATAATAAATGAAGAACCTAGAGATTGCTCCGAACTAGATGTTGCAAAGGTACAATGTTGAGGAAGATCCAACAGATCTGGCTCCTCCTAGCTCTCTCTTCCTCTCTCTCACCTCTAATTACAACTAGATGAACTAGAACTAGAAGAACTAGATCTAGACAACTAGAGGGACCTCTCTCCTTCTCTACTTCTAATTGAAACCCTAGATTTTGCTCTGGAGAAGAATAATGAGATGAGATCATCCTCAGGGGGGTCAGGGGCCTTCCTTATATAGCCTCCTCAAATGAACGTGGACCGTCGGATCAAACCGACCTTAAGCGAGTGGTTTAGATTCATCCTCAAAGGCGGTGGAGCGTGATCCGCGAGATTGACCCTAATTGGCCGAAATGACAGGGCGGGCGCCCTGGGTGTGGGCCCGACTGGCTTCCGGCTTGGTCCAGTTCCTTCTAGAGCCTTCCTAAGTATAGAAAATTATACGGTTGATAATTATCTCCATGTAAACATGACATGTGGGCCTTTCCTTGATATTTCCTGATAACCCCCTGCAGAAACAGACATACACCTAAACTCGTGGAATTCTGTCAGTATAAACCCTAGTTCTAGCTATGGGTTTCATTTAGATCCTTTTTCTTGTTTAGTTGACGGTTAAAAATGGTGCTTAAGGACCATCAACAGACTTCAGCGTCCGTCGCCCAGAAAACAACTCTGTCAACTCCGGTTTTCGTCGCGATGAATATGGGAGTTGTTCGGGGCTATCCTACGATCACCATAGGCTTCCTTAGAGCTAAGGTTGTCAAGTGTGCACCACACCTAAGTCATGAAGCTCTCCTAAGTCAAGGTATTAGTCTCAACCCTTCTTGATAGTACGGTCAAAGATCAAATAAAGCCCTATCTAAATACTATGTGCCCTTCACCTCCTTATGGCACTTAGTCCTATCATTCTAGGGTCTTCATCATCTTGTCTTTGAAATCCAAAATGATATCCATCTTGGGGGCTAAGTGATAATCATTGATGCCTATTCACATTGATCACTATGGCTAAGCTACGCATAGCCTCTGCAAAACACACATTAGCCATAATAATCCTCATTTGTCATTAATCACCAAAACCAATAGGGCCATGATTCTTCAATCCCCCCCTTTTGGTGATTGAAGACAATAATCCTTGAGTATAGGATATGAGAGATGAATGGTTAGGATTTCAAGTGACTTAGTTGAGTTGAGGAAGGGTTAGTGAAAAAGAATGAATGATACTTCCTCATCCAAGCCAAGCCACAATATGTACTCAAAGATGTGAAATAGAAACGGAGTACCTCACATGATGTGCTCAAAGATATATTGGAGTATGTTGCAGAAGCACAATCATTAGAGCATCGAGACATATCATGAACCAATGGTGACAACTCACAAGATATATTAGAGAAAATCAAGAGTTTCTCACAAACACAACAGTATCTCACAAGCACAAGCATCACACAAACATACAATGCAAGAAACATAGACATGGTGCATGAGTATGGGGAATAAAATCACACATGTAAGAACCAAATCCCTCCCCCTATCTCTGATACTCAACTCTCTCCCCCCTTGGTGTCTAGCACCAACAACTAAGCATCTGGAGGTGGAGGAGGAGTCGAAGAAGCTGCAGCCTTGCGTACAAGAAGAATGAACTCTGAAAGGTCTGAATCATCTAAGTCCTCCCCCTAAGCGTCTCCTATCTGAGTAGGCTCAACTAGAGTAGTCACTGTGTCTGGAGCTGTTAACTCGGTAGGTGTAGACTGTCCCAACTCCCCCTGAGGCTCTGAAGGTGTAGCTGTCTGAATGGGAGCCTCAGACGGTCCTGCCTCTATAGTAGCGGGCCCAACGACCCGGCAAGTGTAAACACGAGGTGGTGGAGAAGGTGTCACTGCAAGCTCTGAAAGAGTCACTGCCGCCACTACCTCTGCTGACTGACCCTCAGACTGAGCTGGTGTCTCTCAGTCCACTACCTCAAATACAACTGTGGTGGCATCTGTGGTGATAGCAATCAAAGGAGGCGTAGTCACTGTCTAGGTCAAGCAGTCAAGTCCAATCTATGACAAGGCAACTGAGGAAAGGTGGGTGCCCATCACCGGAGGAGGAACCTCAGGTGGCTAAGTGTCAGGTGCTGCTCCGACTTGTGAGTCCTCGCCTGTGATCTCTCTGTAGGAGGCCATGAGGTCACGAGAAGCCTCCCCTATGGTAGCACCCCAGGTCGGTGTGAAGCCTTTCTGAAACTCTCTTAGGGAGGCTAACCATGATGACACCTGGGTCATCGGAGTCTGGTAGACAGGTGAAGCTGGTGCCTGATTCTACTGTCCACAGGATGGTAATGCTGGAGTCGGCACCACCACTGGAGTAGGTGCAGGCTGAGAGGTGTACTGCTGCTGCTGAGACGTACCGGGCAGCTGGAACTATGGAGTGAAGGAGGGCCCAGAGCTCGAACTGAGAAGCCTCTCAAGTATCTGAGTCTGCGTCCTCTGCAAGTCTGTCTGCTGCCTCTGGTAGGCTAGGAACTGGAGCTAAAACTCATCCCGCCTAACCTGTGACTGTGCCAGAGTGGCCAACTACTGAGCGGCTAGTTTCTGAACCTCTTCTGCCTGATGTCTCTGCTCCTCTACCTATATGGACTGGTCCTCCTGCATCCTTGAAAGGATGGAGAGTAGTGTGGCCTCTGAAGTGCCTGTGGCAGGAGCTGAACCAGACCCACCGGCCTCATGGTCGTGTGATCTAGGTACGTACTCTGGCACTGGCTGATAATCCTTGTCATGACTGTCTAAGTTAAGATCCTGTCTGTAAGCTCAGTGTCACCCTCTGGATGAGCCTCTAAATATGCAAGCTCAGACTCTTCCAGTTCCTAAACAACAACATCCTGCTACTCCTCTATGACCAGTAAGATGTCGGTCTGTCATGTGTGAGGACCCTATCCATGTCTCCCATGTCCTCTACCACCATGAAGAACAAGCTGTGACATGTTGTACTTCGGAAAGGCAGTGGCGGTCCAGGTAAGAGTGGTGAGAAGCATAGCTGACCCACCTCAAGAAACCATCAGAAAGGAAATCTAATGAGCATACTAGAGCTGCTAGTGACCTCTGAAGCATGCTGCTATAATGTCCTCCATCTCGCTAACTAGCATATCCCAAATGTCAAACTTCTCCATTCGGACTACATGAGCTAGGAGCCATAGCTAAAGATGAGTCAGTGTCTCACGAGCTCCTACTTGGGGGAGAATCATACGCCTGAGTACCTCGTGCAGAGTACGGGCAATCAACATGAGGTCACGCGGGGTGCGACTAGACTCGTCTCCAAACGGCTGTAAGAAGCAAGGCCGTACAAAGTCAGTTGATGACACCACCCCGTCGAGTGGTCGACAAGATGCCTCCTGGTCAATGTAGCACAAGCTGTGAATACTCGTCTTTAAGGCCTCAAGGTGGAAGATCTCTCTGAATCTGGAGGCGGTAATCCTGTAGTCACATCCTCTAAAACCATAGTGGAAAAACTCATGGTTTGGAGAGATCCACAGCGAGGCGTAGAACTGTCTCACCCAGTCCTCCTAGTAGGTGCCAATACGACCAATCAGCTCGGTCAACCCCTGTAGGTAATGTAAGTGTTGAGCAATCTCTAGGCCATCGACGTTAACTATACACTGGAAGGGGCAGACTCTGTGTGCACGAAGTGATGCATCTATCTCAATGTAGCCTTGGTAGAAATCCTCATGCAGGGTGGTGTAGAAGTCTGGACTGGCACGAGGGTCTCGCTGACTAGGGAACCAAGTATGAAAATTGACAAAGTGCATGGTCTGAATCTGCTTTGCCATGTGGGCGTGGACCTGATATCTCACTAGGTCTGGCAGACGTGGTCGAGGTGGAGATCTGTCATTTCGCCTCAGACTTTTGGGCCTAGGTGGCATCAAGCCGCGAGAACGAGTGACCTGCCTAGCCATCAACTCCTAAACTGAATAGTGCCATGTGGTATTTGCCTGCTCGGTCTCCTCTCCCTCTGCAACCTCTGTCTCTGGAGCTACCGCGGTCTCTGTCCGAGAGGGGGATTCACGACGCGCTCCACAGCAAGGAGAGGAGTCTATCCTCAAGCTGGCGCGACGTCCACCCTGCTCAGCAATCTATGTTGCCTCTGCCGCTGCTAGTGCTGCCACTAAAGCTGGATCCATCAGTGGCCTCTTGTGCTTCTTGGATACAAGCTTCTCCTTGCCCTTTCCCCGACCAGTGGTTGGATGCGGTGGAGGTGGAGGGTCACCACCACTACCGGGGACAGGGCCTGCAAGAGAAGAACTAGAACTCAACTGCCGCTGCAAAGAACAACTGCCAAAGAGAATCCACTAAGAACCACTGACAGTTGATCAACCCTCTTTCACGAGCACTGACAATACTCAATATCTGCAAGAATGACTATCAAAGCCCTGGACTGTCCTCTTGAGGCTTTGCCTCGTTCCTTACTCGCGGGCTTTGCCCCGAGTTTTCTATCACTGCCACTGACAATATCAAACCACTGACCCTGCTGCTCGTTAGAATAAGAGAGGAATATATAACAGTGTAAGCATATATCTAGAGAGAAGTGAAATCTATCAAGAAGCATGAATGAGATAAGAATGAGATCGAATCTGAACATGTACCTCACACAGTGACCAAAAAGGAAAAGATAAGGATTTCTCGATCAATTGTAGTCCAATCCATAACCTAACAAAGGGATAGAAACTAGATTTAGGTGGTAGAATATGGATGGTGAGTTGAGGTAGAAACCCTAGGTGAAACTGATTTGGCAATCAAAGGGAAATCACCTTAAGTGCTCAGCCACAAGAGTGTCGAAGACTGAAGGATGGGACCGAGGACCACAAAAGCTCTTGAAAACACTGCGGCGAGAAAGCACTAAAACGGGGGCGAGGAGCTTTGCTCGGCGGCTCTACTCAGCTTAAACGCGTGAGCCAGAGAGGGCACGAGCGAGGAGAGTGCGGCGACGATGGCACTAGGGCTCACCAGCGGTGAGCGGCCCTAGCAAAAGTGGCGCGGACGAGGGCAAGGGAGAGCGGTGGCAACGGTGGGCGATGCGGCAGAGAGTACGGTGAGAGTGATTAGGGCGAGGGTAAGCTCGAGCGAGTGGTGGCGGTTAGGGCGAAGCGATGGCGTGCGGAAGAACTGAAACCGACCGAGAAGAAGGGGGAAGATTTAGAAATAATATGCGCTCTGTAAGTTGGCGACGGACGCTCCGTCGAAGTGTGACGGATGCTATGGAGAGCGTCCATTGGCCAACATCTGTTGCCCTTACAGTAAGGGTCCAGAGAGTTCTAGATTGCGACGGACGCGTCTGACACCCTTGCGATGGACGCTGGGGAGCGTCCATCGCACCTTAGTGAGCGCCTTTGCTCTGCGGATGATAGTGATGGACGCGGAGGCAGAGGGAGTCGAGCGTCCGTCGGCAGCGTCTGAGGGTTTTTTCAAAGAGTTTTCCAAATCTGATTTTTGCAACGCTCTCCCAACCAAGTCCTAACCCCAATAAGAACCAAACAACACCTGATTGGACTTGATATGGGAACCATCTCTCAAACCATCATTTGCAATTAGTTTAACATAGGCTTAAATTTAGTTTTTAGCTCAAAATAATCGAAAAGTATTGCAAGGATACATCATAGGGCCACAAGAGGGGTATAGTCATGACTTGAGCTTGGAATGCTCCCCCTAAGTGGACAAACCTAGCAGATGCTCCAACTTAACCAAAGAGAAATGACAAGCAACAAATGCAAATGCAAGGCATTACATGGAATTTGAATCTAGATTGCTTGCAAGTTTAAACCGTGGTTAGACTTCTTCACACGTTTTAAGAACGGTTATTCTAGCCGCGTTAGCCAAGCCTATGTGCATTGCTATTTTAAACATGTTATATTACACATGAATGCAACGTTGGTTCCCTCAAGATCATTTTTAGTGAAGTTAGAGTGATCAAGCACATTTAACTCATTTCTCAACCTACAAAAGGTTGTCTCATCGAGTGGTTTTGTGAATATACCCGCCAATTGTTCTTCGCTTCTAACCACTAGTGTGATATCCTTCTTAGCCACATGATCTCTAAGAAAGTGATGGTGAATATCTATGTGCTTGGTGCGAGAGTGTTGAACTGGGTTGTTTGCAAGTTTTATGGCGCTTTCATTATCACACAAGAGTGGAACACTTTTTTAGAGTAACGCCATAATCTAGGAGAGTTTGTGTCATGTATAAGATTTGTGCACAACATGCTCCCGCGGCTATGTATTCTGCCTCGGCGGTAGACAAAGCCACACTATTTTGCTTCTTTGAGGACCAAGAAACAAGTGATCTTCCTAGCAAATGGCACCCTCCGAAGGTACTCTTCCTATCAACCTTACACCTGGCATAATCCGAATCGGAATAGCCAACAAGTTGGAAGGGAGCTCCTTTGGGATACCAAAGGCCACTGCTAGGGGTGTGCCTTATGTACCTAAGAATTCTTTTTACGACACTTAAGTGCGATTCCTTAGGATTATCTTGAAACCTATCACACATACACACACTAAACATGATATCTGGCCTAGATGCGGTGAGGTAAAGTAAACTACCGAGCATAGAGTGATAGAGAGTTTAGTCAATTAGTTTACCTCCCCCATCAAGGTCGAGATGTCCAGTAGTAGGCATAGGGGTCTTGATTGGCTTGCAATCCTCCATCTTGAATTTCTTGAGCACATCTTGGGTGTACTTCTCTTGAGATATGAAGGTGCCCTCCCTCAATTGCTTCACTCAGAAGCCAAGGAAGAAGGTAAGATCGCCAATCATGGAGATCTCAAACTCCTTAGACATCAAGTCACCAAACTCCTTGCAATGATCTTGATTTGTTGACCCAAATATAATGTCATCGACATATACTTGGCAAACAAAAATCTCTCCATCTAGCTTCTTGTTGAATAGTGTGGTATCAACTTTCCCGATCTTGAAGCCCTTCTTGAGTAGGAAGTCTTCTAGGCTCTCATACCAAGCACGGGGTGCTTGCTTCAATCCATAGAGCGCCTTGGACAACCTATACACATGATTAGGAAAATTTGGGTCTTCAAACTCGGGAAGTTGTGAGACATGGACAAGTTCATTAATGAAACCATTTAAGAAGATGCTCTTCACATACAAATGAAACAAAAGAGTGATGCTCAACATAAGAAGCAAGTCTAGATCAAGTTGTTACCCCCCTTGATGGACTCCCTATGATAAGGTCTTGTGGATGAGCTTGAAGTATAGGTGTAGATCTTCTATTAGTCTCTTGAGGAGGGGGATGTGGTGCATTAACATTTTGAGTTTCCGCCTCGGCTTGATCTTGAGGGATGAAGGTATTTTCTTGAGCTTTCCTTACTTGTTCTTCATCAACTTGAGGCGTGTGAGGTGGAGAAGGCACTTGATTTGAATCATCTCCATCTTCTTCCACCTCTTGTGGGTTGATGGCACCAACCAACATATTCTTCATAGCCTCCCTCAAGGGTTCATAACCTACATCATCAAGATTCTCAAGTGCTCGTTGGGAGCCATTAGTTTCATCAAACTCCAAGTCATACGTTTCTTCCACTAAGCCGGTGGCTTTGTTAAATACACGGTATGCCTTGGATTTAAGCGAATAACCAACAAGGAAACCAATGTCACAACGCCTTTGGAACTTGCCCAAGTGTTGACGCTTCTTGTAGATGTAGACTTTGCATCCAAACACTCAGAAGAATGATATATCCGGTTTCTTCCCATTCACAAGCTCATAGGGGGTCTTCTTGAGAAGCCTTTGGACAAATAGCCGGTTGGCCGCATAGCATGCGGTGTTGATTACTTCAGCCCAAAACTTCTCGGGGGTATTATACTCATCAAGCATAGATCTAGCAAGAGTGATTAGAGTTTGGTTCTTTCTCTCTACAACACCATTTTGTTGAGGGGTATAGGTGGCGGACACTTCATGCTTAATGCCAACTTCATCACAATTGTCTTTAATCTTGGTGTTCATAAACTCAGTGCCATTGTCACTTCTAATCTTCTTGATCTTCACATCAAACTCATTTTGTGCTCTAGTTGCAAAATTCTTAAATATCTCGGTTGTCTCTCCCTTGTCTTGAAGAAAGAATACCCAATTGTATCTTGAGTAGTCATCAACTACCACCAAGCAAAAGAGATCGCCTCCAAGGCTAGCATAGGTGGTAGGTTGTTGACGGTCCTTAAGTACCAATTTTAACCGTCAACTAAACATGAAGAAGGATCCATATTCAATTCACATCTAGATATAGGGGGTTTACTAATGGAATTCCACAAGTTTTGTTGAATGTCTGTTTCTGCAGGGGGATATCAGGAAATACCAAGGAAAGGCCCACATGTCATGTTTACATAGAGATAATTATCAACCGTACAATTTTCTATACTCTAGAGGGTTCCAGAAGATGTGAGAAGAAACGAGAGGGTGAGCGGGCCCAGTGGCAGGGCGCCTGTCCTACCCCTAGGGCGCCCGCCCTGACCCTGCAGCTAATCAGGCTCCACCTCCTGGATTAGGGTTCCACTGCCTCTGAGAATCAATCTAACCCCTCCATTAAGGTCGGTTTGATGCGATGGCTGACGTTCATTTGAGGGGGCTATATAAGGAGGACCCCTTCCCCTAGCAAAAGGCAATCCATTATTCATTTACATATTTCTAGAGAGGATTCGCCAGAGAGGATCCCTTATGGACCTATTCTCTAGGGCTTAGCATTCAAGAGAAACTATACTTAGTTTCTATGTGAGATTAGAGTTTACTCTTCTAGATTGAGAGTTAGAGTGGAGGTGTGGATTGGAGGAAGACCGGCCTGTCGGTGTCTCCTCTCCAATTTGTATCGATGGGATCAAGTCTCCTAACCCGAGGCTTGTTCCTAGGATTTCTTCGGTATTTTGACTTCTAATTCTAGTAAGTTCTCTGTTTTATTATTCTTTGGTTTGTGAGTTTACTTTATTCTCTTCGCGTAGAGAGTGGGGTAATCATCTCTAGCGTAAGCGTGGTCTTTGGGCTAGGATACTCATAGATATCCTCTGTCTAGCCGGATTTGTGATAGTAGCTTGGAAAGTGACAATTCCGTAGATACCTTTGGAACCCACAATCTCGTTAGAAGGACCGGTAGGGTTTATAGGCCGCGTGCTAAGCATCCTCTGAGGTGTCTCTTATCTCGATGGTTCTCCCTAATAGAATAATAGCTCATATCTTATATAGATTAGAACGAGAGTGCAGTCACGGTCTTCTCTAATCGCTCATATCAAAATCACCTTGTTTGTAGCCTAAAGGTTAATAGCATAGATTTGGTTAGTCAGTTGCACCCTTTCTCCCTATGGAAATATAAATTACGATACTCTAGATAATCTCCCGGGTGAAGTGCTCACCAGTATCCGTGCGCTTGCGGATTACTTCCTAGTGATTTCTCTGTCTGCGTTAACAAATATCAACAAGCATTTCTAGCGCCGTTGCCGGGGAGAAAGATGGTTTGCTGAGATAACCTTGAATCTTGCTATTATCTTGTACCAATACTTTTATCTTTTCGTATCTTTTTCAATTTCTTTATTTCTTTCCTTTTTCTATCCCTATGGAAAATCTAAATTCCATGCCAGGCATATCCGATAAAACTTTACCTTTTTCCTTTTTCTTTTTTACCATCTTTCTCAGCTTACCATTTTCTTCTTACCACATATATAAATACTCTACTCCAAAGGGTGACTTGTTGGAGACTCCACCATCTTCACACCTTATTCTTATAAATAGCTATGAGCTTCGCCCTGCTTGTATAGCCATGGTTTGGGAGAAATCTTTCTCTAGTCTTGGTTTAGTTTTAACTCCATTTGAAAATATGAATTATCCAAGTATAGAGGAGGTCCCAAATAAGACCAATTTGAGAGTTACCAATCCAAGTGGAATTTTGAACTTACATGAGGAATCAACCATAGAGATTGGAGAGGAAGATGATATCAATGAGCATGGAATCTATTCCATAACTATCTCTTTAAATTCATAATCATATGAGACATCTCCCATACCCATTGGTCTCTTTATCATTACCATTTATGACATCTTCAACACTCTCACTCTTTATGTTTACAAAAACTTTAAAAGGATGGTTGTCGATACATATGTCTATCATAAATATTGTAGATATCGTTGTGTAAATCTTGAGATTGGTAAAGAAGGGGAAACTATTTTTTCTAAAAAGCACATCTTAAAATATTTTCCTGGGACAAGCTTAGTGTCCTAATACAAGCATCTCTTAGAGCTTAACATGAGTATTCACCCTTTTTGTTGTCTACCTTGTGAAACGAGCATAGAAATATATGATTATATTCCTTCGGGTTATTTTGTCACTAATCTTTCTAGGTATAGAACAGAAAGAATGAAGGAATAACAAGCATAAGGTATGTCCAACCAATCATCATGCAACATTTAATTACATTCATCCAATCTTGATTTTTGAAAAATTCAAGCTTATGGGATAACCCATCATACAAACATCTCTTGCCATGTTGCTACAGTATATTAGTTGTACCTACCTTTAAGGCATGCTCAACTACTAAAAAAATCATCCTACTCTTTCATCTTCACATTATTAAATCTCCATAATACTTTCATGCTACCTTTGTTTGTTATAGTATATGTTTAGGTTTTGAAGAATTTTCATATATCTTTTAAATTATGCATGGTGTTGACACCGTTTTTTGGTACGTGTGAATATGAACCGAGCGCGCCGATTGGCAAAGAGATGGTCACTATTTCTTATAGGCATCAAGATATTGCTAGTTAAGATTACCGATGGAAATAAAGGGGGTTCCCGATGGTGAGTTTGAGTGAAGAAACAACAAGGAAAAAGTAAGATTACTTGCCGATAGGAGGATGTTGCCGATGAAGAAAAAAGGGTGTTGCCGATAGGAAAGTATTGCCGATGGATGCAGAATGACGTGGCTGACATCAGCAGAAAACTGCCGATGATAATAGAAGAGGGTTGCAGATTGGAAGAAATCTGCCGATGGAAAGTTTCATCATAAAGGAAACGGATATGAAAACTGGTGATGTTATACCAGTATTATTATTATAGTTTGAGTCCGACTCTTGCATGAGTCATTTATTTCCTTAAAAATAGGGGTTTTTTGTTTAGAAAGGTATGAGTCATGTCTGTTTACAACTCCTCTTACCGGAGTATAAATATGTACCTAGGGGTGGTGTAAAAAAGGATTCACAATCAATCAAACAAAATCTATTATTTTCATCTACTTTTCCAGCAAACCTACTTTCATTGCATTAGTTGTAGTTCGTCCATGAGTTCTTACGAAGTTTCGACGGGTTGCATCTGCAAAATCTCCGTTAGCTTTGCAAGTTCCGCGTTTTGAGCAAATCAGAGCCTTGACGTCCGGGCGCATCGCCGTCATCTCGTTCAAATTTGTTCTAGTTATCGTCCTTGTCGATTAACTGGTCAAATCGACTGGTACACTTTGGATATCGAATTTGGGTATAAGCCCGATGTGTTCACAGATTCGGTGGTTTTTGTGTCAACACATCTTTTCGCACACCCAGTGGGACCAATAATACATCTTTTTGGCCATGGTTTAACCCATTACAAGCTTATGGACAATTTTGAGGTCAATCCGAGCAACGTCATTGAAGTCTCCGAAGCAAATCTGAAAGATGATCAAAAGCAGGCTATGGAGGAGTACAAGCAGTTGTATCTGAAGTCCTTCAGCCTAAACAGGAGCGGCGAAGCTATCTAGAAGCAAGATCCACTGTTGCCACGGCAAGTTACATTCGATGCCAATCCTGGTAAATTACAAGAGATGGTTAATTCTACATTGAATCATGCGTTAATTAGCCACTCCAATGTGTTGTCCAACACTGTATACAATGTTGTTATGCAATCTTTAGAAGAAGGACAAGCACCCTGGTATGTTGGCCCAGCGTATCATCAACCTGGATTGACATTTGCTACAAATCCATCGGCGGCTCCAATGGCAGCTTCCCAACCTGTGGATCCCACTGCCGATGAGGTTACACCGCCAAGGTCGAGCCCTATAAGCGTCACTCGATTGAACACAAATCTGGTGGCATCGGCAATGTCAGGACCTACAATAAAGAGTCAGCCAGCTCCCGCCAACTGGTGGGGATACGGTATGCCTCCAAGTCCATCTGCTGACTCTAGACTGGTCCAGGATAACAATGCAGCATGGAAGGGCCCCATGGCATCGGCAATGCCTGCACAACCGATGACCCGATGATGCATTATGCTACATCCTCTCCAACTGTGCAGTTGCCGTCAGGAGATCTTCAGATGGCGATACCCAAAGTGCCTTATGCGCAACCATCGGCAAGTTCTTTGTCGATGCAACAAGACACGACAACTGCAAGTCAGACTATGGCGGTGATGAATCCTCCAACTGGAGACCAGCAAACCAAGGTGGCCAAT
Source organism: Microstegium vimineum (assembly GCA_022036555.1). Classification (NCBI taxonomy): domain Eukaryota; kingdom Viridiplantae; phylum Streptophyta; class Magnoliopsida; order Poales; family Poaceae; genus Microstegium; species Microstegium vimineum. The sequence goes on along the minus strand of CM039130.1, from coordinate 22,311,031 downwards.
TTGTTGATTACTCCAAAGTACAGGAGCGACAGGCGCTGGTTGGCTATTAGCTATCGGCAAATTACATGCTGATGACTTGTAATCCTAGATGGACTGGTCAAGCACTGATTCAACAATAGATGGTACAACCTGGGTGTCAGTACTGGGAGAACGTTCAGAATGGGGCATCGGTGCATCGACCGATGAATATAATGCCACAGTACATCCCAATGGGCGTTTAAGGTCATCCATCGGCAAATCAGTCGATGTTTAATATTCAGCGAGTTGGTACTGCGCCTGCGCCAAACGTTCCGGCTTATTTTCCACAAAGATATGAGGAGGCGTATCAACCAGCTCAGCCAGTCAACATCCAGCCAATGCATCGACAAGATCAAGATGCATACTGGACCGATAAGATCGCCAAAGTGATGAAAGAACAATTCGGCATCAAGCCTAAGGTTAATACATACTCTTATCGGACACCGTACCCGCCGGCATATGATTTGATTCCTCTCCCAAATCGGTACAAGGTGCTGGATTTCACAAAGATTTCTGGTCAAGATGACACATCAACAATGGAGGACATCAACTACTTCATTATCCAATGTGTAGAAGCAGCCAGCAGAGATGACTTGGGCCGATCTAGAGAAGCACTTTCACAAGTATTTCTTCGCTGGCATACATGAGAAGAAGATTACCGATTTGGTCAAATTGAGGCAGCGTAATGATGAATCGGCAGAAAGCTTCGTCCAGAGGGTACGAGACGTAAAGAACAAGTGCTACAGCTTGGTGCTTGATGATCGGCAATTGGCAGCCTTGGCCTTCCAGGGATTGCTACCACACATCAAGGAAAAATATGCATCTCAAGAGTTTGAAAGTCTGATCCATCTCATGCAGAGAATTGCCGATCAAGACATTAAAGCTTTCGAACCTAGAAAAACTTGGAAGAAAAAGGTATCCTTCATTGGGCAAGAAGAAGATGCCGAGTCAGATGAGGAGCCAAGTATCGGTGCTGCTGAATGGATAAAGAACAAGAAGCCGGTGCTTGTCCGCTTGGCTAGAAAGAAGCTGAAAAGTTCACCTTTGATGTTACCAAGGCCGATAGGATATTTGATCTGTTGCTTCAAGAAGGGCGGATTAAGCTGTCGCCTAATCAAGTGATTCCATTGGTCGAAGAACTTAAAAGGATTAGGTATTGCAAGTGGCATGATGCAACTTCGCACAATACCAATGATTGCAGAGTCTTTAGGCAGCAGCTGCAGTCAAAAATTGAGTCTGGGTGAATTAAGTTTGAAAATTCTAAAGCCTAGAAGCCAATAAAGATCGACCAACACCCGTTTCCTAATAACATGGTGGAAACTAGTGGAAAGATTAAAGTGCTAATGTCAGAAGCTGCCAAGAAAAGTGCATCGGTGGATCCATTACATCAGATAGTTGCGCATGATGTGAAAAGGAAGGGGTTTGCCAATGATAGAAAGGGCAAGAGAATTACCGATGAGAGCAGTAGCTCCAGGAAGCCTCATAAGCATGCACCGTATGGCGTCGTAATCACGCACAGGCAGCCACAAGAATATCGGCGATTGCAAGAGGAGCAATATCAGCAGCAGGAGGAGGAAAGGAACCAAGAGTGGTATCGGCACAAAGATCATTGGAGGTGCCCTTTCTCTGTTCATTGCTAGGAAGAAGGCATCAAATTACCCACTGCCGATAATTGCCCCGAATGCAATAGGTACTATCCTGCCGATCGGTCAGAAAAGAAGCCCTGTTTTGATGATCGGGCATCAAGCTACGTTAGTCCAATCAGAGAAAAGAGATCAGTACATGATTGGCTGGGGGGCAAGCTTAGCGTACATGACAGGCTTGGCAAGCATGGTCATCAAGAAGAGCTTGAAGAAATGGCTAATGTAAGAGTGCCTGATGAAGAGATATTCTCTAGGGATCCGAACATAAGGAGTGGTGCAGACACAAGCGGTGAAAAACAGTACCAACCTGTTTGGAAAACTAAGCTTCCTCAATGGTGCCCCAAGGGTCTGACAAAGACTCAGAAAAGGAGGATTCAACGTGAACGTCAAGGAGATATGTATCACAGTGAAAATCCTTCAATGGAAAAATCTCCAGTTAGGCAGTGGAGGCCGAAACGCAAGGATGTGAGTCCATCGGCAGAGGTCAATATGGTTGTCACATTGCCGATGGAATTCATGGCGCCTGTCGATGCTGAGGAAGAAGCTGCTGAGATGACGCAGTTAGTGCTGGACCCGATGGCAGCTGTCTTTGAAAAGCCTACCGATGATGAGAGGCAGCATTTAAGGGCCTTGTTTGTCAAAGGTAAAGTTGATGGACAGCCAGTATCAAAGATGTTGGTAGATGGTGGAGCGGCAGTCAATATAATGTCGTACGTCATGTTCAGGAAGCTTGGGAAAGGTGACCAGGACTTAGCCAAGACAGACATGATGCTTAAAGATTTTGAAGGCAATGTGTCACCAGCTAAGGGAGCAGTATGCGTTGAGTTAACCATGGGTAGTAAAACTTTGCCGCCGAAGTTTTTTGTGATCATTGGCAAAGGTGCCTACAACTTGCTTTTGGGAAGGGATTGGATCCATGCTAATTGTTGTACCCTTCCACAATACACCAAAGCATCTTGCCGATTTGTGGAAAATTCTAGAGTGCACAAGAGAACATGGATTGAAGATGAATCCTAATATGTGTGCGTTTGGTGTATCGGCAGGTCAATCCCTAGGTTTTATGGTGCATCAAAGAGGTATCGCGATCGGCAGAAAATCTATTGATGCAATTAATAAGGTGGTTTCTCCCACAGACAAGACTGAGTTGCAGTCCTTGATCGGCAAGATTAATTTTATTAGAAGATTTATATCTAATTTGTCTGGGAAGATTAAGTCTTTTAGCCCGTTATTAAAGCTGAAGGCCGGTCAAGAATTTGCATGGAAGGAAGAACATGAATCCGCCTTAGAAGAAATTAAAAAATATTTGGTAAATCCTTCAGTCTTGGTTACGCCTCAACACGGAAAGCCTTTCAGGTTGTATTTGTCTGCCGATGACAGCGTTATCGGGTCAGCCTTAATCCAAGAATTTGAAGGGAAGGAACGCATAATTTATTATTTGAGTAGAAGGTTGGTGAATGCTGAAATCAGACATTCGGCCGTCGAGAAATTATGTTTATGTCTGTACTTCTCATGCAGTAAATTGAGGCATTATTTATTATCGGCCGAGTGTACTATCATATGCAAAGATGATGTGGTTAAGTACATGTTGTCGATGCCGATATTGAGTGGAAGGATCGGCAAATGGATTTTAGCGCTGTCAGAGTTTGATTTGAGGTATGAATCGGCTAAGGCGGTTAAGGGCCAAGTGATGGCTGACTTTGTTACTCAGCATTGTGGTATCGTGAGTTCCGTAGAGATTGCTCCTTGGACTTTGTTCTTTGATGGATCCACGTGTAAGGAAGGAGCAGGTATCGATATTGTCTTAATTTCACCCTGAGGACATAAGTATGAAGTCTCATTGCCGATTGTTGCTACTTCAACAAACAATCAGGCTGAATACCAAACTTTGCTAAAAGGATTGGAATTACTCAGGGAGGTGCATGCTGATGCCATTGAAATCTTTGGTGACTCTATTTAGTGATCAATCAATTGATTGGGACATATGAATGCCGAAGTGAAATTTTAATTATACACCATGAAAAGTGTTTGCAGTTATTAAAATAATTTAAAGAATACCGCCTTGAGCATGTTCCCAGATTGCATAATGAAGAAGCTAATTGGTTGGCACAGTACGCTTCAGGGTATCAGCCGATTCAAGAAATGATGACATTGGTACTGATTGTCGATGATTGGAGGAAAGAGATTGCCGATTACTTAAGGGATTCGTCTAGAAAGGTTGAAAAGCGTCTAAGGTTTCAGGCTACCAAGTATGTACTCCTTGATGATGAATTATATTATCGGACGATTGATGGAGTTTTGCTCAAATGCCTTAGTAAAGAAGAATCAAAAGCATTGATGGGTGAAATTCATGAGGGAGTATGTCGGGCGCATCAATCGACATTTAAAATGAAATGGATGATTAGATGGAATGAGTATTATTGGCCGACAATTCTTGAGGATTGGTTTAGATACTTCAAAGGGTGTCAAGATTGTCAGAGGTTTGGTAATGTTCAGAGAGCACCTGCATCGGCAATGAATCCTATAATCAAACCTTGGCCGTTTAGAGGATGGGCTATCGATCTCATCGGCCAAATTTATCCTCCGTCGAGTAAAGGGCATAAATTTATACTTGTTGCCACTGATTATTTCACGAAGTGGGTTGAATCCATTCCTTTGAAGAAGGTGACTTCGGCAAACATGATAGATTTTGTAAAGGAGCATATTGTTTACTGGTTTGGTATTCCTCAAACTATTACAACTGATCAAGGGACCATGTTCACATCGGGGGAGTTTGATGAATTTGCTATCGGTATGGGATTTAAGGTTTTAAACTCTTCTCCTTATTATGCTCAAGCTAATGGTCAAGCCGAAGCAACTAATAAAGGGGTTATTAAGCTCATCAAGCGCAAGATTGAAGAAAACCCTAGAAGGTGGCATGTAGTGTTGAATGAAGCTTTATGGTCATATCGGATGGCATGTCATGGTGCAAATAAAGTTTCGCCATACCAATTGGTTTATGGGCATGATGTTGTCCTACCTTGGGAGATGAAAACTAGTTCTAGATGACTGTTTTCCCAGGACCAATTAACAGCCGATGAATATGATATTCTTATGAAGGATGAATTAGAAGATCTAGCAAGCCATCGGCTGAGGGCTTTAATCAGCATCGAAGAGAACAAGAAAAGGGTTGCTAGGTGATATGACAAGAAAGTAAAAGCGAAAGAATTTGCTGATGGTGATCTGGCGTGGAAAATAATTTTACCGATTGGGACTAAGAGTTCAAAGTTTGGAAAGTGGTCTCCTAATTGGGAGGGTCCTTTTCGGATAAATCGGTTAATTCCTAGTAATGCTTATATTTTGGAAACCCTCGAAGGGGTTGCGTTTTCCAGAGCAATCAATGGTAAATATTTAAAGAAATATTATCCTAGTATCTGGGCGAATGCGTAAAGTAATACGAGTATAAGTGCCGATGATGGGATTATCATACAAAGCGTCGATAGAAAAAGCATTAACATTATGATACAGACGAGATAGTCATCAAGTTTGAAGTTGCCGATACAACAAATTACAAAAGGGATTGAATGGATGAAATCACACGCAGGCAAATTTGGTCTGCTTCCTCTATCTCCCTGATGTCATCATCGGCAGTGCCCTCAATTGGTTTGATTTTTCTTTTCAGCAGAAGGGCGTGGCGAGCGTCAGCATCCCTTTCTTGTTGTAAAGTTTTAGCAGCATCGGGAAGTTGAGCCTTCTTTTGGTTGGCTGCATCTAAAGCTTCGTTGACTTTCCCTAGCTCCGCTAGCAATTCTTCCTTTTTTGCCGATAGACGGGTGATTTCCTCTTCAAGCTCAACACTGGAGGCTTCCAGGCGACCGATGCCCTTGTGCTTCTCTTCAGCAGTTTGCTTGAATTTGAGCATTTCTTCTTCAAGCTTTGCTTGGGCAGTTCTATCGGCAATGCGGCGTGAGGCCTTTTGATATTGATGTTGTCGACTCTCAAGGAACGCCGCTTGGAAGAGCGTTTCTTCGATATCGGCAGGAAGTTGGCCTTGAATCTCCTTGAAAGCTATCCTTACTGCGTTAGAATCTTGGACTAGTTGGGATGTTCTTTGCTGCAGTAAGGATAGCAGTGCTTCAAGTTTGGATTTCAATTCTGCCGATATGACGTCTGATGGTGGGGCAGAACTTTCTTCTTCTTCATCCTCGTCTGGTATGTTGATGGCGAAGGAGAATAAGCTGTTAGGAGAATCTTGGGCCTGAAAAGAGAAGAATTAGAGTTTGTCGATTGAAAATTTATGTTTTGCGAATTTATGACAGACAGTCGATTTACCTGCTTTAGAAGAGTCTCTCACCTCGGACTTGGCAGAGCAGCTGGCACAGCGGTGTCTTGAGAATCGGCAATGATTGCCGATGAACTTGCCTCGGTGGCTTGAATGGTTAGTGCCAGTGCTGATGCCGATGCCGGTGGTGGTTCTGTTATTATAGCTGATTCTTGTGGCACCGACACTGTCCCTTGGGAGGAGGTTTCAATTGGTGTTTGATCAGGAACAGATGCCGATGCTGGCTCTTCTGGTAGTGCATCGGTAGGGGATTGAGGAGATGCTGCTGATGACACGACTAGGGTTGATGGCCTTAGGCGTTTTGGTTGAGGAGAAGTACTTGATGCACCTTGGCTTTTGGACTTTTGCACTCGGGGGGCATTGGCAGGCTGAGTCAGAGGAGCTTGTGCACTTGGAGCAACTGCCGATGAACTTGTCTGCTACAAAAGAAAAACATTTGGTGCAAGTTGAGAATTAAGTAAGAGTTGCCGATGGAAGTTTTATAATTGGCATAAATAAAGTGGAGGTTTGTTACTGTGAAAGCTTGTGCCAGAAAGGCAGCAGCGGCCGACCAACTGGTGTTGACTTGGACTTGATGGTGACCTTAGGGAGTCGTTTTCGATGCGTGAGGGAGGCCAATGAAGGAGCCTGATGACGACCCGTAGGGTTCGCAGTCCGATCTTTCGATGAGAGTTGGTGGATAACTCGATTGGTGGATGGAGATGACGTTCACGGCTCGACTACAACCGTCCAAGGACGCTGCGCCTTAGCAACCGATACACCACCTCCGATGGCTGCCATGATCTTGCGGCGCGACAACCAGCCACTAGGGCTCCCGTCCTGTAAGCAATCGAAGAACCAGCAAGAACAAGATGAACAAGCACTCAATTGCAAGATGAATATGAAGGTTTCAATCTGAGAACACAATATGGTGAGGTTCTGATGACAATCAGACGGACGGTTGATCCAACACGCGCGCTGAAAGGCGGTAGCAATAGCTAACTCGACGAAACAAAACCTAAACTGTTTGTGGCGGCTCTAAAGACTTATAAGGAGTTGAGAGGACGACCACAAGGGTGTTGGGGTCATTCTCCAACCCAAGGGCGCGTCCCTAATGGAACCAACTTGATACATAGCCCATCAGCCCAAATTAAGGCGACGCAGCACCGGGGGACAGAAAAGGACTCGGTACAAAAACGACTACTCTGGATGTGTCCGATAAGATATAGCCTTGGTTCTAGATCTGTTGGAAAGAAGACTTGATAAGCTTTCCAAAAAGTGTGAGAATGTCCCAATCGGAGTCTGTATGAAGTCGTGGCATCCATCACAAGTTGGTGTTGTCCTGCAGTCCAAATCCAACTAGCGCCCATCCCGTGTCCCGCTGATCCTCTCCATTGTTCCTGAGCAAAACAAGAGTGCACGTGTCTCCATTGTCTAAATATAATGGACAAGAGTTTGAGAATAAACTTACTTGATGGTTGAGTTGACGGGCACGAGCACGAGTAATAGGACCAAGTGGTGCTGGAGATGGTGTTGGTGTGGTGTTGATGTCCTCATCAGAGCCCTGCTGCCGATTACCGATGTAGGATTAATCAGTCGCAAGTTGAAGGCTTTGCCGCTTCTGCTTTTTTTGGAATCAAGTCATCAACCTGTTGACAGAAAATCAGTTGCCGATACATTTGAAAGGAAATGACAGAAATAAAATTGAAGATAACTTACCGCATCATCGGGGACGATATGATCGGCATCAATCAAGTGCCGATAATAGTGTGATGATGCAACAAACAGTTGATCTTTCCATTCTTGCCACCAGAACTTGTATGATTCGGTGATGAAGGATACTGGCACCCAAGTGGATAGGTCAATGTTGGTTGTGTCGGCATGAGGAGGGAGATTGACAACCTTGTCCCAGTCCATGACGCTGGTGATGACTTCTCTTGGTTTCACCACATCGGCATAGATGAGATTGATCGACAATTGACCAAATACTAACTGTCTTGCCGCTGCCGATGAGTAGTAGAATTCATAAGTGGCATGAGTATTTTTCCCACTCCTGAATATGTTGACTAGGATGGCTCGGGGAGTGAGAATAGCCCTCAGGGTTCCTTCATCCTTCTCTATGTCTTCATCGGCAAGGTTGAAGGAGAGTGGGAATCGGTTGTCCTCGTCAATGTAGGGCCACCAAGCCCGTTCTGCAGCAGAAACTCCACAATAAAACCTCTGGAAAAATCTGCCGAATTGATCCTCGTTGGCGTTAGTTCCCGGAAGCACTATTATGGCTTCCCCAAAGTTGAGTGGGGAGTGGGTTGCCGACTCACCATCGGCACACACATGATCCTCAGTCAGGTCTCTTGGGAATTGCTGGCTAAACAGGTCAAGTTGAAGGCACTTGTGCATATGGGCGTTTAGCCACATATTGATGAACCACCAGGGGCCTCCAAGGTTGCCGATGGGCTCGCCTAGCAGTAACTTTTCCGACACCTGGTGCAGGAGGTGATAGACTGAGCTAAGGAGGTATCGGCCAAGGGGAAGTCTTGCTCCGTTGGCCAAGAGCTCTGCTGCAGGGAGATACATGTTGGTGGGCCCAATTGTCTTGCCACAGAATATAAACTTCTCCAGCCACAAGTTCAGAAAAGTGGCATGCTCCCTCTGGCTTACCGATCCGGTCTTGTAATATTCTTGAACATATCCAGTCCAACTGCCGATGTTGCGGGTGATTACCCGATGTTCGGGTTTTCTGTTGAAGAGGGTGGCATCATCGGCAGAGGAGATGTCAAGGCCAGTAAGCATATGCACATCGGCAAGTGTAGGGGTGGCTGGTCCGTGTCTGAAAAGAAAGGTGTTCATTGTGTCGGACCAGAAGTAAGAGGCAGCAATCATCATGTTCTCATTCTTGGCCATATCGGCAAGAGACAATCTGATACACTGGTCTAAATTGCGTTCTGCCCAGTAGACTTGTTGTGACCTGGCCATCCTAAGGTACCAATTTTTCCACCCTTTGGTGGGTTTGGGCCAAGAACGGAAGATATCTATCCATAACCCTAGGTCAAAATGTGCAGCTCTGAAAGGGACTCGATTGACTTCTGCATTGATGATTTCAGTTGGATCAGTGTTCCCCATTGGACCAAAACAGCAAAGATGTGGTTGATCGATAGGAATTACTATTCTATTGCGCATCTCCTAGATTCAGAAAGCAAAGAAGAAAAGGGAAAGGAGATCATGGAATGGTACAAAAGGAAAAATTGCAGGGGATGAAAAAAGAAGGGGAGAAATTGACCGCGGGAACGTTGAAGCTGATCGCCATCGAGTCGAGAGAGTTCTTGCAAGTTGCGCCTTGCTGATGGAAGAAGAAGCCGCCGATGGAGTGTTGCTAGAGTGTTCTTCGGGAGCGCCGGTGAAATGGGGGAATGGTGATATGAACTCGGGGTAGAAAAGAATGATCGAGCAGCAGTCTTTATAAACCTGAAGCGTCAAGGGCGTTTTCGAGTTTTCCTTTTTGACTGAGCAGAGATATGGAAGGATGTGGTGATGAATTTGCGCGGAGATCGAGGGATTCTAACCGTTGGTACTACAATTGCGGGATATATTGGTAACTTGCAATGGTTGTGCGCAGTAATCAAGGTGATGGCACAAGCATCTTGAAGGAAAAGATTACAGTAGAGAAAATTTCGGCGCATAAGATCTTTTATACTCCGAAATTGGGGGGCATGTGTTGACACCGTTTTTTGGTACGTGTCAATATGAACCGAGCGCGCTGATTGGCAAAGAGATGGTCACTGTTTCTTATCGGCATCAAGATATTATCAGTTAAGATTACCGATGGAAACAAAGGGGGTTGCCGATGGTGAGTCTGAGTGAAGAAACAACAAGGAAAAAATCAAGATTACTTGCCGATAGGAGGATGTTGCCGATGAAGAAAAAAGGGTGTTGCCGATGGATGTAGGATGACGTGACTGACGTCAGCATAAAACTACCGATGATAATAGAAGAGGGTTGCAGATTGAAAGAAGTCTGCCGATGGAAAGTTTCATCGTAAGGGAAACAGATATGGAAACTGGTGATGTTATACCAGTATTATTATTATAGTTTGCGTCCGACTCTTGCACGAGTTGTTTATTTCCTTAAAAATAGGAGTTTTTTGTTTAGAAAGGTATGAGTCATGTCTGTTTACAACTCCTCTTGCCGGAGTATAAATATGTACCTAGGGGTGGTGTAAAAAAGGATTCACAATCAATCAAACAAAATCTATTATTTTCATCTACTTTTCCAGCAAACCTACTTTCATTGCATTAGTTCTAGTTTGTCCACGAGTTCTTACGAAGTTTTGACGGGTTGCATCTGCAAGATCTCCGTCATCTTTGCAAGTTCCGCGTTTTGTGAAAATCAGAGCCTTGACGTCTGGGCGCATCGCCGTCGTCTCGTTCAAATTTGCTCTAGTTATCGTCCTTGTCGATTAACTGGTCAAATCGACTGGCACACTTCGGATATCGAATTTGGGTATAAGCCCGACGTGTTCGCAGATTTGGCGGTTTTTGTGTCAACACATGGTGCTTAGTTTAAATCAAAGGTATTTGGATATTACTTCGAAAGGCTTTTAAATTAAGCGCGGTGCTTAGGTTAAAATGTCTTTCTAAGTCAAATTAGACGTGGTGTCTAGGTTGATTTTTGAACTGATAGTATGCTGTAGTAGATATCGGATATTTTGTTGGACTAACCCCTATAGGAAAACTTTCAATATCAAATTGGGAAAGTCTTGAGAGAAACTCACATTGGAGATGAAGAGAGACACATGAAGTTCAACAACTTTCACAAGAGAGACACAACTAATTTATCAATAGATGAATTCCATGGAGCGAGGAGAAGACAAGGATAACCTTAAACCACTCAATCCTTGGAAGAGAAGGTGAACAAACTTCAAGACAAGACAATGAAAAGACCAACAAGATCAGAGGAACAAGGATGAGGAGTGGAACAAAGGAGACAAGCTATTAATGCTCAACCAGCCGATCAAAGGAAGCGTCCATGAGGTGTTATAGGGCCATCATTCTTCAAAATCAAAGGTAAGTAATCATCACTCTAAAAGCATTTCTTTGATTCTGGTATTCACATAAATAAATATCTAAAACATGTTGAGCTACAACTTTTTTTTGATCCAACCTCATAAACTCAACATGTTAGTTCTTTAAAGCTTGTTCCTAGTACCACATTTTTGTTCTCACATATTTAACCATATGGGCTGAAAAAGTGCTACACTCATACTTATATTTTGATTTTTTTCACCAATGTTATGGTTAAAAAAAATACTAAATTTTGCTTGATGTGTTTAGGCTAGAGAAGAATGAATAAAACTTTGGTTTTGTTGGTGTTTTCCCACCAACAGAGCCCATGCACTTGATCTCTGCCTTGTTTATTTGAGCAGCACACTTCTTCACTATGCCATCAAGAGCATGGGTGGATGACACCCCACCAATGGAGATAGGAGATTCAAGACCTATCATCCCAATCTCCATTAGAGCTTACACTCTTGAAGAAGCTGTCTGTGACCTTGGAGCAAGTGTCAACATCATGCCAAGCTTGCAGATCAGACATTATGCTACCCTAAGGTAATTCCTTAATATATCAGCATACGAGTTGGGCACTCGTTCGTACCAGTAAACCTTTTGATTGGAGAAATAGACAGAGATGAGAAAATGCTTCATTATCTTGGGCGCCCATTCTTAAGAACAACTAACACCATTATCTACACGGATAGTGCAAAGATATGTTTCCCAATCAAGGATGAGAAGGAGAGGTTCACTTCCAAGAAACATACACTCAAGGCTCCTACTCATCCTTAGAGGCTTACAACTACAAGGACACAACTGTTGCTATAAGGAAGTAGAACATTAACAATAAAAGGAGGAAGAGTAAAGCTCAACAACCAAGAGAAGACCCAGATGATCAACACTATTGATTTAGGGTATGGCCAACTCCTTCTTTCAAATACCTCGCTAAGCTAGATGATGCAGGAGTACCTACCATTGATTGCAAGATCAAGGAAAGTACATCCCACAAGACATTTTGCAACATTAGATCAAGTGGCAACACAGTGTTTGTGGCAGCCTATCAACATTTATATGACAGTAGACCACTATACCAGATATATGTACAACTTCAGCTAGCAGACCAATCATTTTGATTTCTGGAGGGAATAACAAAAGACATCATAATCAAATATCACTATGTTTGAAGAATCATGGCCCTATTGGTTTCGGTGATTAATGACAAGTAAAAGATTATTATGGCTAATGTGTGTTTTGCAAAGGCTATGCGTAGCTTAGCCATAGTGATCTACATTAATGGGCATCAATGGTTATCACTTATCCCCCAAGATGGATATCATTTCGGATTTCAAAGAGACATGACGAAGACCCTAGAGTGCTAGGCTAAGTGCCATAAGGAGATGAAGGGCACTTAGAAATAGATAGGGCTTCTATTTGATCTTTGGCCGTACTATTAAGAGGGGTTGAGACTAGTAGCTTGACTTAGGAGAGCTTCATGACTTAGGTGTGGTGCACACTTGACATCCTTAGCTCTAAGCAAGCCTATGGTGACCGTAAGATAGCCTAGAACAACTTCCATATTTATCGCGACGAAAACCGAAGTTGAGAGAGCCTTGTTCTAGGCGTCGGACTCTAGGGCCAGAGGCGCTAGACGCTGTCTGGCGCGCCGGACGATGGCGTCGGACGCTGGGGTGGAACCCTAGCAGCGTCCGGCGGGCTAGCAGAGAGCTCCAAAATTGCCCATCTTGCAATGGACGCATCTGTCGCGTGGGCATCGGACGCTGTGGAGCGTCTGGGAATATTTTCCCAGAAACCCGAGAGCAACTAGTTGGCGCTGGACGCTGAGGCGTAGCGTCCGTCGCCTACTGACGTAAACAGTAACTAGCTGTTGGGCAGGGCATCGGAGCGTCCGTCGCCTAGCGACGAATCGTCCGTCGCCAACTTAAATCAGACGATTTTCTCAGCCCGAGGTAGTTTGTGAGAGGGGCTATTTATAGCCCACCCCTTGCTTTCCCACCTTGCCTTTGCTCATTTGAGTTGCTGAGTTCTTTGAGAACGTTGGGAAGAGAGCAAGAGCCCTAGAGAAAGAGAGTGATTTGAGAATCCATCCATCTTTCTCTCATCTAGTTCATCCAAGAGTTCAAGTGTGCATCCACTCTAGTTGTGAATCTTGAGTGAGTCATGTGAAGATCAAGGCTTGTTACTCTTGGTGATCGATATCACCTAGACGGTCCGGTGGTGCTTGGAGGAACGTGATCGCCGGGAGGATTGTCGGCGGCCCTTCTTCATCGACTTGTGATCGGTTGTGGGCGGTTCACCGAGCCGGAGTGGCGAAGAACCAGCTCGTAGAGAGCACTCATCCCTTGCGCGAGATTGAGGGGGAGAAATACCTTGCAAGGTGCTCCAATGAGGACTAGGGGGGAGTGTCGACTCCTCGATACCTCGGCAAAACGTTGCCGTTTCAAGAATCTCTTTCCCTAGCTCTTTCATACCGCATTACATTCCGCACTTGTTCTTCAATTCATACTAGAAGTGTGTAGGTTGTTTTCGCTTTCCTTGGCTTGCTACTGCTTTCATAGTCTAAGGCACATGAATCGTTAGGCATGGGGTGATTGGCACTTAATAGGATTTCATATTTGCTTTAGAAATTTGAAATAAGCCCAATTCACCCCCCTCTTGGGCATCTTGATCCTTTCAATTGGTATCGGAGCCTTGTTTCTCTAAATTAGGATTCACCGCCTAGAGCAAGATGTCCCATGGGGATGGACCGCCACCCATGTTTGATGGGGATGATTTTCCTTATTGGAAAGTGCGGATGGAGGCCTACCTTGAGGTCGTGGATATCGGTGTGCACAAAGCCGCTACCATAGGTGGCACCGTGTTCGCTGAGGATCCCTTCTTTGAGAATAACAATGCCAAGGCAAAGAACATTCTTTTCCGTGGCATTGGCAAGGATGTGTTCAACCGTGTGCGGAATTGCAAAACCGCATACGATGTTTGGACAAACATTTGTGCGCTACACGAAGGGACCAAATGTGAGAGTGAGGAACGCTACCATTTGGTCATGGCTAAGTTGAACTCCTTTGCTATGCTTGCCAATGAGAATGCAAATGAAATGTACACACGTCTCAATGTTCTTGTAGAGGAGTTGAATGGACTTGGGCTCACCCAAATGCACCCGCCGATGTGGTGCACAAGATTCTTTGTGTCTTGCCAATTGACAAGTATGGCCACATCGTCACCGTTCTTCACCAAGGGGATCTCTCCGCTTCTACACCAACACAAGTGTTGGGCAAGATCAATGCTCATGAGATGTACATGAAGATCGGTGATGGTGGTTCTTCATCCTCCTCCAAGAAGAAAGACAAAGAGAAAGAGGAGAAGAAAGACTTGGCCCTCAAAGCTTCCACCAAAGAGAAGTGCAAGATCCAATTGGTGGTTGAGGACTCAAGTGATGAAGATGATGAAGACAACATTGCTCTCATGGTGAAGAAGACCACCAAGATGTTGAAGAGGCTAAACAAGAATGGAGTCAAGTTCGACTCAAAGAAGAAGAAATTCTTCACAAGCTCTTCAAGGAAGCCAATCTCCCAAATGAAGTGCTACAAGTGTGGCATTCTTGGTCATCTAGCTCATACATGCACCGGAGAGAAGAAAGACAAGTTCAAGAACAAGAAGTTCAAGAACTACAAGAACAAGAAGGGTGCACAAGATGACTCAAGTGAAGATGACAAGAAGGAAGATAAGTCGTACAAGAAGAAGAAGAACTTCAACTTCCACAAGAAGAAGGATGGCAAGGCTTATATTGTGGGTGATTGGCTCACCAACATTGAGGATTCAAGTGACTCCTCCGACGATGAAAGTGAAGAAGAGAAGGTGGTTGCATTGGTGATTGGTTCTTCTACTCCACCGCCACCTCCTCCTTCATCACCGGGCTCATCCTCTACACACCTATGCCTCATGGATAAAGGTGACAAGAAGGTACAAAAAGAGGATGATGATGATGTTTCCTCTAGTGATGAGAGTGATGATGAAGAAGCACCTTCCTATGATGAACTAATTAAAATTTGCAACAAATACTCGGACATCATAAGGAAGTACAAAGCTAAAAATGACAAACTTATTGTAATACAAGAAAACTTGCATCCTAAGCTTGATGCCTTGTCTAGTGCCAATGATGTTTTGAAGCTTGAGACTAACACTCTCACATCTAGCACTAAGGAACTCAAAGCCTCTCTTAAGCAAGCTAATGAGAAACATGATAAGCTTGAGAGGTCAACACAAGAGCTCCAAACAAGGTATAACTTGCTAAAAGATGACTACAACCAAGTGAAAAATGAACATGGCACACTTGTGGTAGCTAATGAATTGCTTACACATGATCTTGCTACACATGTTGCTATTAACCTGGTTGTTAAGTGTTATAGTACTACTTCTTGTGAGGACTTTTTTGATGATGTTGCTAGTGAGCAAAAAGTTAAGTGCAAGGGCAAGAAGATAGTTGAAGCAAACAAGTATGATGACTATGTGAAGATGAGGGAAGAGAACTTAAAGCTCAAGGAAGAGCTAATCAACCTCAAGGAAAACAATCCCTTCACTATCAAGTTGGCCAAGGAAGATGACAAGGATGCCTCTACCTTGATCAACACACTCAGAGAAGAAAATGCAAAGCTCAAGAATGAGAAGATCAAGCTAGCAAGTGGTTTGGAGAAGTTCACCAAGGGCCACAACCTCCAAAGTGAGCTCTTGATGAACATCGTGATGAAGAATGACAAGATGGGCATTGGGTTCAAGGAGAACCAAGTGATGAGGGCCAAGGTCAAGATTGAAGCAAAGAATTACTACAAGAACAAGTACAATGGCTACAATCAAGACAAGCCAAAGACCAAGCCTAGAAGATGTTTTGGATCTAGACAAGTTGGTCACCTTGAGTTCCAATGCAAGACACCACCTCCCAAGACCTTGCCCAAGCACACAAGACCATTTGCTCATGATCCACACTTTGTCATCAACAAGGATTCCAAGGGTAGACCTTTACTAGTGTTTTTTCATCCACCCATGAAGAACAAGCCTAAAGTGTTGTGGGTTGCTAAAGAGTTAGTTGACAAGGCTATGGGTCCCTGCAATGTGTGGGTTCCCAAACAACAAGCTTAACTCCAAGTTGCTTGTGTGTAGGTGAACTACAAGACCAGTGGTAGCCATTGGGTAATTGATAGTGGTTGCACTCAACATATGACCGGCGACCCTTGAGTTTTCACCACACTTGATGAGGATTGCGCAAATCTAGACAAGATTACATTTGGAGACAATTCAAAAGGAAAAGTTCAAGGGCTTGGCAAAGTGGCAATCTCCAATGATCAATCAATATCCAATGTCTTGCTAGTGTAATCTCTAAGCTTCAACTTGCTATCGGTTGGTCAATTGTGTGATCTTGGTTTCCAAATGAAGTGGTTGTGTCCAAGATAGATGAAAAGTCATTGATATTCAAAGGGTTTTGGCACAACAACCTCTATCTAGTGGACTTCACCTCAAATGAAGCTAGTTTGCAAACATGTCTATTCTCCAAGAGTTCTTTGGGTTGGTTATGACATAGAAGATTAGCACATGTGGGCATGTCAACCTTGAAGAAGCTTGTCAAGAAGGAATTGGTTAGAGGGGTCAAGGATGTGGTGTTTGAGAAGGACAAACTCTGTAGTGCATGTCAAGCCGGCAAGCAAGTGGCAAACACTCATCCAACCAAAGCTTTCATGTCTACCTCAAGAGTTCTAGAGCTACTCCACATGGACCAATTTGGACCTACCACTTATGCTAGCCTTGGAGGCAATCTCTTTTGCTTGGTGGTAGTTGATGATTAATCTAGATACACATGGGTGTTCTTTCTTCAAGATAAGAGTGAGACACAAGGCATATTCAAGAAGATTGGAACTAGAGCCCAAAATGAGTTTGATGTGAAGATCAAGAAGATTAGAAGTGACAATGGGACTGAGTTTTTGAACACCAAGATTGAAGACTATTGTGATGAAGTTGGCATCAAGCATGAAGTGTCCACCACATATACTCCACAACAAAATGGTGTAGTTGAGAGGAAGAACCGGACTCTAATCACACTTGCTAGATCCATGCTTGATGAGTACAACACCCCCGAGAAGTTTCGGGCCGAAGCAATCAACATCGCATGCTATGCGGCCAACCGACTATTTGTCCAACGACTTCTCAAGAAGACCCCCTATGATCTTGTGAATGGGAAGAAACCGGATATATCCTTTTTCCAAGTGTTTGGTTGCAAAGTGTACATCTACAAGAAGCGCCAACACTTGGGCAAGTTCCAAAGAAGATGTGACATTGGTTTCCTTGTTGGATATTCACTTAAATCCAAGGCATACCGTGTATTTAACAAAGCCACCGGCTTAGTTGAAGAAACGTATGACTTGGAGTTTGATGAAACTAATGGCTCTCAAGAAGAGCATGAAAATCTTGATGATGTAGGTGATGAACCCTTGAGGGAGGCTATGAAGAATATGCCCGTTGGTGCTATCAACCCACAAGAGGTGGAAGAAGGAGAAGATAGTGCAAATCAAGAGCCTTCTCCACCCCGCACGCCTCAAGTTGAAGAAGATCAAGTGAGGGAAGCACATGAAGATACTTTCATCCCTCAAGATCAAGCCGAGGCAAAGACTCAAAATGTTGAAGCACCACATTCCCCTCCTCAAGAGACTACAAGAAGATCTACACCTATTCTTCAAGCTCATCCATAAGAACTCATAATAGGGAGTCCATCAAGGGGGGTAACAACTCGATCTAGACTTGCTTCCTATGTTGAGAATCACTCCTTTGATTCCTTTGTTGAGCCCACTAGTGTGGAGGAAGCACTTGCGGATCCGGATTGGGTGAATGCCATGCATGAAGAGTTGAACAACTTCACCCGGAACAAAGTGTGGACACTAGTGGAGAAGCCCAAAGGAGCAAGAATCATTAGCACCAAGTGGGTGTTTTGGAACAAGCAAGATGATCAAGGCATGGTTTTGAGGAACAAGGCAAGATTAGTGGCAAAGGGGTTCTCCCAAGTTGAAGGCTTGGATTTTAGGGAGACCTTTGCACTGGTTGTGAGACTAGAAGCCATTCATATCCTTTTGGCATATGCTTCACATCACAAAATGAAACTCTTTCAAATGGATGTGAAGAGTGCCTTCATAAATGGTTTCATTAATAAACTTATCTTTGTCTCACAACCTCCCGAGTTTGAAGACCTAAATTGTCCTAATCATGTGTATAGGTTGTCCAAGGTGCTCTATGGATTAAAGCAAGCTCCACGAGCTTGGTATGAGAGGATAAGGGACTTCCTACTCAAGAAGGGCTTCAAGCTTGGGAATGTGGATACCACACTATTCACCAAGGTGCTAGATGGAGAGATCTTTGTTTGTCAAGTATATGTCGATGACATTATATTTGGGTCAACAAACCAAGATCATTGCAAGGAATTTGGTGCATTGATGTCCAAAGAGTTTGAGATGTCGATGATTGGTGAGCTAACCTTCTTCCTTGGCTTCCAAGTGAAGCAATTGAGGGAGGGCACCTTCATATCTTAAGAGAAGTACACTCATGATGTTCTCAAGAAATTCAAGATGGAGGATTGCAAGCCAATCAAGACCCCAATGCCTACTAATGGACATCTCGATCTCGATGAGGGAGGTAAACCGATTGACCAAACTCTCTATCGTTCTATGATCAATAGTTTACTTTACCTCACCGCATCTAGGTCGGATATCATGTTTAGTGTGTGTATGTTTGCTAGGTTTCAAGCAAACCCTAAGGAGTCGCATCTATGTGCAGTTAAAAGAATCCTTAGGTACTTAAGGCACACCCCTAGCATTGGTCTTCGGTATCCCAAAGGATCTCCCTTCCCTCTTGTGGGCTATTCCGATTCGGATTATGCCAGGTGTAAGGTTGATAGGAAGAGTACCTCCGAAGGGTGCCATATGCTAGGAAGATCACTTATTTCTTAGTCCTCTAAGAAGCAAAATAGTGTGGCATTGTCTACCATCGAGGCGGAATACATTGCCGTCGGAGCATGTTGTGCACAAATCTTATACATGACTCAAACACTCCTTGATTACGACGTTAACCTAAAAAATGTTCCACTCTTGTGTGATAATGAATGCGCCGTAAAGCTTGCAAACAACCCGGTTCAACACTCTCGCACCAAGCACATAGATATTCGCCATCACTTTCTTAGAGATCATGTTGCCAAGAAGGATATCACACTAGTTGGAGTTAGAAGCGAAGAGCAATTGGCGGATATCTTCACAAAACCACTCGATGAGACAACCTTTTGTAGGTTGCGAAGCGAGTTAAATGTGCTTGATCACTCTAACTTCTCTAAAACATGATCTTGTGTGAACCAACCTTGCATTCATGTGTAATATAACATGTTTAATTCAGTAATGCACATAGGCTTGGCTAATGCAGTTGAGATAACCGCCCTCAAAGCGTGTGACAAAGCTTAACCGCAGTTTAAACTTGCAAGCAACATAGATTCAAATTCATGTATTTCATTGCATGTACATGTGTGTTGTTTGCCATTTCTTTTTGGTTAAGTTTGAGCATCCTCTGTGTTCGTCCACTTAGGGGGAGCATTCCAAGCTCAAGTCACTTCTTCACCCCTCTTGTGGCCATATGATGTCTCCTTGCAAGGTTCCATTCGAATATTTTGAGCTAAAACTAAATCTTAGCCTATGGCAAAATACTTGCAAATGAGAGTTTGAGAGATGGTTCTCATACCAAGTCCAATCAGGTGTTATTTGGATCTTATTGGGATTGGGACTTGGTTGAGAGAAAGACGCAAAAAATCAGATTTGAAAAACTCTATTTCAAAGGCGTCGGAGGCTGCCGACGGACGCTCGGCCTCCCATGCCTCAGCGTCCGTCGCGATCGTCCGTAGATTAAAGTCGCTCAGTAAAGGGGCGTCGGACACTTGCTAGCGTCTGTCGCGGAGGCGTCAGACGTGTCTGGCGCTCCATGGAGCTCTTTGGTCCTCTCTGTTCGTGCGTCGGACGCTCTTCAGCGTCCGTCGCCTAGGCGTCAGATGCATCTGTCGCCAGAGGGAGCTCTCCGGACCCTTACTATTAGCGCGCCGGACGCTGTGCCCTAGCGTCCATCGCCCTCGATG
Organism: Microstegium vimineum; assembly: GCA_022036555.1. Classification (NCBI taxonomy): domain Eukaryota; kingdom Viridiplantae; phylum Streptophyta; class Magnoliopsida; order Poales; family Poaceae; genus Microstegium; species Microstegium vimineum. Next base: position 22,290,865 of record CM039130.1, on the reverse strand, counting down.
GAGCGTCCGTCGCGAACTAACCGAGCGCATATGACTTCGAAAACGCTCTTCTCCCTCGGTCAGTTGCTCAAATCGATCCGTATGCCTTCGCCGCCTAACCGCCTCTCCAGCACCGCTGCCCGTTCCCCTTGCTCTACGCAGCACCACTGCTTGATCCCCTCGCCCTCGCCCTCCGCAGTGCCACCGGTCAGAGGTATGGATTGGCAATCATGATCTATTCTCTTACCCAATTCATGCTTCTCGATAGATTTACTTATCTCTAGCTAAAATGATTATAAGTATTATATTCTTCCTATCTATCGTGCAGCGAGTCAATGGTTTGATTTGGCAGTGGGAGTGAAATTGCGGCAAAGCCCGCGAGTACGGAACGAGGCAAAGCCTCGAGAGGATAGTCCAGGGCCGTCGTGCCACTCTTGCAAGCTTTGGTCAGTGGATTGTCAGGGGCAGTGAGTGTTTGTGGTTCTTGTTGACAGTTGATTCTCTGTGAGAGTGGTTCTTCTCGTGTCCCGCAATGGCACGCACGAAGAACGCCGGCCCGGTCCCTGGTAGTGGTGGTGACCCTCCACCTCCACGGCGTCCGCCCGTCAACCAGGGAAAGGGCAAGAAGAAGCTTGTTGTGAAGAAGAGGAAGAGGCCACTAATGGATCCAGACTCAGTGGCAGCACTTGCAGTAGCTGAGGCAGCAGAGATCGTCGAGCAGGGTGGACGTCCCGCCGGCTTGAGGATTGGTTCCTCAGCTCGCCGTGGAGCGCGTCGTGAGTCCCCCTCTCAGGCAGAGGAAGAGGCAGCCCCAGAGACAGAGGATGCAGAGCAGACTGTGACTCAGGGTCCTTCTTCTGTTCAGGAGCTCATGTCCAGACGGGTTAAACGTGCTCATGGGTCGGAGCCTCCTCCTAGGACCGATGGTCCACGACGCAACGACAGGCCACCTCCTCGCTCTCGGCTTCCAGACCAAGTGAGGCACCAGGTCAGAGCGCTCACCGCAAAGAAGATCCAGCAGATGAGGTTTGCGGACTTCTAGATGTGGTTCCCAGCTCAGCGCGATCCCTATGCCAGTCCAGACTTCTACATGACTTTACACGAGGACTTCAACAAGGGCTATGTCAAGACACGTGCACCGCTACGGGCACACAGAGTCGGCCCTCAGCAGTCTATCATATATGTCGGTGGTCCGGATATAGCTCAGCACTTACAGTACCTTGAGGGCCTGACAGGATTGATTAGCAGAGTTGGCAACTACCAGTACCAGGAGGATTGGGTTAGACAGTTCTACACCTCTCTGTGGATCTCTCCCGACCATGAGTTCCTACACTTTGCCTTCAGAGGTCGCGACTACAGGATCACCGCCAGCCAGTTCCGTGAGATTTTTCACTTGGAGGCCTCCGAGACACGGATCCACTCACTTTGCTATGGGGATCAAGAGGCCCCTCGTTGTCCTCATGAGGGAGAGGTGCCCTCAGTTGAGTTTGTTCGTCCGTGCTTCAGAGAGTCGTTTGGAGAGGGGTCCACTCGAGGCACGCGTGACCTCACACCGACTTCCCGGATCTTGAACGAGGTACTTAGACGGACCATTCTCCCCAGGGTTGGAGCTCGCGAGACACTCACCAGACTTCAGCTGTGGCTACTTGCTCATATAGTTCGGAAGGATAAGTATGATCTGTGGGATCTTCTAGTTAGTGAGATGGAGGATATCATTGCTTCGGGGTTCAGAGGTCACTGGCAGCTGCAGTATGCTCATTGGATATCCTTCTTGATGATTGCTTGTGGTGACTCTATTGCTCTGCTTACCACACTCACCCACTCTGACACAGTGTTTCCTGAGTATAACATGAGTTAGTTGGTGAGTCACAGTGGCCGAGGTCGGTGGAGGCGTCAGGGGCCTCACACTCGTCAGACAAGGCTTGCCCCTGAGTTAGAGGAGCAGCAGGATGCTACTATTCAGGGCCTTGTAGAGGCAGAGGTGGCAGATCTAGATGCTGAGATTGATGCAGCTACAGATGACACTTATCATAATGATCTCCCCTTTGATAGTTCGGATGAGGATTATCGGCCGATACCCGAGTACGTACTGAGGTCTCACGACCACGAGGCCGGTGGGTCCAGCTCAGCTCCTCCACCTGCTGCAGACACTTTGCAGGCTACCCTTCTAGCCATAGTCACTCAGTTGTAGCAGAGCCAGCAGCGCCAGACCGACAAGCTACTCCGTCAGGCTGAGGAGCAGAGACGTTAGGCAGAAGAGGTCAGGAAACTAGCAGCGCAGCAGCTTGCAGCACAGGCAGAGTCTAAGGCCAGGCAGGACGAGTTTCAGCGACAGTTTCTATCCTATCAGATTCAGCAGGCTGAGATTCAGAAGACCCAGACACTACTACTTGAGCATCTTCTGAGTTTGAGCTCCGGGCTGTCGTACACTCCACAACTTCAGTTGCTCGGAGTCTCCCAGTAGCAGTACACGTCACAGGCTCAGACACCTCAAGTCGTGGTACCGACTCCCACCTTATAGCCCAGTGGGCTTCAGAGTCAGGCACCGACAACCCAACTGTCATCTTGGTTGGCTTCCCCCGGTGAGTTTCAGAACGGATTCACACCTACCCGGGGGGCACACTTGCTGAGGCGACTCGAGACCTCATGGCTTCCTATATAGAGATCACAGGTCAGGATTCTCTAGTGGCCGCAACTCAGCGTGATACTCAGCCAGCAGAGGTTCAGGTTGCTCCTCTGGCGACGGGCACTCACTTGTCCTTAGTCGCCTCGTCGGAGGTTGCACCAGACTGCTCGACACAGACTGTGACCACTCCTCCTCTTGTTGCTATTCCGACCGATGCTACTTCAGTCGCAGCAGAGGCAGTCGAGTCCGAGGTGCTAGCTCAGACAGAGGGTCAGCCAACAAAGCTTGTTGCAGCAGTCACTCTTACAGCTCTGGCTTCAACACCTTCCCCCACGCCTCGTGTTTTCACTCATCGAGCTCATAGACCCGCCACCATAGAGGCAGGACTGTTAGAGGCACCAGTTGAGCCTCAGGGGGAGCTTGTAGAGTCAGTAGTTGCTCCAAAGTCAGCCGAGCCTGTCACCGAGTCAGTGTCAGTTGAGCCTACCCAAACCGCTACACAGACAGCGCCAGCTTCAGAGGGTCAGGCAGTAGATGGTGATAGTGACTCGAGCCCCGACTACTCCCAGTTCGACCTCCGCGCTCGTCAACCAGGTGCTTCAGATCCAGATGCTCCGGATGCTCCAGATGCTAAGAGCTTTTTGGTGCTTAGCGCCAAAGGGGGAGAGAGGGTAGTCGAGTATCAGAGATAGGGGGAGGGATTTGGATTTAGTTGTGCGATTTTCTTCCCCGTACTCATGCATCATGTCTACTTTTATGCACTTGTATCTATGTGTGATGGATGATATGGTTGATGCTTGTGTGATATGTGATTGGTGTGACAAACTCTTGTTTTATCACTAATATGTCCTGTGAGTTGTCACATGTTTCATGATATATCTCTTGGATCATTTGTATTTGAGCTTCCGCGACTTACTCCATTATTTTCATGAGAATATCATGAGGTACTCTGATTCTATTTCATATTCTTGGAGTACCATGTTTGTGGCTTGGCTTGGATGAGCAAGTATTGTTCACTCTTATTCTCTAACCCTTGCTCATTCCAACTAAGTCACTTGAAATCCTAACCTTTCACTCTTATATCCATACTCGAGGAGTTATTGTCGTCAATCACCAAAAAGGGGGAGATTGAAGAATCATGGCCCTATTGGTTTCGGTGATTAACGACAAGTAAAAGATTATTATGGCTAATGTGTGTTTTGCAGAGGCTATGCGTAGCTTAGCAATAGTGATCAACATGAATGGGCATCAATGGTTATCACTTAGCCCCCAAGATGGATATCATTTCAGATTTCAAAGAGACATGATGAAGACCATCCTGAATATATTGAAAATGGAATTGCTGTTCTTCAATATGTTGATGATACCATCCTATGTATACAAGATAATAATGAACATGCTACTCATATGAAACTCCTTTTGTATCTTTATGAGAACATGTCAGGGCTCAAAATTAACTTTGCAAAAAGTGAAGTTCTTATGGTGAGCCAAGATGATGAGAAAAACCTATATTACTCCAATATGTTCAACTGTGCTATTGGGAGTTAGCCCATTAAATATTTGGGAGTCCCTGTTTCTGGCTCTAGACTTCATGTTGCTGACTGGTTTTCAATTAGTGAAAAAATTCTTAAGAGATTGGATGGATGGAAAGGCAGTGCCCTGAGATTAGAAGGAAGGCTGGTATTGATCAATTCTTGCCTAAGAAGCTTACCTGTTTATGCCATGTCTATGTTTTGGCTGCCTGTGACAGTTATTGACAAAATGGATATTGCAAGAAAGAGATTTTTTTGGCAAGGGGGTGGCCTGAAGAAAAAATATCATTTGGTCAAATGGACCAAGATCATTTAAGGAGAATGAATATTAGTCTTTTATGTAAATGGTGGTGGAAAATTGAAAATGGTTCTGGTATTTGGCAGGACATTGTCAGGAAAAATATTTGAGAAAGGATATGATTGGGTTTCTCTCTAAGAACCCCAAGAATTCAGCTGTTTGGAATGACTTGATTAAAGTCAAGGATCTTTACATGAAAGGTAGATCTATGGTGGTTGGCAATGGCAAATCCACTAGCTTCTGGCATGATCGATGGTGCAGGAATGTCTCCTTAGTAGACAAATTTTCCAGGCTTTATGAAATTAACAATGAGCAAGAGTGCTCGGTTGAACAAATGGAAAGCAAAAATTGGAGATTATCGTTTAGAAGATGGTTACATGAGGATCTTCAAAATCAGTATAGAAGATTACATGATATTGTGTTTCAATATGACGTTAATTCTGATCATGATCGTGCCAAATGGGACTAGGAAAAAAGTGGTGTTTTTTCTGTTAGATCTACATACAAGCACTTATGCAGATTTGAATATGGTCTCTATTTTAAGAAAGTCTGGAGATAGCTACTTTGCCAAGCCCTTGCACTTTGCCTTTTGAATTGTCCCCAAAAGTAATCTTGTCTTGATTTGCACAATCTTCATTAAGTGTGGTGAACATCCGGGGGTCACCGGTCATATGTTGAGTGCAACCACTATCAATTACCCAATAGTTCCCACCGGTCTTGTAGTTCACCTACACACAAGCAACTTGGAGTTAAGCTTGTTGTTTGGGAACCCACACTTGGCAAGGTCCCATAGCTTTGTCAACCAACTCCTTAGCACCCCACAATACTTTAGGCTTGTTCTCCATCTTGGGACCGAGAAACACAACAAGTGGTCTACCCTTGGAATCCTTGTTGATGATGAAGTGTGCTGCAGCGCTTAACTGGTGCGCCCGTCCACCATGGGCCCATCGTGGCGTCGCGCCGCCGCCTACTGCTGCCTGTCGATGTCTGACACACGCGGTAGCTCGGCCTCAGCGGGCTGCGGCTCCGCGCCTCCACCGTGCGCTGGCTAGCTCCCTGCCGCCTGGCTGCCGCTCAGTGTTGCTAAGGCGCTAAGCCGCTAACCCTAGCCGCCGGCTCCCGATGTCGCCAGGGCCCCTGCTCTACCCTAGACTCGCTAACAGGAAGACGGACAACGGGACAAACAGCAGCAGCCAGCGGCCAGCAAGAAAGGAATTGAGGAAAGGCAAAAAGGCCAGCAATAGAGGAAAGAAAAAAGTCCCATTCGGTCATTCTATTAGCTAATGGGCCACTGAAACACATGTATATATGCTGGTGTCCTGACCCAACTCGAAACAGGGTCGTCTTCAACCTCTGTCAAATGTTGCAGGCCCTCCTTTCGAGTGTCCATGGCAGAAAAATCATGGAGGGGCTAAGGGGGAGCTTCAATGATACAGCCAAGGTAGGGGGGGCTTGAACCCCGGCAGCCCCCCCCCCCCCCTGATAGATCTGCCCCTGCTTGTAATAATTCTTTGCTTCAATCTTTTCTTTGGCCTTCATCACTTGGTTCTCCTTGAACCCAATACCCATCTTGTCATTATTCATGATGGTGTTCATCAAGAGATCACTTTGAAGGTTGTGGCCCTTGGTGAACTTCTCCAAACCACTTGCTAGCTTAATCTTCTCATTTTTTAAGCTTTGCATTTTCTTCTTTAAGTGTGTTGATCAAGGTTGTAGCTTCCTTGTCATCTTCCTTGGTCGACTTGATGGTGAATGGTTTGTTTGACTTGAGATTGATTAGCTCTTCCTTGAGCTTTGAGTTCTCTTGCCTCATCTTCATATAGTCATCATACTTGTCGGCCTCAACTACCTTCTTGCCCTTGCAGTTAGCATTTTGCTCACTAGCAACTTCAACAAGAAAGTCCTCACACGAAGTAGTTATATCACACTTAACAACTGGGTTAATAGCAACATGTGTAGCAAGATCATGTGTAAGCAATTCATTAGCTACCACAAGTGTGCCATGTTCATTTTTCACTTGGTTGTAGTCATCTTTTAGCAAGTTATACCTTGTGTGGAGCTCTTGTGTTGACCTCTCAAGCTTATCATGTTTCTCATTGGCTTGCTTGAGTGAGGCTTTGAGGTCCCTAGTGCTAGATGTGAGAGTGTCGTTCTCAAGTTTCAAATCATCATTAGCACTAGACAAGGCATCAAGCTTAGCATGCAAGTTTTTTTGGACCTCAAGTAGTTTGTCATTTTTACCTTTGTACTTCCTTATGATGTTTGAGTATTTGTTGCAAATTTTAATTAGATCATCATAGGAAGGTGCATCCTGATCACTATCACTACTACTTGAGTCACCACTATCATCATCATCCTCTTTTTGTACCTTCTTGTCACCTTTAGCCATGAGGCATAGGTGTGTACATGATGAGCCCGGTGATGATGGAGGAGATGGCGGTGGAGTAGAAGAGCCAATCACCAATGCAGCCACCTTCTCATCTTCACTTTCATCATTGGAGGAGTCACTTGAGTCCTCAATGTCGGTAGCCAATAACCAACAATGTAAGCCTTGCCATCCTTCTTCTTCTTGTGGAAGTTGAAGTTCTTCCTCTCCTTGTATGGCTTATCTTGCTTCTTGTCATCATCACTTGAATCATCTTGTGCACCCTTCTTGTTCTTGTAGTTCTTGAATTTCTTGTTCTTGAACTTGTCTTTCTTCTCTTCGGTGCATTGATGAGCTAGATGACCAAGAGCTTGTGAGATGGGCTTCCTTCAAGAGCTTGTGAAGATGGGCTTCCTTCAAGAGCTTGTGAAGAATTTCTTCTTCTTTGAGTCAAACTTGACTCCATTCTTGTTTAGCCTCTTCAACATCTTGGTGGTCTTCTTCACCATGAGAGCGATGTTGTATTCATCTTTGTTGACACCAGAAGTGGCAAACAGGTAAAAGACTGCAAGCGTATGGTTGTCAAGTGTAGCTTTCACCTGGAGTATTCCAGGTATCGTATTTTCCACAGGTAACGAGAAGTGAATTAACTAGTGATTAAGGTTATGTCCTATGATGAGACAAGGGAGACTATGATGTTGGGTTGAGAGGTTCACTATAGCAAAGATATCTAAGTAGGCAAAGCTGGTTATACTGGCTTTATCAGCCCTTCTCTTGCAGGAGGCGATGGGATAGATCAGTGAGAGGACAAAACTCTAACCGGACCATGCCATCATGTTGTATTGAGGCCCTACCTTTTAAGAACTTATGTTACACACGTGGTGGAATACAAAGACTAGATAGCTACCACAAACAATCTGTGCTATAAGCGGTTTACAAGGGCAAGATCTAGTCTAGACACCATGTCTACACTATTCTTACTACTTTAACCCCAGTTAAGGCTAAAGCACTCTACTTCAAGTAAAGCAATGAACAAGCGCGAAAAGATGTATAACAGCTATGCCAGAATTAGAATATTAAATGCTATAAAGAACTCAGAAGAATCACTTACAAGTGTTGAACTTACAAGAGATTCGCATCCGCTGAGGTAGAGCTCCGGAGAAGATTCCAACAGATCCGGGGCTTTCTCTAGAAGACTTCCCTCACTCTCTTCCAACTAACATAGCACTATAGCTAAGCTAAGTAGTATTTCTCGAATGAGTCATGGGTGAGAGGGGTGCTCTAGGGGGTATTTATAGCTAGAGGTGGAGTCGGGGCTACTCTGGTGCTATGTCAGCGATCTGCGCCACCTCCATCAGCCACCGTAGGATCAAACCATCATTGTAACCACCTTAAATCAATGGTGAAGATCAAGTTGATGCATGGCGGCATGCAGGAAGGTGGTGGAGAGCTTGGGGAAGCTTTTAGACACCAAGGCCAGGTTGGCCAACCTCCCTATGATAGGTGGGACCTGCCCCTTTCTTTTAAAAGTTGACCCACTGGTCAGGGGGCCTATGGGTGGCCTCTGAGCCCACACTCCAGGTCGGCCGACCTGGAGTTGAGGATTCTGGCCTCCTCCTTTTGTGTGGAGCATGGCTTACATGTCATGGTCACCTTGGTGAAGTTTGGTACTTTTCCGAGATACTTGTGGGCCCATGGATCCTCGTGCTTTGATCTAGAACCGTTAAAAGGTAGCACAAAGTGGAACCAAGGGTGGATTTTCACTCGAGAAGGTGTTACTTGGATCATGGGTGCATAGGAGACCCTAGTGGTCCCTTAGTGAGGTCGGTCAACCCCCTAAGTGGTCCCACAGGCTCCCAAATGTCCCCATTTGTCATTGCTTGCATAAAAAAATTCAAGGCACATGTGGAACTAATTATTTGATAAAGTATGCTCATGATATGCTTGCCTTTATTCTATTCTGCGGATGTTGACGGTATTTTGATAGTGACAAAAAGGGTCATTCTTACCGTCAACAAGATCCCCCATACTTACCTCTTTGCTCGTCGTCGAGTAAAGGATAAAAGTAAACATGACTATGCTATTCAAAGTATAAAGCAAGCATAAAGATTTACTCAAGACATTTTGTCATACAAGTGGGATATGTGGTATTGGCTAACATATATCCTTGAGAGGTTGATAAATGGAATAGTTCTCAAAGCAAAGTCATCTTCACATATCATATTTTAGTACTTGGAGTTTTTGATAAGTTTTTCAAAAGAAAGCACATAAGTCAACTTACTCCTCATATAGCACTCTAGATCACTCACAAGGTGTATGGTTCCTTACCAAGGCATAACATGAAATTGCCTTCTTTTGTATCTTCCTACTTCTAAATGGCTTATGTGGAGCTTAGGTAGGGATAAACAATGTAGCATACTTGCATTACTTATATTGTAAAGTCAAAACAAGGATCCAAGGAGAAAAATGTCATAATCCTAGATCAAGATGTGCATGTGTATGGAATATGATAGTGGACTTTATAATACTCTTTAACTATGTATGATCTCTCTAACTTTATGATTGTTTGAGATATGGCTTTTTTTGCTGAGCTTTTGCTCATCATCATTTTTCATCATTTATGATAGCCATATCTCTTTTGAAGAATTTTGAGAGAGATCATAACATATTTTTAGAGTATTTATTAGATGAACATGGATCATGTAAATGAAAAGAATGTTTTTCGTACTTCCAATGTAGAAGTAGCGTCATATGTGGTGTGTACATGATCTTGATCTTTGAACTATGACAAAATTCTCAACAAGGATCAACAAGGTTTGACTAAACTCAAACCAAATACAAGAATCATATGAGGAAGGTTTTTGATCATGTATAGACATATATGGATTTGGTAGGAATTTCTCACTATAGAGGAGTAGTGACATTATGGTTCTATGACATTTTCAAAAATTAATCTGCAAGTACTTTAAATAGACAGGGTATGAATCATGAGCCGAGGACGTATATCTCATTGATCAACAACTTAGTAAATATGGTTTCCTATCAAGATATTTTCCCACTAGTATAAGCAAAAGCAAGAATTCATCTTTATGACACTTTTACCCTTAGAACGTCATAGATCATGTCACTTTTCAAAATTTTAGTTTCAAAAGCGATCTTCTTGTTTTATTCAATATCAAAAGGGGAAATTAACTAAGTGATTCATTTCATGAAGAAATTTTAATGTTTTATTTTATTTTATTTTTAGAAGGGAAATGAATCAAACAAAATAAAAGAACATAAAGGAAAAAGGGGAGAGACATGGCAAACCAGTCAGGGTTGATGAGGATGTTACGTAGAGGCTGACTGGTGGGCCTGGAGATCCTTGGTGGGGTAGATCGACCTCACTTTGGAGCCATTTGGCCGCTTCGATCTCTAAAATAGGTGCCTCACCTTCTGATTGTTCTTCTGCTCTGTCAGTGCTGCTGTTTGGCTTCTAAGGTGCATCGGCCAATGCAGAAAAGCGGTCGTTGAGGTCCAATTTTTTTGTGGGACATGACATGACCATGTACACCATGATTCAGTGGCCAAACTTGTGAATTGGTATGTTGGGGTGTCGACCGATACCCCCCCATACTTGTTTCAGTGCATACTGTAACATAGGACAAAGGGAGATCAAATGTAGAGGTTCTACTGGGGTAAGACACCAGCAGAACCAAAATTTTATTTAATTTATATTTTTCTTCTAGGCACAAGTTACATTGATGAAGAGAAATAATTGAAAACAACCTAAGTGCCTAACTTATTAGAGGAACTACTAATCTATGGAGAAGGAGGGGCAAAGAGATCCTCCCTCTCTATTGCCTTAGCTAAGCGATTGATCTTCGCACTAGTACTAATGTGAAGATCATTGAAGCTATCTTCTAAGTCTAAGTGCGTCATTCTCTCTTCTGTGGCCCTCTCTGCTAGTTTGGTGTCGCTTTCCCTAAGCCTAGCAACTATGCGCATCAGCTTCTCCATGTTGCTCTTCTCGTCCTCCTCTTGGAATTGTCCTGGAGGGCCGGAGATGGAAGGAGGGTTGATAGTTCTCCAGATGGTCGTGTGAGACGCCTCAGACTCAAGAAAGTTATGTGTCTCCCTCTGCTGCTTGGAGGTGAGGGGAGGAACAAGCACCTTGCCTACCCCCGGTCCACCATGGGCCCTTTGAAGGCGCATCCGTGTGGGTGTCGATGGCGAGTATGAGCTGGTGTAATCCGTGTTTGTACCGCCGTTAGTGGTGGAGACGATGGACACGTGCAGCTGGCTTGTTGAGATTCCAGCGAGGAGACATTGATCAGGCAATGCTCCTGGCCCTCTGAAGGACCGAGAACGGCGACCAGAGGGGGGGGTGAATGGGAGCCTCAAATTTCACTCGGAAATATTTGAGCCACTCTTCCCAAAAACAACCCCAGCAAGCACGCTTACTCAACCAGCAAGATCACGACCCTAGAGAGGGTGGATACCTTTGGTGATGACCAAGAGGTATAGCGGATCTTCCGGAAACCAAAAACTCAAACCGAGACACTGATAGTGAGGCTCTCAAACCCTAGAGAGAAGAGAAGAGAGCTCACCAAAAAATACTTATGAGAACTGGTCTCACAAGTGCTTCATCATGTTCCCCTTATGATTACGAAACCAACGCAATAAACGGAACTCAATTCGGAGTCTGGACGAGAGAGAAACGGCCAAAACAGTGGCCGAAGAAATCCTGAAAAACCTTACTAGAAGGCCGACGGACGCTGAAAAGGTCGACGGAAGGTCCATCGCAGCGTCCGTTGCAGCGTCCGACGCCCCAAAAAATCATCCCGAAACAGCCCTACGTGACGGACGCTTGGCTAGGGAATGGGCAGCGTCCGACGGGTGAATTTCAGTGTCCAGACCCTGCGTCCGACGCCCCCGAAAACTACGTGGATCACACGAAAAACGCCGGAACTTGTTCGTTTCAACTCTGATTGAATCCAAACTTTGTGGGGAGGTTTCTGAGGTATATGTGACTCTACTCTTGGAGGATCTAGTCCATCCTTCCCTCACAAGTTCGTGAATCAAAGATGAACGAATAAAATGGAGTGGAGAACAAGCAAAAACGCAAACGGATCGATCTCTTTGCTCACCCCATCCTAGCCCGATTCCTTCGGTGGATTTGATCACAAGGGGTAGCAGCAACTTTCACTTCAAATGGAATTCCAAAACACGCAGCGAGGAGGGAGATCAAGCGACGGGAATCAAAGAGAAGAACCACAAAAGAGAAGAACACAAACCAAATGGGGACACGATCATGAAATCAAAAGCTCCATGGCCTACGGAGGGTAAGGCCTCCGATTCCCACCAAAAGTTTCGCGAGTTCTTACAAAGGTTGGAGAGATCAACCTAGGGCCCTCATGAACTAGAGAGGTGTTAGAGAGAGAAAGAGTTGGGGAAAATGAGAAGTGTTCATGAGGTGGGATGAGGGATACCCCTTCATCCCCTACTTAACAGGCTTTGACTATTTCCCAAAGACCCCCCTAGATACATGAGTGAACTACCTAGCCTAAGCATTGCAGTCCAAGCTCCGAAAAATATCTTCCTCGATTTGAATGGATGGTCCCGCTTCCTGCCAGGAGTTGCCGTCGCCTCAATGCAACCTCAAGGATTCCGCCACGTGCCATCCCCGCTTCCAAGGAAGTTTCACCCGGGTTTTGAGGCCCAAACCCGCGAAACCCGCCATCGGTAGCTTTGGGCTCAACTACCAAACCCTGAGTTTTGAGGCCCAAACTCGGAAACCGTCCACCGATGGTTTTGAGGCCCAAACCACCAAACTGCTCGACTCGAGCCACCTTGTCCTCGCCCGGTCGGACTCTGAGTCCCATGAGCCTTCGCTCAACCCGCTCATCCACTGTCTTCACTCGGTCGACTTGGTCTACCTCCATGTCTTGTCGCGCTCGCCGGTGCCAAGTACTAGCCACTACAGCTAGTCCGTCGGCGCCCATGGTCCCTCAGTCTGAGCCCTGCTTCCGCCCTTCACCGCTCTCATTCCATCGGCATGGCAAGCCTCTGCTCGATCTTCTCCACGCCATTGACCACTGTCTCCGGGCATAGCACCTGCACACCACAAGCCGATAGACAGGCACACATTTGCTTTCGCAAAGGTTAGTTCAAGCCACTCAAACTGAAACGCTCAAGTGTTGGGCAATCACTCATCACAAAACTGAACTACATGGGTACTTATCCACCATGTGTTCGCAATCTCCCCCTTGATGAGTGCATTGTCAACACAAGTGCATTTCAGATTTGAGCCACAAGGTAAAGCTCTCCAAATGACCAAAAGCTAAGAAAGTCAAAATGGGGTCACTTGAGAGAAGCAAATCTCATCCAAAACTTGGTTCCCAAAGACATGGGCAATGACTCGACGCAACCAAGTAAAACAAAGCTAGCCCTCAAGAAGAGGCAGAAAACGGGCTAAACACCGCTAGCAAACCAAAGATACCAAATGCCTTATGACAAGAAACTCTCTGAGATACCAACTAAAACACATAAAGCTCAAGAGGCCAATCGAAACCTATCGATGTTAAGAAACCAAGCTAGACCCTACAGAAGAGGCAAAGGCTCAACACATCTAGCAAAAGTCCCCCCTGAGCAAAAGCACACTCAAGACACCAATTGAGAAGCAAAAAGGGTGAAAAGAGTCAAAGATCAGATTTTCATAAATGCACACATTTTCTCTCCCTTGACCAAAGAAGTTGTGAAATCATGCTTTCTCCCCCTTGTTGACACATGTAGGTCATCAAAGCTCAAAACTCAAGATTTCTGCCACAAAAGCTATGAAATGCAAAATGAGTGCAAAAGCTTCATACATAGAGCTAATACAATGAAAGTATGCTCTAAGTGATGTGATCCTGTGAGAATAGGAAAAGCTCTAAGTGACCAACAAAGACTCTAGTTGAGCTAAAGATCACTCTATAAGCTAGTTTAGAGAAGTGTACATGTGTAAGCAGAGAAAGGGTATCACCACCGAAAGACAACTAATCATGGCATACAAGATAAGATCAACCACAAAAACTATCTCATGTATAGCGAGTCAAACTATCCCTAGCAAAGTTCATACAATAAGCCAATGACCCAAACTGAATCAAAATTTTCATTTTTTTAGAGTTTTGTAGCAAAATTCAGTTTTAGGCACATTACACGTGTATGCGAGTGGTTGTAAGCAAAGTGAAGCCACTTATCAACCAGGCGAAGTCAAAGAGCTTAACATACCGGTTTCGGTCATACACGACACCGCTCAAGTTCAACCCACATGGGAAGCAATCTCGAACAAATGGTGAAGTGCTCACAAATGCAAACCCAACTCAATCTTATCAATTCACTATTTAGAGAACTATTTTATTTTATATCAAGTTTAAACATGGTGCTCAATGAAGTGAATGAAACAATGAAGTGCCATAGTTACAAGCTATATACAAAACAACCAAAAGGGATCTTCAATTTACATGCTAGTGTGGTTTCAGAGGTGACATAGGGAATTAAATTCAGTTTTAAAGCTTTTCTAACTTAGCTCTATTGCATATCAAGAGATCAAGGAGAGTCTAAGTTAAGCAATACCATAGACACATAAAGCACCTCAAACAGAGCATAGTTTTATTATGTCGGCTATAGGTATGAAGCTCAAAATGAAAATATGTCACAAATGCAATTGAGATGCAAAATGCAAACTAACACCAACTAAAAACTAAGAAACAAAAAGAAAGGCAAAATAAAAACCAAAACAAGAACTATAATACACAAAGCTTTTCTCCTCTAAAAATAAAAGCAAACACCCAACTCACCTCGAAGGCAAGAAAACGCAGCTTGATCCAAAGGTTTTGTGAGAATGTCTGCAAGCTGGTTGTGGGTCTCGACATGCCGGAGGTCAATGTCGCCCTTCTCGTAGTGATCTCTCAAGAAGTGAAAGCGAACATCAATATGCTTGGTCTTAGAGTGAAGCACGAGATTTTTGGCCACACTAATGGCACTCGTGCTATCACAAAGCAGAGGCACTTTAGTAAGCACAAGACCAAAATCCTTCAAAGTTGCAATCATTCAAATCAACTGCGAACAACAGCTAGCGGCGGCAATGTATTCAGCTTCGCAGGTCGACTGAGCCACGCTAGACTGTTTACGAGAAGACCAAGACACAAGAGAAGACCCGAGAAATTGGCAAGTCCCAGAAGTGGACTTCCGATCAAGACGACAACCGGCAAAGTCAGCATCCAAATAACCGCAACGCACAAGAAAGGAGGAGGCGGAAAACCAAAGACCAAATTCGGGAGTGAAGCGCAAGTACCTCATGATACGTTTCACTGCCTGCTTGTGCGAAGTGCGCGACGACGCCTAAAAGTGAGCACACAAGCAGACAACGAACTGAATGTCCGGCCGAGTCGCTATTAGGTACAAGAGCGACTCGATCGTGCTTTGGTACTCCGTCTGATCCACCGCCTCTCCTTCCTCGTCCACATCCAAGGCAGTCGTAGTCGACATGGGTGTCAAAAGCGGCTTTGCCTCACCCATGTGAAACTTCTTCAGAATATCCTTCGTGTACTTGCCTTGATGCACAAACGTTCCTTCCTGGGTTTGCTTGGTTTGCAACCCGAGAAAGAAGGTCAACTCCCCCATAATTCTCATCTCAAATTCCCTGCTCATAAGATCTGCAAACTTGGCAACAAGAGCACGAGAAGAACCACCAAAGATGGTATCATCCACGTAAATCTGGACTAGGAGAGTGTCTTTTCCTTGCTTGAGGAGAAAAAGCGTCTTATCTACTATTGGTATTTGTTATGACTATTGGATAAATCTGCAAGCGCACAGATTATACCGTTGTAGCACTTCACCCAGGAGTATTCTGGGGTATCATAATTTATATTCTCCCAAGGGAAAGCGAAGCTAGAAATAATAATAAAAGAGAGATCCTAAAGATCACCTCAATTTAGTACCAATTAGTGTAAGGGGGTAATCGATATAATGATAGGAAGGTGATGATGTAACAAACCGGTAAAGATAAGCAAGATATGACTAGTGAGTATAACTATGTGGGAGGACAACGAGAGAGTCAAAGGACTCCTATAATTCCAACTCTACCTTTGTGGATTTAACTATGGCACTCAACTGAGACAAACATCGATTGATTCCTCAATACAAGTATGCTAGGCGAGGGGATAGATCAGTAGGAGAACAAAACTCCTACCAGACCGCGCCCTCTTCTTACGGGGCCTTATCTTTTAAGAACTGGCCTAAGAACACGTGGTGGAATACAAAGACTAGACAAGGCTGTCACTCTCTTGCTAGCTATCACAAACAATCCGTGCAACAAGCGATAACCAAAGGCAAGATTAAGTATAAGCACCATGCTTACACCTATTCTTACTACACTAATTGTGTATACGACAACTAGCGTACCCTATGACAGGCAATGATCGCATACAAGAAAGGCCACAAGGATCTCAATCTAGTTTATAACAACTAATTGACAAGATAAACCACAACAATACTATAGCATGTATAATATTGCACAAAGTAAAGACTAAGTAAAGTAAAGAAGGAATATTGCATTAAATAGGTAAAGTCTTACAAAAGGGAAAAAATACAAGAGCTTATACCAGATCCTCCGGGAAGACAACTCCGAAAAGCCTGAGCAAAGCTGAACTCAACTCTAACCCCCACACTAGAGAACACCACTAGACTAATCTCCACTTGAGAACAATAGTGGCTTGTATGGATTACATCATGATTAGAGAGGGAGGTCTTGGCCTCTATTTATAGTGGGGGTGGAGTAGAGGCTACTCCAGCGCCATGTCATCGATCCAGGGAGCTTCAATCCTCCTTCCTTGGATCAAACCGACTTGGAACCGCCTAGGATTAATGGTGTGGATTTCCATCATGTGCTGGTTGATATGGCGGTTGACAGGGTCCAACCGACCTAGGGGGGTGGTCGGCCGACCCCCCCTATGGCCAGTGGGCCACCCCTTGGCCTTCTAGGTGTGGTCCCACTGGTCAGGGACTGAGTGCGGGCCAGGTGGGCCCAGTGGGCGATCGGTCGACCCCCCCTGGGGTCACTGGCCCACTTCGTCCTTCCTGGTACTGGTCCCACTTGTCATGTGTTGTAGTTGATTATCCTGGAGTGTTTATCATGTTGATCTCTTTGGTGTGGGCCCATGGATCCATGTACTTTGCATGTGAGCCGTTGGGAGAAAGCACAGAGTGATCCAAGGGTTAGAAATCACTCTGAAGGGCTTCTCCTGGATCATGGCCGAGGGGGGAGACCTAGTGGGCCCACAGGGTGGTCGGCCGACCCCCTATGTGGGTCCCACTGGGTCTCTTTTGCTCCATTTCTTCAATTCTGCAACAAAATACTCATGGACATGTGGAACTTGTTATTTTATAAAATATGCTTATGCGATGATATTTTTATCTTTGATCCTAAGGTTATTGGC
Source organism: Microstegium vimineum (assembly GCA_022036555.1). NCBI lineage: Eukaryota > Viridiplantae > Streptophyta > Magnoliopsida > Poales > Poaceae > Microstegium > Microstegium vimineum. The sequence continues at coordinate 22,273,605 of CM039130.1, read as the reverse complement.
AGCATTTTAGTTAATGAAAAGAGCATCATATTTTGTGCCAACAAGATGCCCCAAGCTTAACCTTTGCTCGTCCCGAGCAAACAATCAAACTTAGCTAGCTAGATCAGGAGTTGCTACTATGCTTCATATTTCAAGAGTACTAAATCTATAACAATCATACTTCTCTTTTGAATGGAAAAATTGGCAATAAAGACTCACCCATATTACCTTTGTCTTTCATGGGGCTTATAGCTTTATCGTTTGTCTTGGGAAGTTGAGGGATAGAACAATTTGACTTGAGTACTAGTTTTCTCATTCTTTCACAAGTTTCATATCGGAGGTTTTTGCAATGTTTATAAAAGAAAACTTAGTGTTCCTCAAATGGTACTCTTGAGTTGCTCATTAGGTGTATGATTCCTCACCAAGACTTATATCAAAGTTTGCCTTCTTCCATCCTATCTCTAAAGCTTATGTAGAGCTATAGGTAGGGATCAAAGATATAGCAAACTTACCTTGCATATATTGTAAAGTCAAATTCTGGATACAAGGAGAGAAATGTCATACTCTTAGATCAAGATGTGCAAGTGTGTGGAAACATGGCAAATGATCAATACTCCTGTATTTGGATGATCTCTCTTTCCTAACTTATATTTTGAGACATAGCTATCTTTTTAATTTTTCTATGAGCTTTGAAGATGCTCATTTTTTTGGATCTTTGGAATGCTAAAAAAGATTGGGACTTTAGAATCCCCCTAAATTTTTCATAATTTTGCATAGTCTATGTCTCATTTACTAGCAATATACTAGAGAGAGGTTTTCTACTTAGATCATGGAGTATGAACTATGTGAAAATATAAGGCATGTTTCTACGTACTTCCAGTGTAGAAGCAGCATGTATATGTGGTGTGTACGTGATCTTGATCTTGGAAGCATGATAAATCTCTCAAAAAGGGTCACAAAACTTGACCAAACTCAACACAAAGCAAGTAGCTTATGTAGAAAGCTTATGTCATGAAAGAGCAGGTATGGCCTTGGTAGGAATTTTCACCATTGAGAAACAAAGAGTGTTTTATCATTTTAATAAATAAAACTCCGATAGTCATTCTTGCTTAGAACAATATTATAGCAGCTCTTATCTTGTCATATCATGTCTCACAACAACTTAGACTTAGTTACAGCATTTGCAACCCACAAAAGTTTGAGGTTCATGATGGTTTCTTTTAAGCCGAGTAATTCATACTTAGAGAAATATCAAGCTGTTAACTAAGTACTAGAGAAACATTTAGCATAGCAACTATTCATCATTTCCACAAGAAAGACGGATATATATGAAACAAATTTTATTCTAAGGGAAATTAAACTTAATTAATTGATAGGGAAATATTTTTTTTATTTTAAAAATTTTCCAGTTTTTTTTCAAATTTTATTATGGGATGTAGAAAAAAAACTAGAATTATAATTACGAAATTTAAATTGCAAATTAAAATTCTGAATGAAAACTTACCTTAGTGGGGGAGGGAACCTCCGCCAAGCTTATTCTTCTCATGGTCCTGGTGGAGGGAATTGTGTTGGGTCTATTCCTTGCTAGGCATAGAACATAGCCCACTGTTGGGTGTTGTAGTCTCTCATTGCTTGGACTCTTTGCTAATTTTGGACCATGTTTTGATGGAGAATTCTATGCTCCACCCGTAGCTCACCTACTTGGTTAGTGAGTAGATCCACGTCGTGACGGAACTCACGATACTCTCTTCCCTGCGAAGAAGAAGCAAAAGAGAATCGTGCACTTTGGGTATGTGATGCTGATCTCTGGAGTCCACTGCTTCAGCTGGAGAACTGTGTGGCGCTAGTGGATTCATCTATGAACTCCGAACCTAGAGATGTGCCTTCTTCTTGTGCAGAATATGTCATGCTACGTGTCATTCTTTGAGCTGCAAAACTCCTACGCCCTTCTTGTGTATCTGTATTAAAGGCTAGTTGCCTACACCTATACAGTTTAAGTCTTTCCCAAGGGAGTGGAATTATTTTTATGGGATCATTATTCATATATATAACAAAATCATATGGCCTATGAGCCAGAGTGTGACCTTGCACAAAATATCCTATATCTAACATAGCTCTAGGTGCATCCAAGAAAAATTGGTAATTATGAAGCTGAGCCATGTTGTGCATGATTTTAGTGATCATGGATGTAAACTCAAAAGGTTCTTTTCTGCTACTGGCTGAGCACTAGTGATCTACCATGGCTCTAGCAGGGGAAACATGAATTTTATTTACCATGGCAAAAAGTATTCTTAGCTCAACATTTGTTATAGGCCTTACATCATCTCTAGGGAACAAGGTTATTCCTATCCAACGATGCATTAAACGTAAAGTGGGATTATGAATTTCACTTGTTCGTGGATATCTAGCATTATCTTTCCCAGAGATTAATTTCCAAAACTCGCGTCATTCGTACCCCGAAGTAGCATGCTCAAGATTAATAGCACACTTCTCTTTACACCCAAGAACATGGATAAATTCTTTCCAGGTTAAAGTAAGTGAATGATTAAGCAACCGGAAAGAAATTCTCTGAGCATTTGTATTAACCGTGCTTAGGAACTCTAGAGTTAAAAGTTTACTTCCTAGGTCTCTAGATATATCCCACAATTCACTGGTCCACCCTATAGCTCTTAAAACTCCATCAAACTCTGCGTCTAAACCGGTTTTAGCTAAGAGGGCAGGATCAATTACCTTAGTGTGCTCGTAGTCACATTCCTTCAGAGTGTTGAATATGACCATATCATGAGGTGTGAGCCGGATGCTGGTTTCAGGATCAGTGATCCATGATGATTGATCTCTCGAGTTATCGACCGGCTTTTAATGACCGACACTATGATCTTCTTGCTCATATTCACCATGGCTAGCACTGCTGGCCATGATTTCGGTGGCATCCGAAGTGTGCACTGACTCGTACCTTGAATCAATTAACATAATATTTGTACCTTGCGATGAACTTCCTCCTTGGGAATTTTTGGAAGAACTCCCACTGACTGAGCTACGCGCCTTCTTGAGTGCTTTCTTGAGGGACTTCATCTTACCACTCTAACTAGCTAAGCTCTCACCCTTTTCTTGATTAGCGGTGAAGCTTGTTGAAGAGAAATAGCAAAGAATTTTGGCTCGTGAGCTTGTTGGTCGAGAGTGTGTGTTTGAAAGAGTTCCTCTACATGTGTACATATAGCATAAGAGGATGGGGAGTGCTGGAGTAGAGGGGCCCGGTCGGCCGACCGCCCCATTGCTCTCTGAGTGCTCTTCTGCGCAAAGTGGTAGCGTGTATGAAGATGCTCGACATAGATGGGATTGGAGGGGTCTCCACTGCACCGGCCGACCACCTCTTTGGTTACTTGGATGATGGGCTTTGCACCACGCCAATTTGAATGATGGTGGGAGGTAAGGAAATGACAGGAGCCATATGGCCATGCCTGCTAATTAGCAAAAGATGCTCCGTCCTTTGGCTTTGAGTGTTTAGGGAGAAAGGAAGGATGGCATGGTTATTTGTTGATGTCTCATGATCAAGAAGTTACGGAGATGATAGGAGAGTATGGCTCTTAGTGAAATGTGATTTGTTTCTCATGATGGTTTGCTGAATGACGAGAAGGTATAGAATTGTTTATAGAAGAGGTATGGTGATCATGGTCTTTGATGTTTGGAAGAGATGGGAGATGAAATGGTTTGGATTGTAATGATTAGCGAATTCCTCTTGCCAGGATGCCTCTCGTGGAGTACTTTGTATAGGAAAAAATCTTGCATGGCATGAGGAGATAGAGATAGAGGGGAACAAGGAGAGGATGGGAGGAGTCAAGATGATGTCTCCTCCTTGGCTCCTAGTTTCATTTGTTCAGAATGCAGACATAGGGCATCTCGAGGTAAGAAAGAAAAAGAAAAAGGGGAGAGGGCCCGATCGGCCGATCACTGAATGTGATCTTTGGCCCCTGGTCCACTGTTCCACACAAGGTACCTCGAGTAGGGCCCAGACAGAGGGCATTGGGGCCCAAGGCCCGATCGGCCGACCCCACTAGGTCCTCTAAAGGGCCTAGTTTTGTGACACTAATCTACCTATACTATTTAAAATGCAATGCAACAATTGTGGACGAGAGAAGATTCAGGATTTTATTGTTTTTCAAATTTTATTATGGCTAAGCATGATTATGTCTTGAGACTAATTAAAGGAGATGATCATGTAATGAAAAGATTTCAAGAATTTAAAAGAGAGTGAAAGAGAAAACTTACCTTTCCGAGAAGCCGTGCTTTCAATTATTTGAAGTAGGATCGTCCTCCTCATTTTCCCGTCGAATTTGCTTGCAGGGTTTTGGAGGTGAAGTGGTGCATGGCTTGATCACCTTCTTTCGCTATACCCGTTTGGGTTTCACCCGAGGTTGTTGCTTTACTTTTGTCATGTAAGTATAATTAACGTAAGGGTCGATTTCAAATACCTTGAGTATGGAGCATTGCTCGATTTTTGGCTTGAAGTGGAATATCTTCTGGGTTCCATTGATCTTGAATTGAATTTCTCCAGCTCCTACATCGATATGTGCATTGGCAGTGCTGAGGAATGGTCTTCCTAAGATGAGTGGAGTCTTTTTGTCTACCTCCATATCCAACACCACGAAATCCACAGGGATGAAAAATTCTCATATCTTGATGGGAATATTTTTAGAGATCCCCGCGGGGTAGCAAATTGATTGATCCGCTAGCTGCAAACACATTGGTGTAGGGGACAAAGTAGTATGAGTTAGTTTATCGAATACTACCTTTGGCATGACGCTGACGCTTGCTCCCAAGTCGCAGAGTGCATGCTCGAACTGCTGAGTCCCGATGGAGCAATCAATCGTGGGACACTCTGGGTCCTTCTTCTTCAATGGTAGATGATTAAGTATAGCTGCACTACACTCCTCCGTCAACTTGATGACTTCAGTGGTGGGTAATGGCCTCTTGTTGAGAATGTCGCGCAGATACTTGGCATAGGTTGGGACCTGCATTGCATCGAGTAGGGGTGTATGGACATATAATTAGCGAATTATCTCAACGAATTTCCCAAAGCGTTCATCTGAGGATTTTATTCTTGGCTTGCTTGGGAATGGTAGTAGTACGTTTGTGTGGTAGTACTCATGTGGGGCCGTTCTCCCATGGAACTTGACAGGATCCAGGGGTGGTGCAAGTTCTTCTTCCTCGGCTTCATGTTGTTCTTCTACCTCAGCTTCTTTATCCTTTCTTGTTGATTTTCCTGTAGTGTTAGGATGTGGTGGATCGCGAGTGGACTTACCCCCTCTCGTGGTCACCGAATTTATATAGAGACTTTTTTAGATTTACCAAGATTTGGAGTAGAAGGTATCAAGTTTTCTTTCTAACATGTTATTAAAATTTAGTTGGTTCTTTATAACAGAAGCAAAGTCTTCCATTTTATTGTTTAAGGTTTCAAGGGTCTTATCATTAGCAGCTAGTTTATTGTTTATACTTTCATTAATCCTAGCTTGGCTTAAGACAAGATCTTTAAATGAAGGCTGATTAAAATTATTAAAGCTTTTACCTTCATTACCTTGCTGGAAGGGTCGTGGCTTTGATCCAAATTGCTGAGATCGATTCTCATTGTTGTTGATGAAGCTCACACCTTCATTTGTTTCAGGACAATTGTTTCCCGAATGATTTCCACCACATACCTCACACCATTGTTTTGCCTTGTTAGCCCGTGTGGAGGCATAGTGTTGGATGGCTTCTCTATCCTTCTTGAAGTTTGCTCGTTCTTCGAGTTTCTTCATCAAGAGATCCATACATGTGGAGAGTGCACTTACTTCATGAATAGTCTGTGCACTCTTCTTCTTGACTGGGAGCCTTTCATCTTTCCACCCTTGATTCGTCACTATCTTCTCAATGAGATCTTTTGCTTGTGTGACGTTGAGTGAAGTGAATGCTCCTCTTACGGCTGCATCAAGGTGACTACGGGTTATTGGTGTTAACCCATAGTAGAAGCCTTGAATCAGGAGCCAATCTTGAATTCCATGACGAGGGCATTCCCGAATGTACTCCTGGAGACGTTCCCATGCTTCGGGAATAGTCTCGTCCGCTTGCTGTTGGAAGCTTGAAATTCTTCCACGAAGGGCGGTGGTTTTGCCCATCGGGAAGAACTTCTTGAGGAAGGCATTGGTACACTTCTCCTAAGTGGCAACTTCCTCAGAATGAGCATAGAACCATTGCTTCGCCTTCCTGAGTAATGAGAACGAGAAAAGGCGGAGACGAATGATATCTGATGTGACATTCTTAATGGAAATGGTCCACTTACCTCCAAGAAGTGTTGGAGATGTGCATTAGCATCCTCATGGGACTTCCCACAAAAAGGGTTGGCTTGCACTAAGTTGATCAAAGTTGGCAGCAGCTCGAAGGTAGCACCCCCTGTATTAATGTCTGGTCCTTGGGCCACATGAGCGACTGAAGGAGCCGAGAAGTCGGAAATAGCCTCTTGAGCCATAGCTTGCTTGATAAACGGAGTGGAGCCTCCTTCCTTGAGTGGATCCGAGTTTGAGGTGAGCATTCGAGGAGACACTAGACGATGTCTAGAGTTTCTTCGAAAACTCTTAGGATTTTCTAATGTAGTTGCTCAAAACTGGAACTCACTCATACAATGCCTTGTTTCACAATTAAGAAAGAAAAAGGCAAGGTGTAAACCCCTACAACTATTTGATAACTAATTTGATAGTAAACTCTGGATTTAATTCTATTAAAATTTCTAGGCTGTGCTTTCCCCGGCAACGGCGCCATAAATGCTTGTTGGTATTTCTTATGACTATTGGATAAATCCGCAAGCGCACAGATTATACTGTTGTAGCACTTCACCCAGGAGTATTTCGTGGCATCATAATTTATATTCTCCCAAGGGAAAGCGAAGCTAGAAATAATAATAAAAGAGAGATCCTAGAGATCACCTCAATTTAGTACCAATTAGTGTAAGGGGGTAATCGATATAATGATAGGAAGGTGATGATGTAACAAACCGGTAACGATAAGTAAGAGATGACTAGTGAGTATAACTATGTGGGAGGACAACGAGAGAGTAAAAGGACTCCTATAATTCCAACTCTACCTTTGTGGATTTAACTATGGCAATCAACTGAGACAAACATCGATTGATTCCTCAATACAAGTATGCTAGGCGAGGGGATAGATCAGTAGGAGAACAAAACTCCTATCGGACCGCACCCTCTTCTTACGGGGCCTTATCTTTTAAGAACTTGCCTAAGAACACGTGGTGGAATACAAAGACTAGACAAGGCTGTCACTCCCTTGCTAGCTACCACAAACAATCCATGCAACAAGCGATAACCAAAGGCAAGATTAAGTATAAGCACCACGCTTACACCTATTCTTACTACTCTAATTGTGTATACAGCAATTAGCGTACCCTATGACAGGCGATGATCGCATACAGGAAAGGCTACAAGGATCTCAATCTAGTTTATAACAACTAATTGACAAGATAAACCACAACAATACTATAGCAAGTATAATATTGCACAAAGTAAAGACTAAGTAAAGTAAAGAAGGAATATTGCATTAAATAAGTAAAGTCTTACAAAAGGGAAAAATACAAGAGCTTATACCAGATCTTCTGGGAAGACAACTCCGGAAAGCCCGAGCAAAGCTCAACTCAACTCAACTCTAACTCCCACACTACAGAACACCACTAGACTAATCTCCACTTGAGAACAATAGTGGCTTGTATGGATTAAATCATGATTAGAGAGGGAGGTATTGGCCTCTATTTATAGTGGGGGTGGAGTAGGGGCTACTCCAACGCCACGTCATCAATCCAGGGAGCTTCAATCCTCCTCCCTTGGATCAAACCGACTTGGAACCGCCTAGGATGAATGGTGCGGATTTCCATCATGTGCTGGTTGATATGGTGGTTGATAGTGGTCCAACCGACCTAGGGGGGTGGTCGACCGACCCCCCTATGGCCAGTGGGCCACCCCTTGGCCTTCTAGGTGTGGTCCCATTAGTCAGGGACTGAGTGGGGGCCAGGTGGGCCCAGTGGGCGGTCGGCCGACCCCCCTGGGGGTCACTGGCCCACTTCATCCTTCATAGTACTAGTCCCACTTGTCATGTGTGGTAGTTGATTATCGTAGGGTGTTTGTCGTGTTGATCTCTTTGGTGTGGGCCCATGGATCCATGTACTTTGCATGTGAGCCGTTGGGAGAAAGCACAGAGTGATCCAAGGGTTGGAAATCACTCTGAAGGGCTTCTCCTGGATCATGGCCGAGGGGGGAGAACTGGTGGGCCCACAGGGTGGTCGACCGATCCCCTATCTGGGTCCCACTGGGTCTCTTTTGCTCTTTTTCTTCAATCCTGCAACAAAATACTCATGGACATGTGGAACTTGTTATTTTATAAAATATGCTTATGCGATGATTGTTTTATCCTTGATCCTGAGGTTATTGGCAGCATTTTAGTTATGTAAAAGAGCATCATATTTTGTGCCAACATCTACCAATCCTATTTTAAAACCCTTACCAAGCAAAAACGTTTTCAACCTATCATACCATGCTCTAGGGGTTTGTTTCAAGCCATACAAAGCTTTGTGAAGTTTAAAAACATGGTTTGGAAAACTTGGGATTTTCGAAATCGGGAGTTTGTCTAACATACACTTCCTCCTCTATGTAGCCGTTTAAGAAAGCACTTTTAACGTCCATTTGAAAAAGTTTAAAACCCTTAGAAGCCACAAAAGCTAGAAGAATTCTAATTGCTTCTAAACGAGCTACGGGAGCAAAGGTTTTCTCATAGTCTATTCCCTACTTTAGACAAAAGCCTTGAGCTACCAACCTAGCCTTGTTGCGAACTACCACCCCATCCTTACTTTGTTTGTTTTTGAAAACCCATTTGGTTCCTATGGGGTGGCAACTAGGCGGTGGAGGCATTAAGACCCAAACCCCGTTTCGCTCAAAATTTTCCAACTCCTCATGCATGGCATTAACCCAATCCGGATCCATCAATGCATGTCCAACATCTCGGGGCTCAAAAGACCCAACAAAAGCCAAATGAGCAAAGTGAGAGAGATAGGACCTAGACCGCGTGACTCGACAGTCAATGTCGCCGATGATGTTCTCTGGCGGGTGCTGCTGCTAGATGTAGCTCGGAGCTTGCCTGGATGAAGTGGCCTCCCCCTCGACAGTAGCTAGAGCTCCCTCAGGTACAACGGGCACCGACTAAGGAAGCTGCTCGAACGACCCCCATGTAGAGGAAGTAGACGGGTCGGGGCCGTGAGCCGAAGTGGACGTCGCAGGGTCGACGGGCACAGCCGGTGGAGTCGGCTCGGGATCACCCCAATTGGCATCGTCCTGCTCCTCCTCCACAAAAATGCTAGTGTTCACCTCATCATCACCTGCAACCTCAAAAGCAGTGGAGCTACAAGGCATAGTCTCATCGAAGGTAATCTCACTAGTCTCCATCACTCGGTTAGTCTCAAGATTAAGAGCATGATAAGCACGAGAGTGAGTAGAATAGCTAAGAAAAATACCGTTAGAAGACTGAGACTCAGACTTGTCCAACTTACCTCCTTTCTTGAGGATGAAACACTTGCACCCAAACACCCTTAGGTGACTCACCTTGGGTGGTCTCCCAAATCGCAACTCATAAGAAGTCTTTTTCTTGAAAGCTCGGAGAAAAATGTGATTGGAAACATAGCAAGCAGAATTTATCGCTTCGGCCCAATATCTGCTAGGAGTCCTATGCTCATCGAGCATCGTCCTAGCCATCTCAACAAGGGTCCGATTTTTGCACTCAACAATGCCATTCTACTGAGGAGTGTAAGGAGAGGAAAATTATTGATCCAAACCCAAAGAAGAGCAAAAAGATGCAAATTGAGCATTCTTGAATTCAGTGCCATTATCACTGTGAATCACTCTCATGGCATGCTTAGGTAGCTCATTTTGCAATCTCAAAATCATATCACGCACATGAATAAAATCCTCATCCTTACTCTCCAAAAAGAACACCCAAGAGTATCTCGAGTAGTCATCAATGACTACAACCACATACCACTTCCCTCCAACCGACCTAACCCAAGCTGGACCAACTGTGTCCATGTGTAAGAGCTCGCCGGTTTGTTTGGTCATAATCTCAGTCACCGTAGGATGGGAAGCGGCAACCATCTTGCCATGTCTGCAAGGATGGCAAACCAAGTCCTTCTCGAACTTCAGCTTTGGCAACCCTTGGATAAGGTCCATCGAGCTAAGCCTTGCAAGCAAGTCCAAGCTTAGATGTCCCATGTAACACCCTAGGTGTTAATCTTGCATTGCATATCATTTCATAAGCATAAGCACAAGCATCATTGCATTCATGCATTTCAATGATCACATGAAATGATAACCCCTAGTGATCACCTTGTTTTATATTTGTGTATGTGTTAACTTACACTTAGCTTTGAATGGGTTATGCTTGTATAACTAAGTTCTTGATGTTTCGATCACTAATAACCACCTAGAAATTCTTAGGGATGAAAATGGAACCATGTTTATGTTCATGATCAAGTCAAATTAGGATTCTAGGGTTTAAGCTCCTATGTTGACCCTAGGAACCCCTTTTGTTTGATTTAACAAATTGACCTTGTTAATGACTTTGTATGACAAAGTTGGTTTAATCAAAGTTGTAGAGTTTTTAATTCTGAAAAAACTTTGTTTAACCACCTTGGGGTGATTTGGACCCTAAAATACCCTAATTGGTCAATTATGGCTAATTTGGGGGCTGTTTTAGTACTCTGAAATCGCCTAAGTCCTAAGTGACTTTCAGTTTGAATGATGCCATGTTTGAATGCTTATAGTTTGAAATACAAACCGTTTCTGTTCAAACAAATTGCACCGAAGTTGGAGTTCAGCTATAGCTCTACAAAAGTGTGCATTTGGTTGAAGCTAAGACGCGAGGATTAGGGAGTTAATCTTGTTGCAAAACGCTCCATCAGTCGGTTTGATGGAGTTTCAAAGGAGCAGAGCAGCGCCGCGCGCCGGTCGTGGCCGACCGCGTTAGGCATCGCGCGCCATGTGTCGATCGTACATCAGTGAAATACCCGCGCCGGCTGCGAGTTTGGACGCCCGCACACTCCAGCGCCCGACCGCGCACCACACTCGCCCTTGCTCTCTCCCTCTCCTCTCTGCCTTGCTCCGCTCCACCTTTTGCACCGCTCAGTCTCCACGCTAACCCCACAGGTGAGCCAGACCGAGCAGCACCGCGGGCGCCATTGACGACCTAAGCTTCGCCGAGCTTTGCGCCGCCATGGCCAGCCCAATCCAGCACCTCTCCCTTTCTTCTAGCTCTTGTACGCAGGAGCCTAGATGTTGTAGATGCTCGCCGAGGAGTCGGTTGAAGCAATTAGGGTTAGGGTTCGCCGGAATGGGAACTCCGCTACGTGCAAGCGCACAGCACCTGCACCGCCGTCGAGGGTTACGCTGGGCTTCTCAGCGTCGCTCGCGTTCATCTAAATCGCTTTAGGGTTAGCCGGTTAGTTCGTGGTTTGATAGCTGGAGTCGGTTGAAGCAGTCATGCCTCGCCATCGCCGGAACAGCAGCACCCCGCCGCCGTGAACTCGCCACAGCGCCGCTGTGCATGTGGCCGAGCTCATCGGAGGGTTTGCACGGCCCCAATCCGGGCTAGATCGGACCGCTAGGGTTCCGTGTAGGTAGCAGTTGCTAGTTTCGTTAGTAAAAGCTTACGTCTGCCAGTGTAAGAACCGCAGCGCCGCTGTGCTGCCATGGTCGCTGTCGATCATGCTCTGGTGAGCCTAGGGTACAACCAGCTACATGGTTCGATGCGGGTTGCGTAGGAGAACACAACCATAGAGTCGGTTTGGCCGGATACCTCACCGCCGGCGAAGGGCCGATGGTCGAGCACCTTCGGTGCATCGGCTCTGTGAGAGAAAGAGCTGACCAGTGGGTCCCGCCTGTCATAGACTCTAAGTGTTTTCCTCTTTTGTTCTTTTCAGTTTTGTTTGCTAACTTTGGAAATGCATAACTAATTCCAGAAAAATGCTAAATTTGTGAAATCGGTTTTGTTAGCTTTGTTATATTTTTCTCTATGCATGAAAAATATAATATGACCTGTTGTTTCTGTCCTTGTGTGCTGTTTTAATAAAAATAGACAACAACCTTGTTTAATTCATAACTAAAGTTTGGCATGTGATAAAAATGTGGTTCCTGTTGTGTTGAGTTTGTCTCAGCATGCACTTCCCATGAAAAATACTAAAGTGCCAGTACACTTTAATTTAATTGCATGCTATGTTCCTTTTGGGTAAATGCTTAATTAACAACATGCAATCTTATTTTAATTATTAAGCAAGTTATAGGTGTTTCCTATGCTTGTTAATTTTTGTACATGTGTTAATTGCTCAGTATAAGCTAAGAAAAATATGAAATATGTTGTTTCACACTTTTCAAATTGTTTAAGTAATTCTTGTATAAACATGTGTTGTTTCCTCATCACCAGCAAAGAAATAATTTTAACCCTGCCTTGTGTATGTTTTCTATTGATGTTGTGAATACCAAAGTGGTAGATAATTATGTAACCTTGCCTTCCTAAGTTTATCAAAAATTTTAGAATGCTAGTTGAAAGCTTTATAACTGTTTTAAGTGCTATCTGGAATCTGTTATAACTGCTAGAACATGTTTTCTTGCTAGAATTGTTTGAGCTACTTTTGTTTAATTTCAGCAGTAGCTATATTTGACTTTGTTGTAGATAACTTGTTAAGATATTTGGTGTTAAATTTTCACAGCCATAACCTGTTTAGTTTAACCTGGGTATATTTTACAAATTCATCCCTAAATCTGAGTTTTTCCTGTTTGTTCCAATTAGCTTTGCTTAAAGTGTCTATTAGGCCTTTTTAATATTGAATCTAGCTGGGGGTTTATGGAATGTTTTGTAGACAATTTCATAAGCTTTCCAGAATGTATTAGTTTGTAATTTTTGGTTGTGTGTAGCCTCAGCTACACAGTTTTCTTCCAGCTGCTGTTTTGAGTATTTGAATGCCTTATGTGTTTAATCCAATAGCCTTAGAGTAAAACATGTTTAGTTGCAGGTGTTAGAGAGCTAACCGAGGAGGAAAAGCTCTACTATAGGTTGTTAGCTAAGGGTAAGTGTTAATCTCTCTACAGCCGAAGAGATTTGCACCTACTCGGTAAACGAGTATAATTTTATTGCATCATACATTCGTCATGAGCAATCATTCATATTTATTAGACATGTCTCATTTCTGGTATATGACTTGTCATACATGTTGGATCATCATACATGTATACATGCATCTAGGATTGCCAGAGGGAGTGACCTTGCTGGAGTTTGGGGAGCTGGAAGGAGGAGTCCCATAGGAGATTCAAGCTCCAGAAGTTCCAGAAGAAGGAGAACAGGGCTCTGACCTTCCTGAGTGTCCAAACCACCTTCCCTCCATCTCTATGAAAGGCAAGCCCCGGAGCATTTATACCCCTTTCTTACTCTATTAAAAGTATTTTACTTACAATGCCATCACTTGTTTGTGCATTAAGTAATAGGAGTTGAGATGAAACCCTTACTACATTATACCTTCCTTGTCCAACAAAAGAACCATGTAGGCCCAGAATCGAAACCTCTGCTTATCCATGCTTAGACCGGTAGCGTGGGTGGTCTGCTATCCGCCACAAAGATAGGAAGCTGGTCACGGTTGGCTATATTTTCCTATCGTGGAAAATAACCATGTGGAAGTAATAAATCGAGACCGGGCAGACAAGGTGTTGTGAGCCACTTGACTTGGAGGTCTTGTGAGCGGGTTCTCTCCGCCTGTGTCGCTAGGCACTATCGTAGTTGGACATCTACAGAGATTGAACGCATGCCTCATTCATAGCTGGCCGAATAACTCATTTCGACCGCGACGCCTAACTCTGTGGGTTCGGGACGAAATCTCCCCCTACTTGGGTCATGAAGACCGTGAGCGGCATACTAGTCGTGGGCAAGTATGACCTGAGCTACCTGGGCGGGACTGTGGGCAGGATCTACTTGAGCAACCTAACTATCTGTGAGTCGCTACTCATGCCTGTACTTGGACACCCATGGGCTACCCGGATGATAGTGAAGGTGACCCGAATAAGTGTGCCAACAAGCATACTTGGGTGTGATGGAGGAATAAACCTCCAGCTGGATAGGAATACGATTCAAATCACGGTCTCTCCCCGTCAGTGAGAAACTTGAAAGATCTCCCTCCCACTATAGAAATCTGAACTCTAATAAGTAACCAAAAGATGGTTATGGGGTTTTATGCCAAGCACAATATGGTTATTATTGTTTGATAACTCAGTGATTGCTCTAGTACAGTTGCTAATGAGATCTGTTTAATATTACTCAAGCAACGGCCAAATAATGTTTTATGATTATGAGAATCCATGAGTGATTAGGACTGCTCTTTTATGCAAAAGTATGCTATCTCCTGAGATCCACTGATAAAACCTTGCATAATCCTTGATGTGTCTATAGTTACATATTTATCTCTCTATCGGGTAAGTCTAGCTGAGTACAATTGAGTACTCAGGGTTTCTTTACCCTTGTTGCAGATGGTATGGTCTATTCTAGCTATTGCCAGGCATGCCTCTATCCTGCATGTGATGATGAGTGAAGACCACGGGAAATGGTGGATTCTGATGTCTCTCCTTGTTGCTTTTGATGGGACTATACTAAGCATGACACTATATTTGTTTTAAATAGTTTACAATGGGTATTTGTAAAACCAAAACTTCCGCTACTTTGATTTGAACTCGGTGTTGTAATAACACTTCTTTAAACTCTGATGTAATATTATTTCCTTTCGAACTTATCACTGTGGATGTGTGGTTACTGAATCGAGTACGATCTCGGGTTGTTACTTGTTTGTCGTTTGAAATCCTTCGAGATTTCAAGGACTACCGGGCTTATATGGGCTCTAGTGTGATAGTGTTGTCGGAAACAATGATCATTGCACTAGTTCTCTTATAGGTTGGGCGGTTCCGTGACATCCCAATCTCCTATGCCACTTCCAAAGATCGGAAGAAGAACCGGCAAGAAGACAACGAGAAGGTCCAGAAGAAATAGAAAAATCTGCACGAAAGACCTTCCCAAAAGGCATAATCCGGCAATCTCCTCGAGAGTCAAGAATCCAAGAAAGATTAGGCTTGAAATTCACTTCAAATCTGTCATCAAGGAGTTGCGAAACCGAGAGAAGGTTAAAATGCAAATTCGCAACCAAAGAAACATCCTTGAGAATAAAAGACGAATTGACACGGATTGACCCTTGGGACACAACCTTACCTCTACTCTTGTCCCCGAATGTGATATACTCGGTGTGGCGCACGGGGTCGAGGCTGGAGAACCACTTGGCACTTCCGGTCATATGGCCTGAACATCTGGAATCCACAAGCCAAGTCTCCTCCAGTCCTCCTTCCTACATCAATAAAAAGACATAGGGTGAGCAAATGAAGCAACACTGGGGTTAGTAAACTGTGAAGGATACTAGTGTTGGTTTATTTGCCCAAGGAAAGGGTTAGGATGTATGCCAAACATCTCTTGTCCCATAGGCAAATAGCGATCACCACGATAGGGAAAATGTGGTCCGCTAACGAAGGGAGGAGTGAAGACACCGCCACGAGGCCCGTAGTCGTATAGATCATGACCGGTACCCCACCGGGCACGACCACCGCGTGGTCTCGCCTCCTGAGGCCTAGCACCTTGAGGCTTTGCACCTCTAGGCCTAGTAGTGCGCCTCCAAACTTCGAGTTCACGCATCCCAACTGGTGGGTGATACATGTACCGATTGTTCAACTCAAACTGCCGCCTATCATCTCTCTTCCTCCTATAGCAAAACTCAACCAAGTGCCCATCCCTCTCACAATACTAACAATGGTACCTCACCGCACTCTTGGTAGGCACTCGCTTGTTGGGTTGGGTGGCTCTCACTTTCTTAGGAAGGGGATCACTAGAGATGTCGGGTAAGGTGCCAAGTGGGTTCCGAAGGTGGTTCGGTTTGGGAATCCACACTTGCTTTTGTGGAGTGGCTTTGGGTGGTTCCTCGATCACACCCTCTCTCACAAGTGACTCGAGTGGCTTAGGTGGTGTAAACTTGATAAGCTTGGGAGTTGTGGTTGGTTTTTCACTCTCGCTCAACCCACTGCACTCACCGATCTTACCAAACAAGCTATCGTCCTTCCCACCTAGAGCAAAGCCTACTCCCATGCTACCAGCTCGCCTGCACTGGCTCAGCATCATTCCCAACTACGGCTCTCGGCAGGACACCCAGCTCAAGATGGACCAAAGGTATGTGTTTTCCTCCTCGGTACGCATCTGGTCGTGTCTGCACGACACGATCTCAAGCTCCAAAGCCTCAAAGCAATCCGACTCTCTAGTGCCATCTGAGCTAACCTTCTCTAACACAGTGATCCTAGCATCCTTCTGTGCCAGCTCAGATCGCAAGCCTATGCAAGACTTGCACACACCAAGTAAGCTAGTCCTAGCCTTCAGCTCACTGTTCTCCTCAAGTAGAGTGCTATACTTGTCCTGGATAGTGACAAGGTTAGACATGTGAATGGCGCAAGCATCACACTCTACGTCCTCGGTAACCACCACCAACGTCTTAGCAAACTCGAGCTCATCTAGCATTTTCAGATACTTAGCCTTGAACTCATTTCTCTCTCTAATCGCACGCTTGAGCAAATCCTAACTCATGTAGTTAGCGATCAAAGTTTCAAGCCCGAGAGAGAGAGAGAGATTCGATGGTGGGAGTTACCTCGGGTGTGTCGGAGTCGTCCTTCCGCTCACCGGCCTCCTCAGCTCCAAGTGCCATGGTGCAAAAGCCACCATGCTTGGCATCGGTGTAGAAGCAGAGGTCGTTGAGCTTGTCCTCCACCTTCCTTTTTGACTCATCATCATTGCTCGAAGAAGAACCTCCATCGGAGGAGCAATGGATGTTGCTGAGGGAGGCGAGGAAAGCACGATGATTGGCCTTCACCTTGTTGAGCACCTCCTTGGCGGATCTTGGTTTTTAGCCGCCTATGACCTTGTGCTTGTTGCCGAACCAGTGCTTGCGTTTTTCCTTGCGCTTGATGAAGTCACCTGCAGCTTTCTTGGGGCATTTTGCAATGAAGTGATCCTCATCACCACAATGGTAGCACCCCTTGGCCGCACCACCATGTCGACGGTTCAAACGGTTGTTGTGAAACTGTGAGAACTTGGTGATGACCAAAGCCAGCTCATCATCTCCAAGAGCCTCCACTTGATCCTCTGTCATAGAAATCAAGGACATAGCAAACATAGCATGTGAAGGGTTAGAGGATGAAGAAGATCCACCGCCGAGGCCGTAAACCAACGCCATAGAAGGATTCGATGGGTTCTCAAGCTTGGCCCGGGTCTGGTGGTCTATCTCTGAGGACTTGAGCTTGCTAAACAGCTCATCCACGGTCAGGGCATCATTGTCCGGTGACTCCTGAATGGCAGCCACCTTCATCTCCCACACCCTCCGATCAAGAGCATGCAAAAGCTTGATAGCCATCTCATGATCATCATAGAGAAAGTTGGCCTGATTGGCACACATCTTGTTGACGATAGATTGGAAGCGAGTGAACATCCCATCAACAGATTCACTGGCCAACTGAACAAAGTTCTCGTACTCCCTACGGTACGTGTCAAAGAGTCTAGACTTGATCTGATTAATTCCCTCATGATATCTCAAGAGTGTTTGCTAGATCTCCCGCGCTGCAGTGAGACTCGAAAATCGCTCAAACTCAGGAAGCAACAAACTCGAGAAGAGAATGCTACGGGCTCTTGCGTTTGACGCATGTTGCATGACTTGGGCATCAGTGATCCGAGGACCAAGAACCACATAGTCCTCATTCTCACAAATCTCCCAAATCTTCGAATCAAGCCCTTGGAGGTAAGAGGACATGCGCACCTTCCAATAAGCGAAATTTGTTCCATCAAAGAACGGAGGTTTGCTAGCACCTCGCTCCATGTCGCCTTCGCATATCAAGAACCGTGTAAGGTGGAATGATCCTTAACCGGCTCTGATACCAATTGAAGGACCGAGAACGGCGACCAGAGGGGGGGGGTGAATGTGAGCCTCAAATTTCACTCGGAAATATTCGGGCCACTCTTCCTAAAAACAACCCCAGCAAGCACGCTTACTCAACCAGCAAGATCACGACCCTAGAGAGGGTGGATACCTTTGGTGATGAGCAAGATGTACAACGGATCTTCCGGAAACCAAAAACTCAAACTGAGACACCAATAGTGAGGCTCTCAAACCCTAGAGAGAAGAGAAGAGAGCTCACCCAAAAATACTTATAAGAACTGGTCTCACAAGTGATTCATCCAGTTCCCTGCGTGATTACAAAACCAACGCAACAAACGGAACTCAATTTGGAGTCCGAACGAGAGAGAAACGGCCAAAATAGTGGGCGAAGAAATCTGGAAAACTCTTACTGGAAGGCCGACGGATGCTGGGCGATGGACGCTGAAAAGGGCGACAGACGGTCCGTCACAGAGTCCGTTGCAGCGTCCGACGCCCCAAAAAATCAGCCCAAAACAGCCCCAGGTGACGGACGCTCGGCTAGGGAACGGGCAGCATCAGACGGGTGAATTTCAGCGTCTAGACCCTGCGTCCGACGCCCCCGAAAACTGCGCGGATCACACGAAAAACGTTGGAACTTGTTCGTTTCAACTCCGGTTTAATCCAAACTTTGTGGGGAGGTTTCTGAGGTAGATGTGACTCTACTCTTGGAGGATATAGTCCATCCTTCCATCACAAGTTTGTGAATCAAAGATGAACGAATAAAACAGAGTGGAGAACAAGCCAGAACACAAACGGATCGATCTCTTTGCTCACCCCATCCTAGCCCGATTCCTCCGGTGGATTTGATCACAAGGGGTAGCAACAACTTTCACTTCAAATGGAATTCCAAAACATGCAGCCAGGAGGGAGATCAAGCGATGAGAATCAAAGAGAAGAACCACAAAAGAGAAGAACACAAGCCAAATGGGGACACAATCATGAAATCAAAAGCGCCATGTCCTACGGAGGGTTGGAGAGATCAACCTAGGGCCCTCATGAACTAGAGAGAGGTTAGAGAGAGATAGAGTTGGGGAAAATGAGAAGTGTTCAAGAGGTGGGATGAGGGATACCCCTTCATTCCCTACTTAATAGGCTTTGGCTATTTCCCAAAGACCCCCCTAGATACATGAGTGAACTACCTAGCCTAAGCATTGCAGTCCAAGCTCCGGAAAATATCTTCCTCAATTTGAATGGACGGCCCCGCTTCCTGCAAAGAGTTGTCATCGCATCGACGCAACCTCCAGGATTCCACCACATGTCATCCCCGCTTCCTTGGAAGCTCCGCCCAGGTTTTGAGGCCCAAACCCGCGAAACCCGTCACCGGTAGCTTTGGGCTCAACTACCGAACCCGGAGTTTTGAGGCCTACACTCAGAAACCGTCCACCGATGGTTTTGAGGCCCAACACCAAACTCGAGCCACCTTGTCCTCGCCCGGTCGGACTCCGAGTCCCATGAGCCTCCGCTCGACCCGCTATTCCACCGTCTTGACTCGGTCGACTTGGTCTACCTCTATGTCTTGTCGCGCTCGCCGGTGCCAAGTACTAGCCACCACAGCTAGTCCGCCGGTGCCCATGGTCCCTCAGTCTGAGCCCCTCTTCGCCCTTCACCGCTCTCAGTCCATCGGCATGGCAAGCCTCTACTCGACCTTCTCCACGCCATTGACCACTGTCTCCGGGCATAGCACCTGCACACCTGTTGACATTTCTTAACACCACTTTGAATACTGGGTTGTCATCCCTAGCATGGCGCTAGAAATGTGCAGTGGTATTTATGAATGTAAAGGCTCTCTAGAAAAAATATTTATTCTATCCGCAAGCGCACAGATAAAATACCAACTATAGCACTTCACCAGGAAGTAATTCCAGGTATCGTTTATTTATAATTTTGCTAAAGGAAAAGCAAACATTGGTGGCATGAACTAACAAGGGTTTAGACTAGAGATGGACTTGCAGAGCATGATTACTTATGAGAAACTCAATCACACAGTCACTTGCTTCGGCAGGGGGTAAGCCATAATAATAATAAATATATTGAAGTGTAAGATCAAAGATAACATAGAGATTAGAGATAGACTACTCCATATAAATGTAAGGTGACATCGGATTAGTAAGAGAATAACTTCTAAGTATGTTCTAATCTACTAAGTCATAATCTACTCTAGCACATATAAGATCATATATAGCATAAAATACTCTTCATCTATGTATAAGGAACATTGCTACAGAAAGCCAGAACATAGCATGACTTACTCCGCAATACCAATTCTGCCTGTCCTACCAACGGGGGGTGGACTATATAAGAATCAATGGAACTGTCACTTCCATGAACTACCATGTGACCCGACCAATAGGATACATTTGTAGGTAAATAGCATCTAAGAACCACACTCACATGTGATCTACCACTTAACTCCCTAGGGAAAGAGCTAAGTGCTTTGCAAACTCATACATAAACTCATTATCAATCATAACTATATCAAGTATAGAACTAGAATAAACTAAGAACATAATAAATAGAAACATAATGATATTAAGAATAAAGTCGTAGAGAAAGATACAAGATAATACCAATCTTTATGACGAAGATCCGAAATCCAGAGCGCGATGCTCTACTTCTCTAGATCTATCTAATCAATCCTATAGAACTTGAAGGAATTGGGAGTAGCTATTCTAATTCTTTGGTGGAGAGAGGGATATGAAACCCTAGATTTGATGGCTTCCTCTAATAACACTACAAGAAATGTGATGGTTTATGACAAAACGTAACAAAACATGTGTCATAAACCATGCGCCTTATTCCATGGTTTGTGACATTCATCAGTTCATAGAATGTCAAAAAACACTTCTGTGACATTCTATGAACCGATAAACATCACAAACCATGGAATAAGGCGCATGGTTTAAGACACGCGTTTTGTCACGTTTGTCATAAACCATCACATTTCTTGTAGTGTAATGATTTCTCCCCTCCCTAAGAGGTGGCAGGGCCTTTCTTATATATCCCCCTCAAATGAACATGGACCGTCGGATCAAACCGACCTTAATCGAGTGGTTTAGATTCATCCTCAAAGGCGGTTAGGCATGATCGACGAAGTTGGCTGTGATTGGCCACCAGGGAAGGGCGGGTGCCCCAAACCCTAGGGCGGGCTCCCTGTGCCTGGGCCCACTCGGCCTCTTGCTCGGTCCAGTCTCTTCTAGAGTCTTCCTGAGTATTCTTTTCTTGTGCGGAGGTCCTTTCTCTCTATGTAAACATGACATGTGGACCTTCTTTGGTTCTTTTCCTGATAACTCCCTGTAAAAACATAAACTCACCAAAACTTGTGGAAATCTGTCAGTTGGACCCCCTAAGTTTATGGTGGTGATTCAATTAAGTCCTCTTTAGTTCTTGTTGACATATAGAATTTGATACTTAACGACAGTCAACAAGCTCCCCCAAGCTTACCCTTTGCTCGTCCCTGAGCAAACAACTAACTCAGATGGATTAGAAGTTCCTTCAAAATTTACTTTCTGACAAGCACACATGCTTTCAAAATAAAATTCCCTCCCCAGGTTAGAGTGACTTACCATGGGGCTTAGTACCCACACTTGAGTCTTGATAAATTGAAAGATAGAATAATCAAGTCAAGCACTATGTCTCATGCTCTGTACTTCACCTCTGTTCTAGAGTTTTCATAACTTTTCAAATAAAACTCAAAGTTCCTTAGTATAACTCTCTCAAGTCTCTCATATGTGGTATTTCTGGATCCTTACCAAGGCATTAATGGTTTATTCCCTTCTCTCAAATATGTGGTATTTGTGGTATAAGGCATTGTGGTATTGCCTTCTCTCACCCTACTTCTAATAAGGCTAAAATCTGGAGCTTATAGGTGGGAGATATTGTATACATACTTACAAGACATATGTTGCATAGTCAAACCGTGGATCCAAAGGAACAGGTCAATAAGTCAAATCAAGATGTGCATGTGTGGTGAATGAATGGTGTATGTTGATGATGGTGGTAGTGATGATGATAAGAGAGGTGACATTCTAATTCTATTTTTGCTCTCTTTTGATGGAATGTATAGCTTTCTCGTACTTGAAACCTTTCTAAGGGAGTGAGTTGCTCGATATAATATTTTTTTTGGTGGGTATCTTGTATCCCTAATTCTACTGTCGGACACTTGACCATTTTTACCTCTCTTTCTCACTTTTTATTTTTCTAAGGTTGGCGGGCACTTGCCCTTTTTATTTCCTTGTATCTCTCTTTTTTTTCAGAGCACTCATCCTTGTAGAGCAATAAAGCAAACGTAACTGGAGCATTTATTTCACAGGGACAACATGGGTAGGTGGACATTTATTTGTCTCTATTCTCTCCCGAATTAGGAGCAGAATATTTTTGGTGGATCTGGAGATTGAAATGAGTGGATGTATGTGGATGCGTACTTCTAGAATAGAAGCAGCGTGTATAGATAGAGTGTATATGGATGCATACTTCTAGGATAGAAGTAGCGTATGTGGGTATAGTGTAAGTGAATCTTGATTTATACCGCATGACTAGTTCCCGAGGGTCACACAGCTTGACCACACTCAATGCTCATAAGAAGTATGCAAATATGTGGTTTTCCTAATCTAGTAGGCATGTATTTATGGCTGTGGTAGGAATTTAAACTCTCGTCATATAGGAACTCATCATGTAGTATTTTTAAGATTTTCCAAAATAAATCTCCAGAATTTAGTGTTGTAAGAACAAGATAAACAGTAGTTCAGACTTTCATATCATATCAACCAATTTCCTAGACTTAGTTTAGGCTTATGCTCCCATAGGTATTTAGATAATTGTTTTAGCATTTATTGGGAGAACTTTATATTGAAGGCTAGGTTCTTGTAAGAAAGTAAATAGAGCAACTGTTTATGCTAACTTTTTATTCAAATTTTTATTCAAGACAAAATTAAACTCAGCAAAATAAAGCATACTTATCTACACACTCTTTTTATTTGGTTTTCATGATTAAGAGATGTAGTAGAGTAAACAGAAAATATTTATTGGGTTTTCTAGGTTTTTATAAAAATACAGAATAACTATAATAAAGAGAAATAGAAAACATACCTTGATAATTAGGGGAGGCACTCCCCCAAGCTGGCTGATACTGTGGATGGCTTTATTGAAGCTTAAAGAATTGAAGTAAAGTAGACACATTTTCACCGATAGTGGCGTTCTCATCTCGCATTTCTTGCATGGCGATGGTGTGGTCCTGGTTCCACTTCTACCGCTGCTCTAGTAATTGAGTGTGTCGGGCTTGTGTCTCTTGGATGGCAAGGAGGCTGTTGTCGGTGCGGGTGTAGAAGGCGCCGGTCTCATGGTAATAATCTCCGGTGAATGCGTATGTGTCATCGGAGGCTTGACCTGTATCAAAATGAGGTTGGGTTCTAGACCCTGATGTCCCATATGGGTCAGTGGAATATCTTCCGGATTGGTATGGTCCGTTTGCCCATTGTTGGTCTTGTCCTTCCGACCATGTTTCTTGACCTGGTTCTTCTTGTCGTGTATATTGACCACACGGATCTCTAAGGATGCGAGGGTTGTAATCATTATAACTGATGTGTGCCGGTTCTTCTGGGCCTGGATCGGCACTGTGCCATGTACGTTCTTGATGACTGGTCATCCTTTCGGAGGCCATGCACTGTGGTGCTCTTTGGTTTACTGGCTCTGCTTCAATCTCAATCAAATAACTTTGGACAGTGTAGAGCCCAAGGCCCGGGTTAGGTAACCGGACCTTGCCCTTGTCATAAAGCATATACATAATATTGTGTTCTTTCTTTAGCATTCTTCCTTATCAAAAAGATTCATAGCCATAATAAAGTCGGAACTCATCAATGAAGTCAAGTGATGAGCCTTCTAATAAATTCATGTTTGTGGCTAGACGGGTGATTAAAGATGTGCAACCGACAGGTCCTAGAAGGTTTGGTGTGCTCAGCCAATGTGCAACTAATAAACTTACAGGTGAAACATGCACTTTATTAATAGCAGCAAAAAGAAGTTGCAGATCTCCTACTCTGACCTTCCTGATGTCATCTCTATGGAACAGAACAAATCCTATCCATTTATGAAACATATGAAGCGTGGGATGCTCTATGTCACTAGTTCGGGGTTGTAAAAAGTGTTGGTCTCTAGAAATTTCCCGCCAGAACTGGTGTTTATCAAAATTTGTAAGATCAGCATCTAAGTCTAGGATAGCTCTAGGAGAGAAACCGAGGTGGTTACTCAACTCCCTCCATGACAAAACAAAATTTTGTTTGAATAACCGAAAAGCGATCCCGCCCTCACTTAATTGTAAGGTGCAAAGAAGTTCAATGGTCAAAAGACGGGATCCTAATTCGGTTATGTTCCAAAAGTCTATCCACCCAATCATTTGAAAAATAAGATCAAGTTCAGAGTCCATACCTGTGTCTTCTAGTAGGGTAGGATCGATGGTAGGGGTGTGGATGAAATCTTTGTTTTTCAACTTTCGGAGGACTTCTTTCTCTCGCTGGGAAATTAGTCCAAGGTTACTTGTTTTTAGGAGGACCTTCCTTGTATTACCTGATGATGATGATGGTGCTTGTTCGGCCGGCAGATCGACGCTCATGTTGGAGTGACGAGAGGAGAGCCGAGACGAGTTTCTCGTCCCAACACTCCTCAAGGCTTCCTTGGCGGCTTTTGCATCCTTCTTAAACATCCTGCAAAACTTGATGACAAAAACAAAACTCGTGGAGAATGTGAGACAAAAAAGGATGGTTAGTGATTAGCTGTCTAGATGTTAGTCGTTCGAGGGTTAGTAAGACAAAATTTTATTGGAGATTTTAGCAACACTCCCCCCTAAATAGATTTTAGTTACGCTTGGACAGCGTGATCACTAGCTTCTAAGTGATTCACTTCTCTCTTCAAAAACTCTTTCTATTCCTCTCTTCCTTCCCACTCTCTTCTTCCTTCTCTCAAAAGAGCAGAACTTCTGAACTTGGAAACTTGAAGTTGGAGATGTTTTCTGGAGTGTGTGTGGTGTGAAGAAGAGGCTGGAGGAAGGAATTTATAGGCACAGAGGGGAACAGGGCGGGTGCCCTAGTGGCATGGGCGGCCACCCCACTCTGGGTCCCAAAGTGGCTGAGCTTTGCTCTCCACCTCACATGCTATGTCTTCATGCAAAATTATTGGTCGTCGGTGGAATTTGGACGGTGGAAGTTATCTGGTGGTTGTGATGGGTGTAAGTGGATGAAATAATGTGATGTATGGTGGTGGATTCTATGACATGTGGGACCCAAGGATGTGGGTCATGCTTCTAGAAACTTGGTAAATAAAATGCAGGAAAAATAGAATGAGAATGAAAACTAATAATGATTAAGCAAAATATATTTTTCATGCCACCACTATAATTAATAAATATGGGTTGTTACACACCATAGAAATTATTTATGTGGGGCTTTTGGATTTTATGAAAGTAAACATGATTAATGCAAGAATTAAATATGCAAGAGATTGATGCATATGGATAAATACCGATTTACTTTCCGACGAGGGTTCAAGATTTTAGGGTCCCCCAAACTGGACCTCCAAATTATTTTCAATCTTCTGATGTATTCATCTCCAGAGGTGATGTCTCTGGTGATTCTTCTTCATGAACTTTCTTCACTGTGGATTTTTCTGGTCTAGGATTGAGTGTGAAGCGTTCTTCTTGACCATTTATGTTGAACTTAATTTCTCCCTTTCCGACATCAATGTGGGCGTTGGCAGTGCTCAGGAATGGTCTTCCAAGGATGTTGGACACTTTAGAGTTAAGGCTCATGTCCAGTACCACGAAGTCTACTGGCACAAAGAACTCTCTTATCTTGACTGGAATGTTCTCAGCCACGCCCAATGGGTATCGAATTGTTTGATCTGCTAGTTGTAAGCACATTGATGTTGGTTCTAGTGTTGCATAATCAAGCTTCTTGTAAACTGATGAAGGCATCACACTGACACTTGCTCCAAGATCATAGAGTGCATTGTTGAAGTGTTGGTTCCCGATCGAGCAATCAATAGTGGGGTATCCTGGATCTTCTTTCTTCTTTGGTAACTTATTCAGGATGGCCGCACTACATTCTTCTATCAGCTTGATTACCTTAGTGGTTGGCAGTGGTCTCTTCTTGTTAAGGATATCTCTGATTTACTTTGCATAGAGGTATGTTGACGTATAACTTCTGGATAACCTCTACAAACTTTCCAAACTTCTCATCCGACTGCAGTCCTCTGTTCCTTCTAGGAAATGGTAAATAGTTGGTGTCATGGTAATCTTTTCTCATTTCTTGGTCAGTTGGTGCTTGTAGCAATTCTTCTGCTTCATTGGGATTCTCTTCTTCTACCACTACTGGTATTGCTGGTGCTCTTCTTGTTCCTCTTGGACGAGGGGGATCTCTGGTAGATTTCCCACATCTTGTAGTTATATTCTTCACCTGCTCAATGTTAGTGGCAACAGGCAAAACATCAGCTAGGTTTGATAACTTAAGCTCTACCTTTTTATTAAGGATCTTTTGTTCATCAAAAGCAGATATTAGAAAATCCATTTTATTATATATATCTTTTAAAGAGGATTCATTTGTATCCAGCCTTTGCACAAGATTCGAATTAATTTTTGTTTGTTGTGCAATTAAATTCCTCAAGGTAGTTTGGTTTGAAGTATTACCTAAATTCATACCTTTGCTATTGGGTTGACTTGGAGTAGGTTGATGTGGGCATTTGTATGCCATTTCAAAGGCCCTTCAATCTTCTTTGTATTTGTCCCTTTGGTCAAGCCAATGGAGTAAGTCATCCATCTTGGTTGATAGTGCATTTACTTCCTCGGGTATTTCTTCTGTTTCGTGACAATGTTGAACTTTTTTTTGGGACCAGCTTTGGTTCTCTGCTATCTTGTCCATAAGTATCTCTGCTTTTCCACGTGTAAGTTCCAAAAATGATCCTCCAGCAGATGCATCTAGGCCTCACGAGCCTTCTGAGTTAATCCATGGTAAAGGGTCTGCATGAGTAACCATCCCGCCATTCCATGATGAGGACAATCTGATAGGTATCCTTGAAAACACTCCCATTCTTCTGGAATGGTTTCTGATTTCTGCTGTTGAAAATTGGCAATCCTTCCTCTTAAGGCATTGGTTTTGCCTATAGGGAAGAACTTTGCTAGAAAGGCATTCGAACAGTTTTCCCAAGTGTTGAGATCTTCTTTGTTAGTGTAGAACCACTTCCTTGCTCTTCCCATAAGTGAGAATGGAAAGAGGTGAAGCAGTATGATGTCTTGGGTGAATCCGTTGATGATGATTGTGCTTCCGATCTCTAAGAAATTCTGCAAATGTGCACTAGCATCTTCATGTGCCTTTCCACTAAATTGTGTAGCTTGCACCATATTGATGAGGCTTGGCTCTTCTTCTCCTTCTTCTGCCTCAAATAACAGACCAGTGCGGATGTTCTCAATGCTTGGAGCAGAGAATTCTCGTAGGGTCTTTTGTGTCATAGCTTCAGAAATTGGTGACTAGCTTCTTCTTTCTCGATTGCTTTGATTCTAACGATGAAGAGTTGAATGTATCAAAGTCAATCCTGTAATACCCTGTATAAAAATATAAACATAGAAAACAACAGGGGTGATCCTGCTAAAGCAGAGGTGCCTTGTTATGATTTCTCATTAAGTAGTTGTTCATGCAATTTTTCTCCATAGTCTAATTCTAATATAAATCTATATTCTATGCGTACCGATGTTTTATGATCCTCGGCAATGGCGCTAGAAATGCTTGTTGACATTTCTTAACACCACTTTGAATACTGGGTTGTCATCCCCAGCATGGCGCTAGAAATGTGCGGAGGTATTTATGAATGTAAAGGCTCTCTAGAAAATATATTTATTCTATCCGCAAGCGCACAGATAAAATACCAATTGTAGCACTTCACCAGGAAGAAATTCCAGGTATCGTTTATTTATAATTTTGCTAAAGGAAAAGCAAACATTGGTGGCATGAACTAACAAGGGTTTAGAATAGAGATGGACTTGCAGAGCATGATTACTTATGAGAAACTCAATCACACAGTCACTTGCTTCGGCAGGGGGTAAGCCATAATAATAAAAAAGATATTGAAGTGTAATCTCAAAGATAACATAGAGATTAGAGATAGACTACTCCATATAAATGTAAGGTGACGTCGGATTAGTAAAAGAATAACTTTTAAGTAGGTTCTAATCTATTAAGTCATAATCTACTCTAGCACATATACAATCATATATAGCATAAATGACTCTTCATCTATGTATAAGGAACATTGCTAAAGAAAGCCAGAACATAACATGACTTACTCTGCAATACCAA
This sequence comes from Microstegium vimineum, assembly GCA_022036555.1. NCBI lineage: Eukaryota > Viridiplantae > Streptophyta > Magnoliopsida > Poales > Poaceae > Microstegium > Microstegium vimineum. The sequence continues at coordinate 22,245,183 of CM039130.1, read as the reverse complement.
TTCTGCCTGTCCTACCAACAAGGGGTGGACTATATAAGAATCAATCGAACTGTTACTTCCACGAACTACCATGTGACCCGACCAATAGGATACATTTGTAGGTAAATAGCATCTAAGCACCACGCTCACATGTGATCTACCACTTAACTCCCCTAGGGAAAGAGCTAAGTGCTTTGCAAACTCATACATAAACTCATTATCAATCATAACTATATCAAGTATAAAACTAGAATAAACTAAGAACATAATAAATAGAAACATAATGATATTAAGAATAAAGTCATAGAGAAAGATACAAGATAAATCTTTATGAAGAAGATCCGAAATCCAGAGCGCGATCCTCTACTTCTCTAGATCTATCTAATCAATCCTATAGAACTTGAAGGAATTGGGAGTAGCTATTCTAATTCTCTGGTGGAGAGAGGGATATGAAACCCTAGATTTGATGGCTTCCTCTAATAATGATTTCTCCCCTCCCTCAGGGGTGGCAGGGCCTTGCGTATATAGCCCCCTCAAATGAACGTGGACCGTCGGATCAAACCGACCTTAATCGAGTGGTTTAGATTCGTCCTCAAAGGCGGTTAGGCACGATCCGCGAAGTTGGCTGTGATTGGCCACCAGGGCAGGGCGGGGGCCCCAGACCCTAGGGCGGGTGCCCTAGGCCTGGGCCCACTCGACCTCTAGCTCGATCCAGTATCTTCTAGAGTCTTCCTGAGTATTCTTTTCTTGTGTGGAGGTCCTTTCTCTCTATGCAAACATGACATGTGGAGCATCTTTGGTTCTTTTCATGATAACTCCCTATAAAAACATAAACTCACCAAAACTTGTGGAAATCTGTCAGTTGTACCCCTAAGTTTATGGTGGTGATTCAATTAAGACCTTTTTAGTTCTTGTTGACATATAGAATTTGATACTTAACGACCGTCAACAACACCACAAGTCGATAGACAGGCACACATTTGCTTTCGCAAAGGTTAGTTCAAGCCACTGAAACTGAAACGCTCAAGTGTTGGGCAATCACTCATCACAAAACTGAACTACGCTTGGGGTGCTCGGCTGGGCTGGCGGTGGCGCCATGGCGAGGGGAGCAACATCGAGAACTTCGACGGCCATGGCGTCGGCGTTGATGGGATCTTGAGCATTGGATGGGCTTCCATTGAAGGGAATGAGTGGCATTTCTGCATTGCTTCTTGATGGAGCCATGGTGATGTAACGCCCCATAGTCCAAATGACTCAGATCCATTCTGTACGCTGAGCGAACCACACCCACCACCATCCCACTTAAGCTTTCGTCCTCGCTTCGCTTAAAAGGATTAACCCGGGGATGGTGGGATGGACTATAGAAGCCTTATATGTTGGTCTATCCCACCCTAAACAACCAAGGTGGGACTAAACTCTCCACAATATCTCATTAACACACATGGGCCACTACGGGCCAAACGGGCCGGATGTGACATACACCCCCTCAAAGAACTCGACGTCCTCGTCGAGCCCAACATACCCACAACCGGGCAAACGATGACCAGGAACGTTCCCCTCGTGGCAACGGGCACGTGCGGGCCAGGTGTGCGGACATGGTAGGTTCATTGCGCGTGTAGGCTCTGCGGGGCGCACAGCATGACACATGTGCTGGCACTGGGCGCACGGTCGCGTGTGCTAAGAGGGGAACGTTCCTGGTCATCGTTTGCCCGGTTGTAGGTATGTTGGGCTCGACGAGGACGTCGAGTTCTTTGAGGGGGGTGTATGTCATATCCGACCCGTCTAGCCCGTAGTGGCCCATGTGTGTTAATGAGATGTTGTGGAGGGTTTAGTCCCACCGTGGTTGTTTAGGGTGGGATAGACCAACATATAAGGCTTCTAGAGTCCAGCCCACCATCCCTGGGTTAATCCTTTTAAGCGAAGCGAGGACGAAAGCTTAAGTGGGATGGTGGTGGGTGTGGTTCGCTCAACGTGCAGAGAGGATCTGAGCCGTTGGGACTCTGGGGCATTACAAATGGTATCAGAGCCGACCTTCGCGGCAGCGGGTGCGTGCGGGCCAGGTGTGCGGATATGGTAGGTTCAGTGCGCGTGTAGGTTCTACGGGTCGCACGGCATGACACATGTGCTGACACTGGGCGCACGGTCGCGTGTGCTAAGAGGGGAACTGTGAACACATGGTTGATATGTGCCCATGATGTTTAGTTTTGATGATGAGCGATTGACCAACACATGAGTGTTTCAGTTTGAGCGTTTACTTCTAACCTCTTTGCGAAAGCAAATGTGTGCCTGTCTATCGGCTTGTGGTGTGCAGGTGCTATGCCTAGTGACAGTGGTCAATGGCGTGGAGAAGGTCGAGTAGAGGCGTGCCGTGCCGATGGACTGAGAGCGGTGAAGGGCGGAAGCGGGGCTCGGACTGAGGGACCATGGGCGCCGGCGGACTAGCTATGGTGGCTAGTACTTGGCACCAGCGAGTGCGAGAAGACATGGAGGTAGACCGAGTCGACCAAGTCAAGACGGTGGACGCGCGAGTCGAGCGGAGGCTCAGGGGACTCGGAGTCCGACCGGGCGAAGACAAGGTGGCTCGCGTCGAGTGGTTTGATGGTTTGGGCCTCAAAACCATCCGCGTCGGTTTTCGAGTTTGGGCCGCAAAACTCGGGGTTCGGTAGCTGAGCCGAAAGCTACCGGTGGCGGGTTTCGCGGGTTTGGGCCTCAAAACCCGGGCGGAGCTTCCGAGGAAGCGGGGATGGCACGTGGCGGAATCCTGGAGGTTGCGTCGAGGCGACGGCAACTCCTGGCAGGAAGCGGGGCCATCCCTTCAAATCGAGGGAGATATTTACCGGAGCTTGGACTGCAATGCTTAGGCTAGGTAGTTCACTCATTGTATCTAGGGGGGTCTTTGGGAAATAGCCAAAGCCTCTAATAAATAGTGGATGAAGGGGTATCCTCATCCTATCTCTTGAACCCTAATCATTTGCCCCAACTCTCTCTCTCTAACCTCTCTCTAGTTCATGAGATCCCTAGGTTGATCCCACCAACCTTTGTAAGAACTCGAGTTTGTTGCAAGGAATCGGAGGCCGTAACCTCCGTAAGCCATGGCGGCTTCGTTTTCTTGATCGTGTCCCCATTTTGCTTGTGTTCTTCGCGTTTTGCTTTTGCTCTCTCTTTTTCCCGAGTTGATTTCTCTTTGTTGGGAGTAGCTCATGCAAATCCGTTTGAATCAAGTTGTTCGTATTCAAGAGGAGCATCTTTGCACCGAAGGATCCATCCTCAAACCTCTCGAGTACGCAGATCGGGCGATTTCTTTGCGACGTTCTTCGTTTTCCCTTTTCTCCCCCAAATCCGAGTGTTCCCGCTCATCCGACCCAAATTGAGCGATGATTTCTTCGGGATAGCTCCCCAACTGCACTAGGATCATGCCTACAAAGTTTGGTTGCAGTTGGTGATCATTTGGTCGAGATTTGGGAAGATTTGGCGGAGGAAAATCGCTTTTCGGGGTTTCTGCGCGATTTTCGGGGGCGTCGGACGCTCCGAGGGTTTTGCATCGGACGCTGGTGCGTGCTGACGTCAGCGTCCGTCGCTCGGTGTGTCTGAGCTTTTGGTTTGGCGCCAGACGCTCCTCAGGGTCCGTCGCCGACCGTCCGTCGCCTCTGCTGTTTCTGAGTTTCTGTCTGGCTCTCTGGAAGGCCGACGGACGCTCGCCTAAGCGTCCGTCGCGCAGCGTCCGACGCCAACGGACGCTCACCCAAGCGTCCGTCGCCCAGCGTCCGACGCCCTGCCTTCTGCTTCTCTTCTGCAGTGCTCTCTGGAAGGTCGACGGACGATCTCTCTGCGTCCGTCGCCAGCGTCCGTCGCCCTGTCCTGCAGCGTCCGTCGCGTTGTCTTCCAGCGTCCGTCGCCTGTTTTTCTGGCCGTTTTGCTTAGGGTTTTTGCCTCTTTCTCATAGGGGTTGAGAACTCTATCTTGGGGTTTCCGGTGAGTTTTCCTCCACTGTCGGTGAGCTCTCACTGTCGGTGAGCTCTCATTTCTCCGATTTCCACTGTCGGTGAGCACCCAACAACTGGGTTTGATTTTTGGGAAGAGTGGCCCGAATATTTCGAGAGAAATTTGAGGCTCCCATTCACCCCCCTCTGGTCGCCGTTCTCGGTCCTTGAGGAACGTTCCTAGTCATCGTTTGCCCGGTTGTGGGTATGTTGGGCTCGATGAGGACGTCGAGTTCTTTGAGGGGGAGTGTATGTCACATCCGGCCCGTTTGGCCCGTAGTGGCCATGTGTGTTAATGAGATATTGTGGAGAGTTTAGTCCCACCTTGGTTGTTTAGGGTGGGATAGACCAACATATAAGGCTTCTATAGTCCATCCCACCATCCTCGGGTTAATCCTTTTAAGTGAAGCGAGGATGAAAGCTTAAGTGGGATGGTGGTGGGTGTGGTTTGCTCAACGTGCAGAGTGGATCTGAGCCATTTGGACTCTGGGGCGTTACAGGTGAGGATCAAGGGGGTGAGAATGAAGGCAAGGAGTGATGGAGGTTCTGCTGGTTATGTAGAAGAGCAAAGCGGGAGGAGGAAGAAGAAGGAGAGGAGGTTAAGAAGATGGATTCCAATGTTCAGCGCCTTCGTTCTCGCTCGGATCACGATGAAACAGAAGGGGAACGTTGGTCCAACGTTCATGTGCAACGGGCACGTTGAATGGGCTCGGACCTAGGACTGGTCTGGTCCGACCAAGCCAGGTTTGGAACTCCCACGAGTCAGGTGAGGCAGGCCGTGCAACGTCGGGCTGAAAGGCCTCAAGACGAGATCGACCGATCTCCTTCTGGGGCCAAATGGGCCAAGATTTTTCATGGGAGGAGGCAAGGCTAAATCTAGGCTAAATCTAAGGTCAAACATGAAAAATGAACAGAAAATTTAAAACATATAGATTTTAGTTCTAAGTAGGATTAAGAACAAAACCTATCATGTCAATTTCTTGTTCTGGTGTTTCATGCTCATGGAAAACTTTAAGACGTTGACCATTTACCTTTAAAGGTGTTGCAGCCATAATCTTGAAGCATGATGATTCCATGTGTCACAACATTGATGATGAAGAATGGTCTTTCTCCTGTGAATCATCGAATTATACTCAGACCCTTTCCTCTATTCATTGCTTCTCTCCTGCGAAGGATTAGTGGACAACACATACCCAAAGGAATTCACGAATAATTTGAATCAAGGGCATTATTGTCATAGAAATAAAGGACCTCTTCTGTGCTATAGAAAAGTTGATTTCAGCATTTTAGCATGAAAAGGGGATGTTCCCTCATTGCTCACCGATTCTTTAAAGATTAAGCAAGGTTAAGGCAAAGATGTGCAAGATTAGCTCATTACTACCTCAACCCTTGATTTGTCTCTGTGAATGATCTCATGACTTACCCACCAAAATTTGGAAGTTATCTTACATGGGTTAATCCAAAAGTAAAACCAAATTCCATATAAGTATACTTTAGGTTCATTAATCAAACTTGACACCATGTCTAATTTGGTTAAAGAAGGCTATTTAACCTAAGCACCATGCTTAATATAAAGAGCTTTTGGAAGCACAATTTCTACTCCCAAACCAAAGCATACTCAAGACAAAACCAGGAATCATGAAATACTAAAGAGATTCAAGAGGAGACAGGAGCATGGATGGTGAACTAGATGAGCATTTTTTTATTATTTTATTTTTATTTTATTTTTGTGACTTAGCAAGACGAGCAAGGTTTATAGAGAAATCAAGGTAGAGACAACCAAATAAAATTAAACAATGAAGCATGACATGAATTTCTTAGAGAAACACACTCCCCCATACTTGGATTTTGCAACATTTGATAATGAGAAAATCCAAGTCTAGGATGCGGAATTTTCTTTTTAATGTGCTTCATTATTAAAAAATGTTTGGTTCGACATACCTTGTGTTTTGCTCAATCATTCTTTTTGTTCAAACCTGAAATGGTTAGTGACAAAATACCCGAAGGAACACTGTCACAAATATTCCCTTAATCTCATTTTACAAAGTCATTTTATTCATTTGAGAATTTTGGGAAACTTAAACTATTTTTATTTTTGTTTATATTTTTTAACAAGCAAACTTTTAATAGAAAAGAAAAAGGCTCGGGTTATCTCTCGAAAGTGCTTAATTTTAAGACACAAGCTTGTCTTTGGGAAACCTTCAAGTTGCAACTTATGTTGGTGAAGCGGTTTCCCCTTCAACTCCAACATTTGCGGTCCTATCCTCAAGACCAAAACCACTACAAGATTTGCAAAATTTATGGTAGACAAACACATCTACAACCAACCTTGCAAAGATTTTAGAAACAAGAGGCATGAAGAGGTTGTAGATCATGTGTGTAGTCATGGTCGAGGGAAAGATTGATGTGGGATATTTCTCACTTGAGCATGGATTTGATGGGAAGATTGAGGCATAACTTCCATGCTCATTGGTAGAATCTTCCATTTGTATGAATGGGTGAGCACTTTCATTCTCATGACCTTTCAAGTCATCCTCAAGGCTTGAATGGGTCATGGCTATTAGCGAGATTGACATAAGCTCACCCCTTGGATCAATAACTGGTTTGGATTCTAACCCTTTGATGAGAGGTTGGGAAGACCAAACGGGTAGATAATCTTCACTTATTCTATGACCAAGCTTCTCATTTCCTAAAATGTTCTCCAAGATTCTCATGATTGGCCTTTCGATAAAAGTGAGATGAAAGGAAAGTCTAGGAAGGTCAAAGATATGGAAATCTAGGAAGATCTTGAGATCATCAACCATCACAAGAACATTATGAAGGACTCATAAACAATCAAGGATTTGACCATTGGGGAGTCTAAGACACTTTTGTGATTGGGATAGATGATCCTTTGATGATGTTGGAATATGGAAATGAGGAATGATATTGATCCCGAGGCTAAGATCATAGCAAATTTCACCATCAATGCCCAACACTTGACAGGATATTCTCCTCACATGTGTGGGCATTTTAGTGACTTCCTTTGAGGATTTGGCCTCATCCAACCATTCTTGACTTACAACAGTAGGTAGATGCTCTAACCATTGACTTTGCTCCTCTTGGTCAGATTTATGGCCCTTATGGCTTCCATGCCTCGGGTGTCTTAATGAATTCTCAAAGTCATTAAGTGGGTCATCATAAGACTTGAATGAAGGAACACATAGGTGATCATCAAGATCAAGGATGGGTTTAGAAATGGGTTCATAGGATAAGTCAGATGTGGGCATAGAGAAGGAGAGAATAGATTTGGCTTCTAAACACTTTAGTTCCCCTTCTATAAGCTCACTCGACATTTCTTTATTAGGTTTCCTAGACTTTTCCTGATGTGCCATGTGGGAAGTCGAGGCGCAAGATGATGTTGACTTGGGAGGCTTTTGAAAAGATCCCTTCATGAGAGGTTTATGAAGGTAAAGTTTCTTTTGGAAAGGATAATTTTGAGCATTCCCAAAATTAGCAAGATCAGATTGGAGGTTGGCCTCGAACTCGAGGGAATGGTTTAGGTGTTGGATTTCTTCTTCCTTCAAGAATTTTGGTATTTGTGGTTCAGGATCGATGGTAGAATCTTTAGATAGGAGTGGTGATGATTCGGCTATCGAGGTTTCTTTTCTAGGGGTTGGTTTTTGTTCTTCCTCGGGTCCTTCGTTATAAACGTTAGTAGAGGGAGTGTTTTCAAGAATCTTCATGAGAAGATTCTTCGCTGCACTAACGGGTAAACACCTGAAGGCTCTCCCGGAAGTTATATCAAGGAGTTGTGCGGAATCTTTGCTAAGACCGCCATAAAAGTGTTGTAATAATGTTGGCTCGGTTATAGCAAGATCAGGGCCAGATGATGCTAGATCTAAGAGACGGGCCTATGCCGCACCTAGAGGTTCTTTCTCCTTTTGTGAAAAGTTGATGACCTCTTTTCGAAGACGAATCACATGAGAAATAGGGAACAAAGTTAGGAAGAATTTGGATTGTAACTTTTCGAGTTCTCCGTTTACACTATCTACGTTGTGAAAGTACCATCGTTTGGCTAGTCCCGTCAAAGAAAATGGAAATAGCTTCCACTTAAGGGTACTTCCCCTCATCCCTTGAATGTGGACACATGAACACAATTGTTCAAAGTCACGTAGGTGAGTGTAAGGATTTTCATCTTCGTCCTCAGAAAAAGATTGTTCCCGAACTTTGGCTATGAAGCTAGGGCGAAGCTCATAGCTAGGTGAAAGGATGGGTTGTGATGATGGTGGTGGCTCCAAACTATGGCCCTTTGGAGATGCATGATGAGAGATGGATGATTGGTTCATGATGTGAAAAGGATAAAATGAAAAGAAAGATAAAACAAGGATAAATAGGACCACTAGGTTCTAGTTAAAACAGCTACCGTTCCCTAGCAACGGCACCAGAAAACTTGTTGACACCAGAAGAGGCAAATGGGTAAAAGACCGCAAGCGTACAGTTGTCAAGTGTAGCTTTCACCGGGAGTATTCCAGGTATCTTATTTTCCATAGGGAACGAGAAGTGAATTAACTAGTGATTAAGGTTATGTCATATGATGAGACAAGGGAGACTATGATGTTGGGTTGAGAGGCTCACTATAGCAAAGATATCTAACTAGGCAAAGTTGGTTATACTGGCTTTATCAACCCTTCTCTTGCAGGAGGCGATGGGATAGATCAGTGAGAGGACAAAACTCTAACCGGACTGCGCCATCATGTTGTATTGAGGCCCTACCTTTTAAGAACTTATGTTACACACGTGGTGGAAAACAAAGACTAGATAGGGCTGTCACCACCTACTAGCTACCACAAACAATTCATGCCATAAGCGGTTTACAAGGGAAAGATCTAGTCTAGACACCACGTCTACACTATTCTTACTACTTTAACCTCAGCTAAAGGCTAAAGCACTCTACTTAAAGTAAAGCAATGAACAAGCGCGAAAAGATGTATAAAAGCTATGCTAGAATTAGTATATTAAATGCTATAAAGAACTCGGAAGAATCACTTACAAGTGCTGAACTTACAAGAGATTCACATCCGCTGAGGTAGAGCTCCGGAGAAGATTCTCGACAGATCTGGGGCTTTCTCCAGAAGACTTCCCTCACTCTCTTCCAACTAACATAGCACTATAGCTAAGCTAAGTAGTATTTCTCCAATGAGTCATGGGTGAGAGGGGTGCTCTAGGGGGTATTGATAGCTAGAGGTGGAGTAGGGTCTACTCTGGTGCCACGTCAGCAATCCGCGCCACCTCCATCATCCACCGTAGGATCAAACCGTCACTGTAACCGCCTTAAATCAATGGTGGAGATCAAGTTGATGCATGGCGGCATGTAGGAAGGCAGTGGGGAGCTTGGGGAAGCTTTTGGACACCAAGGCCAGGTAGGCCGACCTCCCTATGATAGGTGGGACCTACCCCTTTCTTCTAGAAGCTGACCCACTGGTCAGGGGGCCTGTGGGTGGCCTCTGAGCCCACACTCCAAGTCGACCGACCTGGAGTTGAGGCTTCTGGCCTCCTCCATTTGTGTGGAGCATGGCTTACATGTCATGGTCACCTTGGTGAAGTTTGGTACTTTTCCGAGATACTTGTGGGCCCATGGATCCTCGTGCTTTGATCTAGAACCGTTAAAAGGTAGCACAAAGTGGATCCAAGGGTGGATTTTCACTCTAGAAGGTGTTACTCAGATCTTGGGTGCATGGGAGACCTTAGTGGTCCCTTAGTGAGGTCGGCCGACCCCCTAAGTGGTCCCATAGGCTCCCAAATGTCCCCATTTGTCATTGCCTGTATAAAATATTCAAGGGACATGTGGAAATAATTATCTGATAAAGTATGCTCATGATATGCTTGCCTTTCTTCTATTATGAGGATGTTGACGGTATTTTCATAGTGACAAAAAGGGTCATTCTTACCGTCAACAATCTTCATTATCACTTGAGTCCTCAACCACCAATTGGATCTTGCATTTCTCCTTGGTGAAAGCCTTGAGGGCCAAGTCCTTCTCCTTCTTCTTTTTCTTTCTCTTTCTTCTTGGAGGAGGATGAAGGGCTGCCATCACCAATCTTCATGTACATCTCATGAGCATTGATCTTGCCCAACACTTGTGTTGGTGTAGAAGTAGAGTGATCCCCTTGGTGTATAATGGTGACGATGTGGCCATACTTGTCAATTGGCAAGACACAAAACATCTTGCGCACCACATCGGCTGGTTGCATTTGGGTGAGCCCAAGTCCATTCAACTCCTATACAAGAATATTAAGACATGAGTACATCTCATTAGCATTCTAATTATCAAGCATAGTAAAGGAGTTCAACTTAGCCATGACCAAATGGTAGCGTTCCTCACACTCACATTTAGTCCCCTCGTGAAGTGCACACACGTTTGTCCAAACATCATATGCGGTTTTGCAATTCCGCACACGGTTGAACACATCCTTGCAAATGCCACGGAAAAGAATGTTCTTTGCCTTAGCATTGTTCTTCTTAAAGAAGGGATCCTCGGCAAACACCGATCCACCCACGGTGGTGGCTTTGTGAACACCGACATCCATGGCCTCAAGGTAGGCCTCCATCCGCACTTTCCAATAAGGAAAGTCATCCCCATCAAACATGGGTGGCGGTCCATCCCCATGGGACATCTTGCTCTAGGCGGTGAAGCCTAATTTAGAGCAACAAGGCTCCGATACCAATTGAAAGGATCAAGATGCCCAAGAGGGGGGGTGAATTGGGCTTATTTCAAATTTCTAAATAAAATATGAAATCCTAAACAAATGTCAATCACCCCCTAGTGCCTACCGGTTGTGTGTCCTAGCTAGAAAGCGGTAGCAAGGCATATAAAGGAAGAACACCCTACACAATTCAAGTATGAAATAAGAACAAGTGCGGAATGTAAAGAGCTAGGGAAAGAGATTCTTGACACAACGACATTTTGCCGAGGTATCAAGGAGTCGACACTCATCCTAGTCCTTGTTGGAGCACCTCGCAAGGTATTGCTCCCCCTCAATCGCGCACAAGGGATGAGTGCTCTCTACGAGCTGGTTTTTTGCCACTCTGGCTCGGTGAACCGCCCACAACCGATGAACAAGTCCTTTCAGCGATCACTTCCTCCGAGGACCACCGGACCGTCTAGGTGATGTTGATCACCAAGAGTAACAAGCCTTGATCTTCACTTGACTCAGTCAAGCCTCACAACTAGAGTGGATGCACACTTGAACTCTTGGATGAACTAGAGAGAGAAGATTGATGGATGGATTCGCAAATTACTCTCTCACTAGGGATCTTGCTCTCTTCATACACCTGACAAGGTTTCTGATCAAATGAAACGAGCAAAAGGCAGGTGGGGAAGGCAAGGGATGGGGTATAAATACCCCCCCACACAACTAGCCCTCGGGGCTGAAAAGCAGATAGCTTAAGTTGGCAACGGATGCTCCGTCGCTTTCCCCAATGGCTAGTTCCTGTTCAACCAAATAGGCGACGGACGCTCCGTCGCTTGGTGACGGACACTGCACCTCAGTGTCCGATGCAACTGGCTGCAAATGGGTCTCTCTGTAAGGTCGATGAACGCTCCTCAGCATCCGACGCAAAGTCAACGGACAACGTCCATCGCGATGGGAGCTTTTCTGGTACTCACTGTAAGGCCGACAGACGCTCGGGGGCAAATACCCCAGCGTCCGGCGCCATCGTCTGACGCGACAGACAGCGTCTGTCGCCCAGAAAACAGCTCTCTCAACTATGGTTTTCGTCGTGATGAATATGGAGTTGTTCTGGGCTATCTTACGGTCACCATAGGCTTGCTTAGAGCCAAGGTTGTCAAGTGTGCACCACACCTAAGTCATGAAGCTCTCCTAAGTCAAGCTACTAGTCTCAACCCCTCTTGATAGTACAGTCAAAGATCAAATAAAGCCCTATCTAAATACTAAGTGCCCTTCATCTCCTTATGGAACTTAGTCCTATCATTCTAGGGTCTTCATCATCTTGTCTTTGAAATCCAAAACGATATCCATCTTGGGGGCTAAGTGATAACCATGGATGCCCATTCATATTGATCACTATGGCTAAGCTACGCATAGCCTCTACAAAACACACATTAGCCATAATAATCCTCATTTGTCGTTAATCACCAAAACCAATAGGGCCATGATTCTTCACCCCAACAACAAGGAGGTTGGAATTCGCGCCCTTTCTACCAAGGTAATGGAGGCAATAGCAATTACAATAATTACAATTCCTACAATAATTAGCCTTCATTGAAAGATCTTGTTCTTGGTCAATCTAAAATTAATGATGGTATAAATAAAAAGATGATTGCCAATGATAAAGTTCTTGAAAATCTTGGTGAGAAAATGGATAGCTTTGCCACTGCCATGAAAAATCAATTGAGCTTTAATAAAATGTTAGAAACACAACTAGCTCAATTAGCCGCAGCTATGCCATCTATAGAACAAGGTAAGATTCCTGGGAAACCAGAGGATCCAATTGAGAATGTTAACATGGTCACAACGAGGTTTGGTAAGCCTCCACTTCGCTCCAATTGGGGCTATCTTCTCGATCCTCCCTTCATCATGAAGAAGGAAGATTCAGGACATCCGACAATCAAGTGCTCGATTGGACAATAGACCTTCCACAACGCCTTCTGCGACCTTGGATCGGGCGTCAACATCATGTCTAAGGTAACACATGATAACTTGCTAGGGGGACCTTTGTTCCCTACATGTGTTCGTTTGCAGATGGCAGATCAAATGATGTGGTTTCCCGAGGGACTAGCTAGGGACATCTTAGTGAACATGCAAGATGAGTACATCCATACAGACTTCATAATCCTGGACATGGGAGCCAATGTGGACGTCCCCGTCATGTTGGGAATGCCCTTCCTCAACACCACCAACGCAGTCATCTACGTGGGATTGGGCCAGATCCATTTTCCAATTCCCAAGTCACAAGGTAAAATGTGCTTTCAATGGTTATAAAATTAACAAATAGGTCAAAGCACATCAACCAAGAAGAAGAGTTCGAGCTCCACGCCAAAAGAAGCAATACTCGGAGGACAAGATCAATGAACTCAAGAAGGAAGAACTTGCCAATCCATGGTAGGTTTGGAAAGCAAAGGAGGTGCACACCCCTCGGTCTCCATCTCCGGAGCCATCAAGTGCACCCGAAGAATGAATCAGAAGGAGAAGTCCTGCTCCATGGACTTAAAATCAAGGAGCCCTCACCGAAAGGTAAATCGGTAGTTATCTTTTATTTCTTTTCCATTTATTTCATTAATTTTCATCATGCTTAAAACCTTGAGATTAGTTTAGCACTAAAACCTGACCAGGTTTAGGCCCTATAGGGGGTCGGCCGACACCCTTAGGGACCCTTTGGTCACCTCTCTTTCACCCCATAATTTGAGTATTGTGAATTTCAAAATTCAGAATTTTCTCTAGGAGACATCTCTTTAGCTTTGTCATGCTTTAAAAAGGAAACACATCACATTCTGACTAAAGCATGACACACACTTTGTCTCCCACTACTATTTTCTCAAAGTGAGGGATCATGAACACTTTTAATCACATCAAGTGTTGCCTTTCACCAAACACTAGGAAAAGAGGGGAGTGGAAACTCCACTTGGGAGACACCCTAGGGTGGTCGACCGACATGGCTAAGTTCCAAGCACCATGCCGTTGTCTGCCATTCACGTATAGTATCTCTCCCATTCTTCTAACTTTAATGGAGGGAGCAAAGGGTGGTTGGTCGACCGCCTTTAGTCACTTCCATCCCTCTTTTGCTTTTCTTAAAGCTTGCCACAAGGTTTCATGATTATGGCACCCAAGGAGGGGAACCTAGGGGGTTAGCCGACACCCCCAAGGAGCCTCCTTGCTGCCATCCTGTTCCCCTATAAAAGGCCATGCAAGGAGAGCTCAAAACCACACACTCCAACCAGATTTCATTTCGAGCTCAAACCACTTCTTCCATGCCTATGCCTTTCCTTCTCCTCACTTCTCTCATGTAAAGTTCTTAGCTCTTGGAAGAAGTAGTGCTACTCTCTCTCAAGTCCACAAACATACCTTGTCTTCATCAAGCTTCTCTTAGCTCAAGCCTCTCCTTGCAAGGGAAACTAGGAAACTCACGCTAACGCTAATCCTTGTCCTAGTCATGTTCTTGTGTCTATCCTACCTTCCAGAAAAATGAAGAACTCCTTGAAGTCCACAATCAAGAAAATAAAGCAAGCTATAAGTGGAAGCTCATCTCGGCGCTCCCACCAATCTAACGACACTTCCCAAGGAAGAAGAAGGGGTGGTTCTGCCCGATACACTTGGGAAAACATCCCAAGCGAAGGACAACCTCAGGAGGAGGAAGAAACGCCGATGGAGGTACCTCACCTTGGTGCAGTCATGGTGCCCTCGATGAGAGCATACAATCAACAAAGTGGTCTCTGGTTTGACCAACTAGAGTACCAGAAGTACCTTTCTCTTCGGGATCGATCCTTCGAGCATACAAGGATTGTGGATCCAACTCTCCTCACCAACGCATGTATGGATGTCAAATTTAACACTATCTTCTCTACCATTGGTTGGTCTAGTTTCTAGCAAGTAAACAATGAACTTGGAATTAAATTGCTCACCATGGAGTTCTTGTGCTCTCTGCAAGTCTCTCGTGATGAAATATATTTCCACATATTTTACCAAAACTTTAATCTTACTTGCAGCCAACTCAATGTTGCTCTTGGTTTCGATGACACATGCTTGCTAGACTTAGGAGCTGCCATAAGAAGATTTAATAAGAAGGATTTTTGGATTTCCATATCTACTTTGAATGACTGCTCCAATCCTAAACCTGAGGAAATTCATAATCCAACCCTTTGCTTTATTCACCTTTGGATGAGCCTGACGTTATTTCCTGGAATTGATGTTACCATGCTAAGAACCATAGAGTTAAAATTGTTATATGCCATGGTTCATAAAATTCATGTCTCTCCTATCAAATGCTTAGTAGCTTTCTAGCAAAACTCGATTGAAAGAAATGTGCCTATACAATTCACATCATTAATCACTCGTATTGCTGACTCAATGAACTTGCTAGATGGGACATACCCTTTTGAATACCTTAATTCACCTAGAGCAGTAATTTCTGAAGAATATCTTATACATGCTCAAATGCTCAAAAGAGGTCCAAGAGGTGGCCTCAAAATGATTTATCATGGCCATAACGATTGAGGTTCCTCTTCCAAATGAGAAACATCAGTTGTATAGGACCTGCCAACTAACCCTTGATTTAGATCAAGGACATGGGCAAAGAGGTGTTGCAAGTTCCTACAGGAGAGCCCATGAGGGGTCACAATTTGCTCATTTTGAGCAAGGTGGTCCTTCCTGAGGAGTGGTGGGTGAGGACGACGATGCAACTTCTGATGCCATGGACACTTCCAATGGCATGCCTCCTCAACTACCACAAAGACCACGAGCATCCTTCTCATCCTCACGAGAAAGGGAGCATCGTGAACGACAACAACAAATGGACAACCTCACCAATGCCATAGGCGAGCTTCGCGTTGAGCATGGTGTGACAGCAGGTATAGTCCAGCAAACCACCGAACAAATTCAAGCATATCAAGAAGAAGAAATCTAGCGGTGGAGAATGTGGTGGCAACAACATCCATATCAGCCACCGTACTATTGAGCAAAGGATAAGCTTTGGGGAGGTTCCCTCCCCCACTAAGGTAAGTTTTTAATTCCAGCATTTACATTCATGCACTTTCTTACTTATCTTTGCTTGCATCTAAAAAAATCTAAATATGATAAAAAGAACAAAAAGACTCCTCTCTACTCTCATATGTTTCATGAATGTTTATCTCCCTTATGGAAATGATGAATAGTTGCACTGCTAAATGTTTATCTAGTACATAGTTTACAACTTGGTATTTCTCTAAGTATGGATTACTTGGCTTAATTAAAACCATCATGAACCTGAAACTTTTGTGGGTTGCATATGTTGTACCTAAGTCTAAGTTGTTGTGAGACATGACATAACAAAACATGAGCTGCTATAATTTTGTTACAAACAAGAATGACTATCGGAGATTTATTTCTTAAAATGATAAAAAAACTTTTTGTTCCTCAATGGTGAAAATTCCTACCAAAGCCATATATACTCTTTCATGATATAAGCTTCCTACATAAGCTGCTTGCTTTGTGTTGAGTTTGGTCAAGTTTTGTGACCCTTGTTGAGAGACTTATCATGCTCCCAAGATCAAGATCACGTACACACCACATGCATATATGCTGCTTCTACATTGGAAGTACGCAAAAACATGCCATTCATTTTCCACAAAGTTCATGCTCCATGTTCTAAAAGAATAATCTCTCCTTAGTATGTGCTAGTAATTGAGACATAGACTATGCAAAATTATGAAAAATATGAAAAAGAAAAAAAAATATAGGGGCACATGAAGGTCCCAAGTTTTAGAAAAATGATGAGCATATCAAAGCTCATAGAAAAAGAAAAATAAAGATAGCTATTGTTGTCTATTTAAGTTTAGCAGTATTTGGAAAGACTATACAAGATTAGATATCTTTATCCACTTTGAGAAGTACCACTACATCAACTATCAATCTTTGAAGTCTCAGAGAAGTGAAGTATGTCTACACTATCAAAATGAATAACTAAGTCAACATACAGCATGGGGGAGAGCACCCCCCCTGTATCCATGCAAGTATCCTTATCCTCTTAGGTTTACTTTTATTTAGATAATAATTACATAAATTAATTCAAAAAAATGTGAGCACATGAAGGTTCACCCTTAAATAATTATAAGTCACAAAAGTTATGACTTAGACACTTTTTATATCTATGGAATATTCATTGTCTATATTATCCTTAAGAGAGTCTTTTATTTAGTAATAATAATAGGTGTGCTTAGTTTGATTTTCTTTTTAGAAGTTGTTAATAATAAAAAGAACTCAGAAGATAACTCTATGTACGGAAGTGATGAATAGTTGCTCTGCCGTAATTCCTTTCAAGTACCTAGTTTTTAGCCTTGAATTCTCCCGAGTATTAGATATAACTATTTTGACATAAGATTGCTCTGAACCTGAAACTTGTGGGTTGCAAATGCTTGAACTAAGTCTACGTACTTGATAGGTATGATATAAGAAAGTTTGAGCTACTATTTTGTTCCTAGCAGTACCAGAGTTCTAGAGAATTTATCTTTTGAAAATTGAAAATATTGCATGTTGAGTTTCTGTATGATGAATGCTTGATTTCCTACCAAAGCCATACATGTCTGGTAGATTAGGAAAACATTCACTATCATATTTACTTCCTGATTTTGTATTGAGTTTTGTCAAGCTTTGTTGATCCTTAGAGACTTGTCATGCTTTTAAAATCAAGATCACGTATATTCCACTCACATATGCTACTTCCATCTTGGAAGTACGCATCCACATATATGTCATTCCGATCCACCATAAAAATGGTCTACTCTTACCTTGGGAGTAAGAAACCAAAAATATCCTAGTTATCCACCTATCCACATGTTTCATTATCATAGTTATAACTACTCCAAATATTTCCTTATTATCATCTCTCAAAAGCCTTATTGTAGAAAGAGGCTTGGGTTGTGAAAAAAAAGAAGAGAGAAGATAAAGAGAGTAAAACATGGACAAGTGTACTACCAAAATAATGGGTACTCCTACCTCTCTAAAGAGAGAGAGAGAGAGAGAGAGAGAAAAGAAAGCAAGCCCAAGTTCTCCCAAAAGTCCAAGTTCCAAAAGAGAGATGTATACATATTCAAGGAGCAAAGTAGAATTAGGTTTCCACCATACACCATTATATATCCACCCTCATACATCCACCATATATCTCATACACATGCACATCTTGATTTGATTGTATGCCCTGTTTCTTTGGATCCATTGTTTGACTTTACAATATATGCTTTGCAAGTATGTACGAGATGTTTCTCCCCACCTATGAACTCCATATATTGCCTATTAGTTATAGGGTGTGAGAGAGAAGGCACATTATTACTTTGCCTATTCCAAAAATAATACATATTCTGAGAAAAGACATAACACCATTATTTCCTTGGTGAGGATCCAAAAATAACAAATAATGAGAGACTTGAGAGGGTCATACAAAAGAAACTTTGAGTTTTATTTCGAAAACTTTGCAAAACTCCAGGATGAAAGTTGAGCGAAGAGCTTGAGACATAGTGCTTGATTTGATCATTCTACTTTTCAATTACTCAAGACCCAAGTGAAGGCTAGGAAGCTCCATGGTTAAAGGTAATATGGGTATGTTTGAAAATTAGAATAGTTTACTTTAATCTAGAGGAGACTTTTTTTGAACGCATGTGTACTTTTGAGGCGTGAAAGCATTGTAGCAACTCCTGATCCATTGTTGAGTTTAGCTTTGCTTAGGGACTAGCAAAGGGTAAGCTTGGGGGAACTTGTTGGTGGCCACTAAACTCCAAATATAAATATCAATTGTTGCATGATATGATAAGGAATAAACTATAAAGCATAGTTGTAGGGTTTGATTCTAACGAGTTCCACAAGTTGTGGTGTTCTCACTTGTTTTGCAGGATATTCAAGTTTCACTAAATAAAAGTACCTCAAATAAGGAATTGGAATACATCATTGAGAAGAGCTCGTCGAGCCGATCGAAACGGACCTATCACTTACTATATTTGGAGCCCCGATGAGAAAGATATCAACACCACAACGGGAGTCAACTTGGAAATACTCTAGAATATACCGGAACCATCACTCAATATATGTTTAAGGGTTAAACAGATATAATTCCATAGCTTTGGTTAATCTATATTTTCCAGGGACTAAAACAGGATTTGTAAAGGGGAGAATCCCACCACGACACATTTCCTTGTGCAAATGGATTGGAAACCAGCACTAGAAGACTCTAGAGGACACCAGAGACCGCGGGAAAGAAGCAGGAGCCAAGACGCCGTCGGGTGGGGCCAGCCGACACAACCCCCTAGCTGCCCGGCCCTCTACAGTAACAAATCTAGATCGCCTTTTCGAAGCTTCCTCCACCACCTCCAAGGATTCATATAAACCGTTGCTCAAGGTCGGTTTGATCCGAGGGCTACGGTTGATCCCACCGGGCTATAAATAGAGGGGCAGACCCCCCCCCTAAATATCATTATCTACCTATAGAACAAAAGCTAGGGTTTCAATTCTACATCCATGTAGAAGTAGAGGTCCCACTAGTTAGTTCTAGTTTTAGTTCATCTAGTTGTAATTAGAGGTGAGAGAGGAGGAGAGAGCTAAGAGGAGCCGAATATGTCAGATCTTCCTCAACATTGTACTTTTGCAGCATCTAGTTCATCTTGAGCAATCTCTAGGTTCTGCATTTATTATTCATAAGTATCTTATTTTAGTTCTTACTTTATTAAATTTACGAGACCTCCACTCGTATTGAGTGCTCTAGTTTTAATATTGAATTAGAGTAGTAAATGTTAGTGTAGACATGGTGTCTATACTATGGTTTACCTGAGTTTGCGCCCAATCCCATGGATAGATGTGGTAGCCCCAGAGGCGACAGCTTAGTAAGGCCTTTGTAGTCAACCACGTTCGGGTTAGTGTTTTCATAGAGCTTTTGGCAGCCTCCCCCCGACTACCTTTCTCTCAGTCTTTATCGAGAGTCGGGAAGGTACTGTTGCTCCAAAATAAGTAGAGTATAGTGGGCCTTTGATTAGATAAAACCCCTTATAAAACTCTAAAATCTCTGTACCCATTTATCAATCTATCCTTGGATGATCTTCTTTCATTGCTAGTTCACTTCGCGTTCCCCGTGAAAATCGATACTCTTTTGGAATACTCCCGAGTGAAAGCTACAGCGGTATCTGTGCGCTTGCGTATTTTTTCTATGTGCGTTATAAATACCAACAAGTACTTAGTTTACAACTCGATATTTATCTAAGTATGGATTACTTGGCTTAATTGAAACCATCATGAACCTAAAACTTTGTTCTTTGCAAATGTTGTAACTAAGTCTAAGTAGTTGTGAGATATGATATAACAAGACAAGAGCTACTATAATATTGTTCTAAATAAGAATGATTATCGGAGTTTTATTTCTTAAAAAGGATAAAAATACTTTTTGTTCCTCAATGGCGAGAATTCCTACCAAAGCCATATATGCTATTTCATGATATAAGCTTTCTACATAAGCTGCATGCTTTGTGTTGAGTTTGGTCAAGTTTTGTGACCCTTGTTGAGAGACTTATCATGCTCCCAAGATCAAGAGCACTTGCACACCACATATACATGCTACTTCTACACTGGAAGTATGCAAAACCATGCCTTTCCCATTCCACAAAATTCATGCTCCATGTTTTAATAGAGTGATCTCTCTCTAGTATGTTTCTAGTAAATGAGATATAGACTATGCAAAACTATAAAAAAAGAAAGAAAAAGAAGAGGGACACATGAAGGTCCCAAGTTTTAGAGAAAAAAGATGAGCACATGAAAGCTCATAGAAAAATAAAGATACCTATGTCTCAAAATAATAAGTTAGAGAGAGAGATCATATCAAATAAAGGAGTATTGATCATTCACCATTTTCCACACACTTGCACATCTTGATGTAAGAGTATGACACTTCTCTCCCTAGATCCAGGAATTGACTTTACAATAGATGCAAGGTAAGTTTGCTACATTCTTTATCTGTACCTATAGCTCCACATTAGCATTTAGAGGTCTGAAAAGAAGGAAACTCTAAATATGTGCCTTGGTGAGGAATCATACACCATATGAGCAACTTGAGAGTACCATTTGAGGAACACTAAGTTTTATTTTACAAAAAGCATTGCAAAACCTCCGATATGAAACTTGTGAAAAATAAGAAAAATAGTGCTCAAGTCAAGTTGTTCAATCTCTCAACCACCAAAGACAAAGGACAAAGCCATAAGCTCCATGGAGGACTAAGGTAATATGGGTGAGTTTTCATCATTGCTAATTTTTCCATTCAAAAGAGAAGTATGTTTGTTGTAGATTTAGTACTCTTGAAATATAAAGCATAGTAGCAACTCCTGATCCACTAAGGCTAAGTTTGATTGTTTGCTCAGGATGAGCAAATGTTAAGCTTGGGGGATCTTGTTGACCCTAAGAATGACATACTTTTACATATCCAAAATACCGTCAACAACCTCGGGATCAAGGGTAGAATAACATTACATGAACATTTTACCACTAATAAGTTCCACATGTACTTGGAAGGCTTTGTTTTGTAAGAAATAAAATTTCAGGCCAAATCAGCAATGCTGGAAGCTCCTTTTGCACATCTTCTGTTGTGTGATTTGAGCCAAACTCTAGAATGCACATACCATGAGACTCCTGACATGTCCAAGAGCTCCCACAAGAAATCCTGGCTCCAAAGGAGTCTAAACATGATCGGCGGACACTCATTTGGACCCTTCTGGCTACTCAAGAAAGTAGGATCCATGTCAAAGCCATTCCAACCCTTGGATGCAACCTGTGCTTTCATTCAACGCTCTAGATCAAGTGCACAAGGATCCATGGGCCCACATCAAGTGAATCAGCGTGACAAACACTTCAAGAAGATCAACCAAACTCCATGACAAGTGGGACCAGAGTCTACAAGGCAGAGGTGGGGCTAGGACCCCTAGAGGGGGTTAGCCGACACGCTAAGGAGGGCAACCTCCTCCCACTTTGTCCCTGACCAGTGGGGACACCTTCTACAAGCCTGGGACAGGGCCCACCTACCATAGGGGGGGTCGGCCAACACCCCCTAGGCTCCTTGTTGCGCTTGGTCACTCCCCCACGCATTTAACACATGATGGAAATCCTAACCCTCCATCCTAAGTCAGTTTGGAGGCGGTGGATCCAAGGGACCAGAAGTGAAGCCTCCTGGATCAATGATGTGGCAATGGAGTAGCCCCTACTCCACCTCCCACTATAAATAGAGGCTCACTCCCCCCTCTTCACTCATGGTGGACAAGCCTACAAGCTCAAGCACTTAGAATTATCTTAGTAGTTAGTCTAGAGTGGGAGTTAGAGTTGAGTCAAGTTGTGCT
The DNA here is from genome assembly GCA_022036555.1 of Microstegium vimineum. Taxonomy (NCBI): domain Eukaryota; kingdom Viridiplantae; phylum Streptophyta; class Magnoliopsida; order Poales; family Poaceae; genus Microstegium; species Microstegium vimineum. The sequence goes on along the minus strand of CM039130.1, from coordinate 22,223,172 downwards.
TAGAATTTCCAGAGTCGTCTTCTAGGAAGTATGGTATAGCTCTCGTATCTTTCCTTCTTTGTAAGACTTTACTTTATTCAATACATTACTTTCCTCTACTAGTTATAGTATTGTTGTGTGCTTTTGCTTATTACTAGACTTTACATTAATAGTCTGTGATCCTTGTGGCCTTTCCCGTATGCGATCATTGCTTGTCATAGGGTGCTTTAGTTAAAGATCATACTTAAAGTAGTAAGTTGTGTGTAAGCGTGGTGCTTATACATCATCTTACCCTTGGTTACCGTTTGCTGCACGGATTGTTTGTGGTAGCTAGCAAGTGTTGGTATTTATTATGCTCATGTATAATATTCCGCAAGCGCACAGAAATACCGTTGTAGCATTTCACCCAGGAGTATTCCAGGATATCATATTTATCCTCAGGGAAGCAATGGTTAAATAATATGATAGCTAACCATGATGATCCACTAACTAATATACCAACTAAACTATGGTAGGGGTAAATGATATAGATATGATAAGTTCAATGACACACAGGAGAAGTTCCAATGATAAAGAGTAGTTTAGTGAGCGAAGAGGACAACGAGCGAGCATAAGGCTTCCAAATATCTATCTCTACTTGCATGGTTCTAACTTAACAAGACAAGTCATATCAAGCAAGAATAATATTCATACACATTTGCACTTCGGGCCACTAGGCCACTTAGCAATAGAAAGGGATGAGAAGGGTGCTAAACCGCCTAGCACAAGAAGGCCTACGCTTTAAGAACTTGGCCGAACGTGGTGGGATCAAAGCCTAGATAGGTCTGTCACCCCTACTAGGTACCACAAACAAACCGTTGGACAAGCCGCAGACACAGGTAAGCGTATAGTCTAGACATCATCTCTACACTATATCTCACTACTCTAATCCTACGTTTGATGAAATTGATTAGAGCACCAGGTTAAGGGCGGTGAACCAGTGCAAAGGTATACTACCATTATCTTACTATCAAACAACTATGACTATGCTAACAACCAATACAACATAACTAGTCATGTTGCAATAAAGTAAAGTACTAAGGAAAAGTAGAGAAGATAACTATATAAAATAACTCAAGTATTACAAAGAGAGAAATAAATACTAGAAGCATACCAGACCTCCTATAAGACTAGAGCGGAAGACCAGAGGCTCACTCTAACTCCTAACAACACTAACACTACTACAAGTGCTACATCTTGAGAGAGAGTGGAGAGCTCCTCCTTATGGTGTGTCTTGAATGAGAGGGAGTGAGGGGGTATTTATAGTGGAGAGGTGGAGTAGGGCTACTCCACCACCATGTCATCGATCCGCGTGATGGATTGTGACACCCTATGTCAAGCTTTGCATTATGATCATCATTAGCCACTAAGCATAAGCATTTCATTGCATTCATGTTTGCTTATACTATCATTTCATGTGTGTGTTTAATTATATCTTTGAAACTAGAATTGAATAAGTGTTTTATGCTTTAAATCTTGTTCAACATGTTTAGCTAATTTTTGCCATGCTTAGAATATAGAGTGGATTGCTTTTCTGGCTAATCACCTTGCCTAGTTAAGCTTAGTTTAATTTTCAAAAGTAAAAGTAATTCTTTTCTTAAATGGATTAAATAAGTTTTAATCCTCAACCCTTGAACTAATGGTTTTCAGAATTTATGACCTACATGAAAAAGGTAGAGAATAATATTCTGAACAACTTTGGTTTAAGTGTCAAAACTTAGTTTGGAGTTTTTGAAACTGTTTTGAAGCAAATTCAATTTGAATCAAATAAAAGAAAATAGAAAAAGGGAATCAGAACTGAAATAGGTCGAGTTCACCGTTTCGGCCCACGCAGCCCAGCTCGCGCTCGCCCCCCGCCGGCCAGCTCGCGCCCGCGCGCCACGCGCACGCACGGCGCACGCACCGCTCACAGCACGAGCGCCCGACCGCAGCTGCGCCGTACGCCGGCGTCGCCTGCCGCGTGGCGGCCAATTCCTGTGTCGTGCCGAACGACCAGAGCCACTCACGTGCCACGCCGCGCACTGCCCCTTGCGCCGACCAAAACGCCACACACGCCACCATCTCTGCCGCGCAGAGCGCAGCGCTGCGCCGCGCCTACCCTCGCCGTCGCGTCGATGCTGCTCCGGCAGACCCGACCGGGCCACGCCATGTCCCGCTCGCCATCAAAGCACGAAGCAGCGCTAACGGCGCTAGAACCGAGCTTGCACCGCGCATAGCCGCTGACGCCCCTGCTTCGCACGCCGCAGAGCTGCCAGCGCCGCTGCTGCACGCCGCACCATCGCATCGCCTTAACGCCGCCGCAGAGCCAGCACCGACCAGCAGCTTCGCCCCGTCACGATCGCAATCGAGCACGGATCAGCGCTAACGGCGCCAGGACCAAGTGGCGCCCTGCCCCGCGCGCTGATGCTCCTGCCTCGCGCGCGCGGACACGCCACGCCGCTGCTGCACACTGCGTCGTCGCGTCCAGGCCCCCACCAGTCTCTCCGGTCGGCCATGACCGCGCAGGAGGATGCGCCTACATCCCCTCTACCTCCCTCACTCGCCAGCATTCACCCGCATTCTCTCGCTCGCCCGCACATCCTCTGCTCTCACCGTGCCGATCACCGAGAGCACCGCAGCACCGCCATTTCAAATTCGCCACCACCTGAACGCCTCTGCTCGATCCATCTCGCACACTAGCTCTCCTTCACCTCGCACACGCCCAGCTCGCCTCGGGTTAGCCAGCCGACCTCCACCGTTGCCAGACCACCGTCGTCGTTCCTCGACTCGGAGTTTCCACCGCAACGACCAAACTTCGTTTACCCCTCTCCGACCCGCTTCCGTCGCCTCCATCGTCGTAGAAGCTTCATCGGAGGTAGTAGAGGTGAGAACACCCTTCCGCCAGCTCTATCTCACCCTGGAACAACACCGCACCGTTGGTCGTGTGCCATTGCCGCCACCGCAGAGCTCGCACGTGGCTAGACCTCCTCGGAGCTCTTCCAGTTCAACCAGTACTTGCCCTACACTCACTACACCACCGAGGTGCTCACGCGCACGCTCGCTGGGCAGCACGCCGCCGGTAATAGCTTGACCACGTTACGCCGCCGCGTTGCTTCGCCACCGCACGTCGCCGCCCACTTCCACGGCCGCGCTGGTTCAACCAACACCCCCAGTCGATGCGCGTTGTCACTCCGAGCACGCCAAGCCTAGCCTCACCGCCGGCAAGCTCGCCGCCGGCGTGAAAACGCCGGTCAGCGCCGGTGCTCTGCCCTGGCTCGCTGCCAGGTGGACCCTGCGTTGACTGCGGGCCCCGCCTGTCAGTCCGCTCTCCCGCAATGTCTGGGCCAAGCCCAACACTGTGCACCATGGGCTGAATTCAGAAATGCATTTCTTTTTTCCTATTTTCAGTAAATGTGTTAATGCTTGTTTATTTTATATCTAGAGTTTGGCAAATCCAAAAATGATGAATTAAATTGTGTTAGACTATAAATGGTGATATTTCTGTTAAAAATATAAAAGTATTTTTTGGAGAATGTCTTGAGTACTAATGTTTAAATAATCCTTTTCTGCATCTATCAAACTTAAATGTGTTCCAACATGAAATGATCAAATAAAAATATGATGTTTTTATGCTAGCTTTGTTATCCTGTGTAGAAGCTAGGAAAAATATAACATGCCATGTTTCTGTGTAAGTTTTATTTATCACCTATTAAAATGTGTTTCTGCAGTTTTCTTAGATTAATTCCTGTGGTAAATCTGTGCATGTATAAATCATGAAACTTTTTGTGTAGTCTCTGTGTACAATGATCTGTCTAGGAAAAATATAAAATGTGGTATGTTGTATGGCAGAAGAGATACTTGTAGTTCAAGTGTCCGTTTCTAGGGTTTTTTTGGAAAATCATATAGAGTATAATATATTTGTGCTGATCAAGGAACTTTCTTGATAAATATATTGCTGAGCAAAGAACCTGTTAAAAATAAGATATAGCATGTTTCACCCTATTAGCTAGTAGCTCTAGTTCAAAGTGCTTTTTTTGCCTTTAAATTCATCTTTTTGTACCTACTAGCTGGTAGCTTTGCCTTAAGTGAAATTTCTACAATAACATCCAGTAGGCTTGTTCTGTTCCCTGTAATTTTTGTAGATTTTTCTGAGTAGTTTGTAATATACTTGCTGTGTAAAGTGGAACTAGAGTGAATATTTAAGATAATTCCAAAAGTAATCTTTAATTGTTTAGTTCTTGTTCAAGCATCATCCCTACACCATAAGTACTTATATGCATCGCAAACGTACAGGATCAGTAGAGGAACCTCAGGAGCAACTTCCAGAGGAAGGAGTCCAGGAGGTGCAGGAGCTGAACGAGGAGCACCACGAGCTCGACACTAACCTCCCCGAGTGCCCTGACCACCAGCCCTCCACCTTCACTCAAGGCAAGCCCCGGAGCATCTTTAAGCCTCCCAGTATTTACAATTAATCTACTTGAGTATTTTATACTGTGATGCATTAGGTGATAGGAGTTGACTGAATTCTAATTGCTGCATTACCTTCCTTGATTATTGTTTTACCTACCTTGTTAACCTGTAAATAAAAGTAAAAGCAATCGCTTAGCCTGCTTAGAATAATGGTTACATTTATGTTTATATTTGTATTATCCCATGGGGGTAATGCTATCACGGTTGACTATATTTTGCTATCGTGGAAAGAATCAATGGTAGTAATGGATGCGGTCAACTGGAAGGCAAGTGCACAAAGTGGTCAAGACTTGGGGGCAGTCCGTCCGTTGGATCGTATAGGTTTGTATATGATGGTGGCCCTCTTACATCTTTGAATGAGCCCTTTCACATAGGGGCCGTTGTGAGTATCGACCCCGAAGCCGACCCTTAGTCTACTTTTGGCTCCCTCTAGTTTGGAGATACGACCTGCCCCATGGTGGCCAACCGATTTCTCCAATTGGGTGGATTACGCTGAGCTCGCGACGTACTACCTGGACAGTGTTGAGCGGTAACCCAATGCATGGACCCGACGGGGAAAGTGTGGGCGTATGTTAAAGGTAATCTTGCCAGCTGGTTGTATATCGATTCGAGTCGCCGCCTCCCACCGCATAGTGGGGGATTATGCTGAGCTTCACCACGGTACAACTCCATGTGACATTATAATGGTTCTACTAAAATATTGATGAAAGAATTGAATATATTATTATATTGATTGCTTAGATCAAGTGGGTGCTCTAGTACAGGTGCAAACCTACAGATAATGATAGGATGGAAAATGGCTGCTCCCTAATCTTTAAGTTTCATATTGTTTGCGTTTCCACCAAAGCAAAGTTTATCCAGATCCACATAAAAAGCCATGCATACCATTGGAGTCTTTATTTTCAGTTAGACGGGTAAGTCTAGCTGAGTACATTCCCGTACTCAGGGTTTATCCTTTTTGTTGTAGATGGCCAAGTATACTTTGGCTATTGTAAGCACTGTCTCTATCCTGTTGAAGGAGAAGAGGAGTAGGCTGTGGGCAAGGTCTTCTACGAGCTCATCTTTTGCTGTTGTTGGACATGTCCTCGTTGGCACCCCTATCTTTTAATTGTATTAATATGGAGTAAGACTTTGGGCTCGAGTTTCAAAACAATGTTTTATTTGGCCACATGTGTTGTGGCGTGAGTACTACTTTTATTTGGAACAAAGTGTTGTAATAACTTTATTTCGTACTTCAAGTATTTTTGTTTATTGTTGGTTCGTTCGAATGTGCATACCTGAGTTTGCGCGATCTGGGTTGGATATACGATTGTTAGAAATCCTTTGAGATTTTCAGACTACCGAGATTATATGGGCTCAAGTGCTTTAAGTGGCGGTTAAATCGGCTACTTTGGTACTTGATCTCTTATAATTTGGACGGTTCTGCTACATGGATGATGAGAGCCCTTGGATCCCATCCGCCTTCAGATCAAGGGTGGAGAGGAATTGAGCATGTGCTTCTTTGCATGCCTCCATGCAAAGGAGGTGGGCGCCCCCCTAGGCCTTAGCGGGGGGGGGGGGGGGGTCCGGCCGACCCCCCTATGGGTGGTGGGACCTCCCCTGTCCTTCTAGAATGTGACCCACATGTCTTGGAGTGGGTGTGCACAGGTTGGTCCACTTTTGGACGTCAGTTTGTACTCTTGTGGGCCCATGGATCAATGTGAAGTGAATATGAGCCGTTTAGAGAAAGCACAAGTTGATCCAAGGGTGGAGGATCACTTGAAAGTGCTTCTCCTGGATCATGGCCAGCGTGGGAGGCTGGTGGGCCCCATGGTGAGGTCGGCCGACCTACACAAAGGGGTTAGTGACCCTCCTACTATGACATGTGGGCCCTCTTATCATGTGGGTTCTTGGGATCGCTGGTGGGCCCCATAGGGTGGTTGGTCGACCCCCCTATGGTGGGTTCCACTAGCTCATTTCACTCCATTTTTTGTAGTCCTGCAAGAAATACTCCATGGACATGTGGAACTATTTATTGGATAAAATATACTCGTGATATACTTATGTCCCTTCATTATGAGGCTGTTGACGGTGATTTTGAGTATAGAAAATTATGACATTTTCACCGTCAACAAGATCTCCCAAGCTTAAGTCTTTGCTCGTCCTCGAGTAAAGGTTAAAGTAAACATGAGCATAACACCTTAGGATATATAGATAGCATAAAATTCATTCCAAAATATTTCTTAAACAAGTGGGATATGTGGCATTAGCTATCATATATCCTTGAGCAGTTGAAAAGTGGAACAATTCTTGAAGCAAAGTCATCTTCCCAATCCATTTCTTAGTAACTTGGAGTTTTTTCAAAGTTTTCACAAGAAAAACATAGTTCACTTATACTCCTCAAATGGTACTCTCAAATCGCTCAATGGTGTATGATTCCTTACCAAGGTGTTTTGCCTTCTTTTGTTTCATCCTACTTCTACAAGGTTTATGTGGAGCTCAGGTAGGGATAAACATGAAAGCATACTTGCATTGCATATATTATAAAGTCAAAACAAGGATCCAAGGAGAAAAATGTCATAATCCTAGATCAAGATGTCAATGTGTGTGGAACATGGCAATTGATCAATACTCCTCTATTTGATATGATCTCTCTTTCTAACTTATTATTTTGAGACATAGCTATCTTTATTTATTATTTTTTTCTTTTTCTATGAGCTTTGATATGCTCATCATTTTTTTCTAAAACTTGGGATCTTCATGTGCCCCTATATATTTTTTTTTCATATTTTTTCATAATTTTTCATAGTCTATGTCTCATTTACTAGCATCATACTAGAGAGATAACTATTTTAGAACATGGAGCATGAACTTTGTGGAAAATGAAAGGCATGTTTCTGCGTACTTCCCGTGTAGAAGCAACATATATATGTAGTGTGTACGTGATCTTGACCTTGGGAGTATGACAAAATTCTCAAAAAGGGTCAACAATGTTTGACCAAACTCAACACAAGTACAAGTAGCAAATGTAGAAGGTTTTAAGCATGCAAGAACATATATGGCTTTGGTAGGAATTTTCACCATTGAGGAGTATGTGACACTATGGTTTTATGACATTTTATCAAAAGCAAGATCTCCAAGCACTTTAAATAGAAAAGGTAGGATTTCTAAGCTAGAACTATATCACACATCACAACAACTTAGTCAATATGAATTTCATATTAAGATGTTTTCCCACAAGCATAAGCATATGTATATGGAATAAAATTTATGCAAGCTTCTATCTCAAGAATGTCATAAGCATGTCACTTTTCAAAATTTCAATCCAGATTTGGCTTTAGTTCATTTTGGATTGCATAAGATCATGTCAAAATATCACACATGTACTAAGAAGAGAGGAGGATGTGTCAAACTAGCGTTTTGAAGTGAAGTATCAATAGTGGAGGATGACAGGTGGGCCCATAGATCCATTATGGGGTCGGCCGACCCCATCAGGAGGCATCTGGCCCTCAAAGGTGTCTCTCCTCTTTGTCCTCTAGCATACACCAAACTTCAGCTCAATTGGCTACTCTTGGGACGTCGACTGACGCCCATATGGTGGCCAAATTGGGTCAAGTTGTATGTGACAACATCTTGTCAAGTGTGCATCACTACTGCATTTTCTGATTCCTTGCTTGTGGATACAAAGACAAGACAGAGATTAAGTGCATGGGTCCTGCTGGTGGAAAAACACCAGCGGAACCAAAACTTCACTCATCATTTTTTAGCCTCCATTGAAGGTTATTAAGTTTATGTTATATGCTTTGTTCATTCTCATGACATGGTTGATAAAATGAGATGGAAGAGATGAGCATTCATGTGAGATTTGAAAACATTTGACAAAAAGGGGGTTTAGTTGTTCAACCTATTGAGGTGCTTACAACTTATGCATCAATGACAATGTTTTTTCAAGATAGAAAGAATAAGACATTTATGAAGTATATGAGCAGTATGTCTTTTATTCCAATTTTTAATGAATGCAATAATTTTTTTTGAAAGGATAAGAATACTTACCTTAGTGGGGAGGGAACCTCCCCCAAGCTTGCTCTTTTCATCACACTTGTGCTACAAGGAGTAGGGGAAGAGCCTCCTCCCCCAAGCTTGTCTCCTTGGTGGGGGAGAGAATCTCCTCCAAGCTGGTTCTTCTGAATGCTCTTGTATCACCATGGTGTTGGTGTTGAGCAAGGATCTTACATCTTGTCACCCTACCTGCACCTGAGATACCTCTACACCTTTCCACATTCTCTAAGTCAATTGTTAGTCTCCATGATTCATACAACCAATACCTCTTGTATTGGAGAGTGATTTTGATTGTATAACCATGGTGAAGCATAGACAAAGACTAGTTTGATTTTTTAAGCATGTGTCGATAAGGTGTTTGAATATTCTAGGTATAGGTATGAAGAGTACCAAGGAATCATTTTCAAACACAAGGATTATGAAATTCTAGTGACAAGAAAAGATTATTCAAAATGAGCTTATGTCATGGAAGACATCTTGTCATTGAGTTATCATGCTGAGAGAAACAAGCACTTGGAACTCGAGAGAGAATGGCTCAAGAACAAGAGGAAATTCCAAAGATTGCTCTAAATTTCCAACATGAGTGAAGGGTGAAGAAAGAAGTGACCGAAGGTCATATTGCCAGGTCGGGCGACCTGCTGTTGCACCCTCCACTAGGAACACTTAGTGGCATTTGCATTGGATTCCTAAGTAAAGCAAAATAGGAAAAGGAGGGAGGTGATCGGCCACATATAGGGTTCGGCCAAACCCTACATGTCCCCTATCTCCTGCCCAAAGCTAAGGTTCTTTCTCCTACTGTTTAGTGAAAACAAAGAATGCAAGTTTGAGTGCATGAAAAGACCAAAGGAGCACTAGAAGATCACCCATGCATGCTTTGGCTAGTTGTATGTGTCATGAGTGGTGAGCAGAAAGAAAGAGGAGGCATGGAAGGACCTGAGGTCTATCATGAAAGAAAGCAAGTCATATGACCAAAGGGATCAAAGTGATGTCCCCCTACATGCTCATGCACTCAAACTTCAGAAATTTTAGAGCAATGCACCTTGGATACTTATGCAAGCAAAGTGGGAGGCACATGGTGATGTGATGGATCCTTGGTCAGGTCAGCCGACCCATGTGTGGCCTCTCCACACTTCCCCATGACATGAAACATTTATTAACATGATTCCATGGTGCAACAAAGTGCAGGTGGCACCATGGTGGGGTCAGCCGACCCCACCTTGGGCACAAACTAGCTCGAAAATTCATGTTATGTTTTCCTTAAAGTTTTATGCAGGAAGAGATGTTGGGTTCTTGAGATTTCAAATGTGATAACCCAAAATGAAACAGAAAAGGAGTGCAATGGAGAATCAGATGTGGATACATACCGAATTACCTCACGACGAGGGCTCTTGGTTCAGGTCCAATGAGCAGCAATCCTGAAGATGCGGATTTGAAAGACTTGTTTCCGTCATTCCTTTCTTGATTCTTCTTTTGATTTTGGTTTGGCAGATTTGTTTTGTGTCTGCGGAGTGGACTTCACCTCCTTCTTTCTTATCCTTGGCATGCCATCTTTTTTCTCCATTGTTTTGTTTCATTTCTGCAATAGATTAGTAGACAACACATACCCGAAGGGATACACAAGGATTTTCAAGAACGGGTATTTGTTGTCATCAAGCAAGAGGTCATCTTCTATATAGAGGTTGTCTTTGTCATTTAATTAGAATAGAGGAATTTTCCCATGTTAAGAGGTGTTCTCTTATTGCTCACCTAAATTTTAGATTTAGCACGACAAAGGAAAAATTGTTCAAAATTGTTTTGAAGAGTACCTCAAGCCTTGATTCATTTCCAAGAATGATCTCTGACTTACCCAACAAAGATTTCAAGTTTCCTACAAGGGTTAGTCCAAACATACAACCAGATTCTGTACAAGTAGCTTTTGGTTCAATACTCAAACTCGACACCATGTCTCATTTAATTAAGGAAGACTATTTAACCTAAGCACCATGCTCAATTTAAAAAGCCTATGGGAGTACCAACGTTTAGCACAACACAACCAAAGCATATTTTGAACAGAAAAGGGAAGCATGTGAATGAGATTCATTTTATTAGATACAAGAACATGAATGGTGAAGCAAAGGAGCAATTTTTTTTGTAAACATGGGTGATTCCCTTCTTTTTTTATGAACTTTATATTTACACTAAAGAAGAATTGATTTTAGTGTTCCATTAGTGTAGATCCTATTTCCCATGTTTTGAACTATGTTCATTGTTTTCACCAGATTCTTTCAAAGTTTACACAAGGCCAGACAAGATGTGGAAATTAGTCAAAAATGTATCATAGGCCTTTACTTACCTCTGATCATGAAGTTTATCTTGGGACTTACCCTCTTGGATTTGGAAAGTTTCCTACAAGGTTAGTCACATGTGCACCCAAATTCTATGCAAACAAATTTTAGTTCAACAATCAAACTAGACACCACGTCTCATTTAATTAAGGAAGGCTATTTAAACTAAGCATCATGCTTAACTCAAAAAGCCTATGGAAGTGCACTAGTGAACACTCTGAAACTAAAACATACCAACATAGAAAGGAAGCATGAAGGAATATACAAGCTTCATTCAAGAAGAGGTGAACGCATCAATGGTAAAACATGGATCATCATTTTTTTAATGCAAAACTATGTAAATGGATAGATGAGATGCATTTAAATTAAACATGATATGCTTTTGCGAGGGAAAAACAATTTAAGTGATGGATATGCATGAATCTCTAGGTGAATCCCAAGAAAGCACCAGAGACATGATGATTAAAGAAAACATGCACCAGTGGTATGGAGTAAATAAAAGGATAACATCAGGTTGCCTCCCGACAGGGTCTCACATACCTGAATGATCCAATCATTACCCACAATTTGAGACGGAATTGTGAGTGCTTTTGCTCCGTCACATGAATGGTTTTGTTTTCTTCTTTGACAGTAACCTTCTTCAATTCTACATAGGGTTATAATACATGCATACATACCTGTGAGATGGCAGGGTTGAAGTTTTGATTGTTCATGAATGATCAAGCACTCTGGGCTCTTTGATGTTTTTTTTGTTTTTTTTGTCTTGTGGAAGAACACCAGAAGGTTGAGATGGTTGATGTCCTGTTTATTCCACACTCAACAGAACAATGGTAATCCCACAATAGCTAGTGGTAACATAGATTAGCAGACATGAAAGTTAGTATCAAAATCTTTCGCCAATTGCTTCCCCGGCAATGGCACCAGAAATGCTTCTTGGTATTTATTATGCTCATGTATAATATTCCGCAAGCACACAGAAATACCGTTGTAGCATTTCACCCAGGAGTATTCCATGGTATCATATTTATCCTTAGGGAAACAATGGTTAAATAATATCATAGCTAACCATGATGATCCACTAACTAATATACCAACTAAACTATGGTAGGGGTAAATGATATATATGATAAGTTCAATGACACACAGGAGAAGTTCCAATGATAAAGAGTAATTTAGTGAGCGAGGAGGACAACGAGCGAGCATAAGGCTTCCAAATATCTATCTCTACTTGCATGGTTCTAACTTAACAAGACAAGTCATATCAAGCAAGAATAATATTCATACACAATTGCACTTCGGGCCACTAGGCCACTTAGCAACAGAAAGGGATGAGAAGGGTGCTAAACCGCCTAGCACAAGAAGGCCTACGCTTTAAGAACTTGGCCGAACGTGGTGGGATCAAAGCCTAGATAGGTCTGTCACCCCTACTAGGTACCACAAACAAACCGTTGGACAAGCTGCAGACACAGGTAAGCGTATAGTCTAGACATCATCTCTACACTATATCTCACTACTCTAATCCTACGTTTGATGAAATTGATTAGAGCACTAGGTTAAGGGCGATGAACCAGTGCAAAGGTATACTACCATTATCTTACTATCAAACAACTATGACTATGCTAACAACCAATACAACATAACTAGTCATGTTGCAATAAAGTAAAGTACTAAGGAAAAGTAGAGAAGATAACTATATAAAATAACTCAAGTATTACAAAGAGAGAAATAAATACTAGAAGCATACCAGACCTCCTAGAAGACTAGAGCTGAAGACCAGAGGCTCACTCTAACTCCTAGCAACTCTAACACTAAAGTTGACGGTAATTATGAGTTAATTTGTCACCATCAAAATACCGTCAACATCCTCATATTCAAGGGAAAACAAGTATAACCTAAACATTTTTGTGCCAAATAACTAGTTCCACATGTCCCTTGACTATTTGATGCAGGTAATGACAAATGGGGACTTTGGGAGCTAGTGGGCCCACTTAGGGGGTCGGGCGACCACCCTGTGGGGCCACTAGACCTCCCAAGCCCCCATGATCCAAGAACCATCCTCTAGAGCACACTCTACCCCTTGGATCCAAGTGTGTTACCTCTCAATGGTTTAGATTCGCATCACGAGGATCCATGGGCCCACATTAAGAAGATAAGCGTGACAATCAACTCAGAACCAACATCCAACGCATATGACAGGTGGGACCAGTAGCCAGAAGGCAGAGGTGGGCCACAGACCACTATAAATGGTCGGTCGACCTACAGGTGGGCCCCACAAGCCCCCACTTGGTCCATGACCAGTGGGCCAACATCTAGAAGGAGCAAAGGGGCCCACAGGCCAGTATTGCAGTCGGTCAACCGTCCCTATGGCGGTTTCAACCCCCTCAACCACCTCACTCACTCCCCACATGGCTAAAATCATCACCCTTCATCCTTAGGCGGTTCTGAAGTCGGTTGGATCCAATGGTGGTTGATGAAGATGACGCGGATCGCTGACGTGGCACCGGAGTAGCCCCTACTCCACCTCTACCTATAAATAGACCCCTAGAGCTCCCTTCTCATTCATGCCTCATTAGAGAAACACTACTCCTTAGTCTCTTAGCGGAGCTCTCTAGTAGTGCAATGCTGGTTGGAGGAGAGTGAAGGAAGTCTTCTGGAGAAAGCCCCGGGCCTGTCGGGAATCTTCTCCAGAGTTCTTCCTCAGTGGATGCGAGTCTCTTATAAGTTTAGCACTTGTAAGTGACTTCTTCTGAGTTCTTTATAGCATTCAGTATTCTAAATCTGGTTTAGCTGTTATACACCTTTTCGTGCTTGTTCATCGCTTTGCTCTGAGTGAAGTACTTTAATCTTAGGCCAAGGTTAAAGTAGTAAGATAAGTGTAGACGTGGTGTCTAGGCTAGATCTTACCTTTGTAAACTGCTTATCACGTGGATTGTTTGTGGATGCTAGTTGTTGACACCATTTTTCAACATGTGTCAAATGGGCTAAGGCTTGACTGGTCAGCAGCTGTTCTCCATCGGCATCGGGAAATCTTGAGCCAATTTTTCCGATGGGAATATACTGCGAGAAGGCTAAGTGTGCTGCCGATGGAAGCTGGATGGTCCTTATCGACAAAGGTTGATTGGTGAAGTCGGATAGCTTGAGCTATGAAGTTGCTGATGTCGACAGAGACACCACCGATTATTGACAAAGAGGTATTGCCGATTGCTGATAGGGGGACATTACTGATTGTCGATGAGGAGGCATTACCGATTACCGATGAACATGACGCTGCCGATGAGAAGCTGATGCCGAGTGCCGGTGAAGTGGTTGTCGATAGGTTGGTGAAGACAGTTATCGGTACGAGATTGCTGATCGGGAAATATTACCGATGTCAATAGACATGAGGTGCGGATAAGGTGACTTAGCGTGTGATATCAGCAGAAGACTACAGGTGGCCAGAGAAGGAAGTCGCGGATTGGAGGGATCTGCCGATGGAAAGTTTCCATCGAAGAGAAGTATAAGGAAACTGGTGTTTTGTACTAGTATTATTATAGTAGTTTGAGTCCGACTCTTGCGTGAGTCGTTTATTTTCCTTTAAAATAGGCGTGTTTGTTTAGGGAAATAAATATTATTGTTTTAGATCCGACTCCTGCGTGAGTCAGTTTCCTTAAAATTAGGAGTTTGTTTTAGGAAGGATACGTGTCATGTCTTTGTACAACTCTCCATGCGGGAGTATAAATATGTGCCCGAGGGCCACGGAAAAGAATATCAATCCAATAAAAAACAAACCAATTTTATCTTATTCTACTTTTTATCGCAATTTACCTTTTACTGCATTAGCTGTAGTTATCAACGAGTTCTTTCAAGCTTCGACGGGCTGCATCACCTTGATCTCTGTCAAATCCTTGCGAGTTCCGCGTGGGAGTACCTCTGAGCTTTGGCATCCGGGTGCATCGCTGTTGCCTCGTTCAGCTCTGCTCTAGTTATCCTTGATCAATCTGAGCCTTGACGTCCGGGTGCATCGCTGTCGTCTCGTTCAGTTTTGTTCTAGTTATCATCCTTGTCGATTGATTGGTCCAATCGACTGGCACGCCTCCGGAATACCGAGCTTTGGGTAATAGCCTGAGGTGTTCGCAAATCCTGACGTTTTTTGTGTCAACACCTCTTTTGGCACGCTCGGTGGGACACGATTATATAAATTATATATTTATCATGACTAATCCAAGGAGTGTCATTGAAGTCTCCACAGCAGATCTGACAAATCATCAGAAGCAGGCTATGGAGCAGGCAATGGAGGAATACAAGCGCTCATATCTTAGATCCTTCAGCCTAAACGGGATCGGCGAAACAGTATAGAAGCAAGATCCGTCGTCGCCACGGCAGACTACCTTTTACGCCGATCCTGGTAAAGTACAAGATACGGTTAATTATGCATTAAATAATGTATTAATTAGCCAATCCAACGTGCTGTCCGATACTGTGTGCAATGTTGTTAAGCAAGATTTCAAGGGATAGGCACCATATTATGTTGGTCCAGAATATCGGCAGCTTGGATTGGCATCTGTTGCGACCCCATCGGCGGTTCCAAGGGTGTTTGCACCAACGATGAGCCAATCTGCCGATGAGATCGTGCCACCAAGATTAAGCCCAACAAGTACTACTCAGGTAAACACAAATCTGGTGGCTTCAACGATGTCTGGACCTGTGATCCAGAATCAGCCAACTTCAGCCCATTGCTAGGGATACGGTATGTCTCCAAGTCTATATGCTGGTTCTAGATTGGTCCAAGATGACCATGTAGGATGGAAGGTTCCCATAGCATCGGCAATATCCATACAACTGATGGTTCCAATGATGCATTACACTACATCTTCTCCAACGGTGCAGTTGCCAACAGGGAATCTGTAAACGGCAATACCTAGAGGGCTGTATGGCCAACCATCGGCAAGTCACTTGCCGATACAACAAGGCCCAGCAGTTGCAAGTCAACCCATGGCGGCAATGGTTCTTCAAACTGGAACATCTGCTAATCAAGGTGGCTATGCTGTCAATTATCCAGCGGCACAAGAACGACAGGCGTCAGCGGGCTATCAGTCATCGGCAACTTCTTGGCCGATGCAACGAGGCATGCCGATTGTCAATCCATCTGTATCGGCAATAACTGCTCAAGGCACGGTACCCGTGAGTCCAAGCAATCATCCAGGGGTACAACAAGAACAAGCACCCACCGGTTATCAGTTATCGGCAAATGCTTGGCCGGTGCAACAAGGCGTGCGAGTCGCTAATCAGCCTATATTGGCAAATTCTTGGCCGATGCAACAAAACGCGTCGAGTGTTAGTCGTCCTACGTCGGCCGTAGTTGTTCAACCTACGGTGGCTACAAACCAAAGCCATCGTCCCAGGACACAGGAGTTGCAAGAGCCAGCTGGTTCTCAGCCATCAGCAAATTCTTGGCCGATGCGACAAGGCATGCCGATTGATAATCAGTCTGTATCGGCAATGACTGCTCATGTTGTGGTACCCGCAGGTCAAGGCGATCATTCAAGGGTACAAGAACGACAGATGTCAGCTGGCTATCAACCGGTGGTAAATTCTTGGCCGCTGCAAAGTGTGTCAAATGCTAGTCAGCCTGCATCGGCAATAGTTGCTCAGCCTATGGTACTTGCAGATCAACGCTATCATCCGAAGGTACAAGGGTTGCAAGAGTCAGCTGGTTATCAGGCATCGGCAAGTCACGTGCCGATGACACCTAATGCAGGTTGGATCAGTCAATTACCGATTCAGCAGCAGTATGTGCAGCCCGAGTACCAAGTGGCAGGGGCTCCGCAGCATCGTCCGGCGAGTCTTCAGAATGAAGTATCGGTACATCAACCGGTAAGTACTACACCGCAGTACTCGCAAGTGTACCATGAGATATCGGCACAACAACCGATAAATGTAATGCCACAACACAAACCAGTAATTATGCAAAGTGGCCCATCGGCAACGCAGCCGATGCATGGTGTTCTAATGGCTGGTACTGTGTATGCTCCAAACACTTCGAGTACTTTGACGTCGAGAGCTGAGGAAGTATGTCAACCTACTCAACCAGTAGACATTCAGAGTTGCCCATCGGTCAATCAGCCGATGCATAATATTCAGCAGATTGGTACTGTAGACGTGTCAGTTGCTTCAGCTTGTTCACCACGAAGATGTGAAGAAATACATCAATCTACTCAGTCAGTAGGCGTCCAGAAATGCTCATCGGTTAGGCAGCCGATGCATAACGTCCAACAGATTGGTGCTGCTGATGTATCAATTGCCCCGACTTGCTCATCATGGAAGTATGGAGAAGTGCATCCATCTGCCCAGCCAGTGAGCGAGTCTGCGCATCGGCAAGATCCGGACACAAAGGTGTTTCCAATCGAGAAAGTGGAGGCTTCAGACTCGGACGGAGGGCCAAGTATCAATGATGCCGAGTTGGAAAGTTTCACCTTTGATATCACAGAGGCTGATCAGGATGTTAAATCGTTCGAACCCAAGAGGACTAGGAGCGCAAAAGTGCTCTTCGTTCGGCAAGGGGACTCCGAGTCAGATGAGGAGGTGAATATCGACACTGTTGAATGGGTGAAAGATGAGGGGCCGATACCTTGTGCGCTCGACTAGAAAAGGACTGGAAAGTTCACCTTCGATGTCACGAAGGCCGATGGGATATTTGACTTATTGCTTCAGGAAGGGCGAATTAAGCTAGCCCTTAATCAAGTAATTCCATCGGCCGAGGAGCTCAAGGAGACCAGGTACTGCAAGTGGCATAATGCGACTTCTCATAGTACCAACGACTGCAAAGTGTTCAGGCAGCAGTTGCAGTCAGAAATTGACTCTGGACGGATCCGATTTGAAAATCCTGAAGTCCAAAAACCGATGGAAATCGATCAACATC